>CM051262.1:60376388-60841388 GCA_027921565.1 Artemia sinica
CTCTCTCTCCTCTCTCTTTTTTTCTCTCTATCTCTCTTTCTCTCTCTCTCTATGTGTGTATGTGCTTGTGTGTCTGAGCGGATGTTTGCTTGTCTCTATGTCGTCCTTTGTGTGATTTTGTGTCTGACTCTGTGTGTTTGTAGGTATTTGAGTCTCACTCTCTCTCTCTGTCTCTCTCTCCCCCTTCTCTCTCTCTCTCTCTCTCTCTCTCTCTCTCTCTCTCTCTCTCTCTCTCTCTCTCTCTCTCTCTCTCTCTCTGTCTCTCTATCTCTCTCTCTCTCTCTCGCCCCAAAAATTCTAAGTCATAAAAAAGAAATGTCACTATAAACATTATTTTCCTAATGTGAATATTCACGACTAAAATACCTGTGTTATCTTCATTTATATTTTGAAAATATCACAAGCAATTTTTTTTTGTTTTAAGTGTATTTTATGTCGTTTTAAGATATAAAAAAAAGTGGAAAAAATTTCTAAGTCAGAAAAATTTTAAGCAAAAAAAGAAAGAAAACTGTTACTACAAACATTATTTTCTAATAGTAAAAATTACGACTAACATATCTATATAATCTTCATTTTATACTTCGAAAACATCACAAGTGAATTATTTTGTTTTAAGGTGTATTCTTGCCATTTTAAGACATGAAAAAAAGTTGAAACATTTCAAAGTAAAAAAAAAGTTGAAAAAACTTAAAAAAAATAAGTTCAAAAAAGGAGAAGGGCAAAAAGTTTGGGAAAGGGCATTGAGGTCCATGGAGGTTGGGACATGGTTGACCAAGGCTGTCGTAATATTGCTTAAAATATTAACGGCTTTATTAGCTTCAACTTTATGCATACTCCAATACAAAAAAAAATTAACACAAGACAAAAAATTTATTCATATAATTGTACTGACTTGAATATTAAGTATTATAATAACTGGACATTGCTTTTATTCACATAATTGTCATTTGGATTTACCTTGATATTCATGCTCAGGCAAGAATTATGCAAATGAGATGCTAGTTGGTACCTGTCTATATGTAGGTAATTGACCAAAATTTTGTGCCCTAGGGGTCTTATCTCTATAATGCATAGCCTTCCAAATGACATAAAGGGTCTTGATGATGGTCCTGATGGTGGATCTATTTGGTCAAAACTACTGACATTTAAATAGAATTTTGTTTAGGAATTCTGGCAAGTTCTCCCAATGTATAGTTTCCCCTAAAAAGTTCACCCTGGAAACTTCCCTCTCCATGGTTAATTCCTTGTGAAAAAACTGCGGAAAATTTGCCCCTCCCCCTTACGAACATGTATACATACTTCCCAATCCTAAATACTATCCGTAAGCAATGGATAAATTTTACAACTTAAAGATCTTTCCCCTGCGGCTGTGAAGGGGTCATGTTGTATCCAAAGACATAGTTATTGGGCCTATCAGTTGTGATGAACAAAATGGCTATCTCAAAATTTTGATCGGACGATTTTGCGAAAAATGGATCGGGGGAGGGGGCCTATTTGCCCTCCAATCTTTTTGGTTACTTAAAAAGGGCACTAGAACTTTTTGATTTCCGTTCGAATGAGCCCCCTTGAAAAATTCTTGGAACCCTGGATTGATACGATTACCACTAGGAAAAATAAAAAAATAAAAAATAAACACGCATCCAAGAATTTTCTTCTGGAAAAAAAAAATGCAAAACTCCACATTTTTACAGATAGAAGCTTGAAATCTTTACAGTTGGGTTTTCTGATACGCTGAGTCTGATGGTATGATTTCATTAAGGTCCCGTGACTTTTAGGGGGTGTTCCCCCCTTTTTTCTAAAATCAGGCAAATTTTCTCAGGCTCGTAGCCTTTAATTGGTAAGAATAAAACTTAATGAAACTTATATATTTGAATTCAGCTTAATAAGTCAATTCTTTTGATATATCTATTGGTATCAAAATTCTGTTCTTTAGAATTTCGTTTAGTATTGGGCCGGGTAGCTCCTTACTTACAGTTCGTTACCTTGAAATGTTTGAAAATGTGGAATTTTGTATTTTTTGGTAGAAGAAAGATCACGGATGTGTGTTTTTTCAGAGGTGCTCGTATCGAACCAATAACCCTTGAATATCGCGAGAGGACTCATTCAACCGAAAATAAAAGTTCTAGCACCTATTATAAGTAACCAAAAAATTGTAGGGCAAATAGGCCCCTTCCACGTCCTTTTACCAAAAGTGATCTAGTCAAGACTTTGAGATAGCCCTTTTGGTCAGTATAGTTGGAAGTACAATAACTGTGTCTCTGGAGATGACATGCCCCCTTAGAACCACCAGAGGAAGAGCCAAAAGTTATGATGGACCGACTGTTTACATATAGTATTTTTTTTTTATAGGGAAGTCTACCGAAATTTTTTTCGAGAGGGGAATTTGCCAGAATTTGTATACAAAATTCGTTTTATTTGCCTTACTTTCTTTTTGGCGACCCCTTTTTACATGTGTTGATGCTTTCTGGGGGAAATTTTTGGTTGAGTTTCAATTCTCGGGGAGTTTTTGCGTCATGGGGGGGGGGAGGGGGTTAGTTTCCTGCGGGAGTAATGTCACCAGGAGAAACTTCCGGGGGAACATTTTTGGGAAATATTTTCCATACAGGGGGATTCCATAATGACCTAAAGAGGATCAGAAGTTGAATAAGAACAAGCCTTTCTTCATATAAAAGTATGCCATGGAGTATTTTTCAGGTGGAATCTAAGCAAGAATTTTCTGGGGGGGGGGAATTCGCAACGAGGATGTAATTGTCCAGGGGTAATTTCTCGTCAAAAGAGTTTTACGCGGGAGGAACTTTCTATGGAGGAATCTTTCGTGGGGGGGATTTTCCACGGAGGGGGCGGATTTCTTTGGATTATTTGAAAAACGATCAGAAATTAAAAAAAGCAAGTTTTTTCTACTGAAAGTAAGGGGCCAGATTAAAATTTTAAACCAACACATAATATTCTGTATATGAGGGGGCTGTCCCTCCTCAGTTCTCCGTTCTTTCCGCTAAAGTTTGAACTTGTGTCTAAATTCTCTAATAACGATTCCTGAAACACAAAAGCCGTGTAATTCGAATCAGAACGTTCTCTAGAAGTTTTTTAAAAAACCTTAGTGCGAAGAGAAGGGTATACATTTATTTTTTATTAATTGGTCAAGGATCGTCACACACTAAATGATGGTAGTGTTGGCCCCTTACAACTTCTCTCCAAACCAAAAGGCAAGTTATTTATTAGGTGACTTTCATAGACGCACTATAACTCATCTAATATTTTTGCTCAGTATTCGTGTCAAAATATTAATTTTGGATTTACCATTCAAAATTATTACACATCTGGACATTGGTATAGTTTAAGAAAAAGTAGGAAACACCCTCAATAAGGGACGTGATACACTCTTACTCGTACCACACTTACTCGTACACTCGTAGCATACACTCTTTTGTGAGGATTGTAGAAAACATATTTTAACCTCGGCCCCAAAAAAGAAAATAATAAGTCCCACTCCGCCTCCCAACACAAAAACATGCTTAGAGCTTCAAATAAATCCCCCAGCATTGAAACAAAACAAGTTGTTTTCTCAATTGATGATCAGATCCAGCTAGACTCGTATTAAAAAATACGTTCTATAGCCTCACCGGATTGGTAAGGTAGAAAAAATAGTGACTATACAGTTACATGAAGTATGATCAATCTTATTCAATTGTGTTCATGATGTTAGGTGTCTCCGTAACCTAAACAAAGGAGGGGGGAGGGTCACGAAAACAAATTTGAACCGGAATCCTCTTGTGGCTCATTGAAGGTTGTGTTTATTTTAAGTTTGACTTTCTATATGTGTTAATTGTCGCTCTTTTCGTTCTGTTGAAAACTTACAATTTTTGTCTTAATGGGCATTAAAAGATGGCAAAGTGTATTTTATAACTCTCGCTTTATCCACCAATCAAATTTATTCCATAGGAGGTAGAGGAGTTGTAATTGGGTATTGTGTAATTGAAGGGTTTTTTTAATTGGGGCAAAACTGTTTCAGTACCTCATTGGTAGTTTCCGCTTATATCCATGGTAATTTTTGTTCGTTTAATATTTTATTCATTATTCATTGTAATTTCGGGCCATGTCACGTTTGATTGGAGCTGAAAATTGGATTGAATAATTAATTCTAATTAGCGAAAAACTATTCTTTATAATTTTGCCCAAAATTCAGCTTGGAGCAATATTAATCAGCTAGACTTTATGAGTTGTATGATATTTTTCTTTTTTAAGTCAAATCTCTCCTAATCAAACATTTAATCTTTAACCAAGCCTTTAACCAGAAATTTTAATTTCGTACAAGTTCACAAGGATGATTCAAGGTAGATTTAATTTCACTTCTTTTGAAATATATACATGAAAACTAACAACCAGGAAACAACCAGGACTAACCCTGTTGGTTGGGTCCTTATCGTTTTATTTCTTTTTTTGGTATTTGTCTGTTAAACGGAACACAACCAATAAGTGAAGATCGGTTAATCCTAATGAAATATACCAAAACATGATGATAGTATAATACTCTATAAACAAAACTATGGAAACTACGACAAAGAGTTGTGGAAAGCAGTTCGTCCACAACGTATTATATTAAATACCTAACCCCTAACCACCTTTATATATTAAAAGTTTAACAAATGAATCCATAGAACGTAGTTTTCGCACTGAAAATAAGCGAATCCTAACCGATCCAGAAAGGGAAACCGGTTTCTGTTAGGCTTACTCAGCAAAATTCTTAAGTGCGTTCAGTTTAACAGACAAGTACCTTTTTTTATTTATGTTTGCAGCTGTTATAGTTTAAAGCAAATACACATTAATAAGCAGTTTAACATTGTAATTTCTGATACATCGTTTGGACTTCGACTCTTTTTATTTAATTCCAAATAGCCTTGAGCTTGGACAATTTTTCTTAAAGCAATAGGATATAAAATCATTTGAGTTTTCTGAAAGCATTGAGGTAAACGTTAACGAAAAGACAGGATGAAAGGCTAGGAAAGGCAATTGCTCCTTTAGATGCGGAATTATTCCTCTTTGTTCTAATTTTTAATGTCAATCTTTCTTTCATTTGGAAAAATTTGTTTTTTATATATTCAATTTCTGTTGGTTTTAAAAACCAAACTAGGGTAATCATAAATTTGAGAAGGGGTACCGTTTCCTAAGACCTAGTTAAAACACCATGTCTGCATTAAGAGGAGAGTTCTTGAATATCATCACGTAGTTTTCATCAACATTGCTCCAGTTTTTGGGGTTGTCCATTCGTTTTTGGGGGTGTAAAATTACACTCATTTTCATGTAGTAATTGCAATAATAAGAAAATATCAAATTGATATATTTTATTTATTTAGAATCAGCATAAATAATAAGTTTTGTAGTCGTGGCAACAAGTCGTGGCGTGGCGTGACGTGGCGTGTATCAAACAAGTCGTGGCAACAAACTATAGCTAAGGAGTGACAGGGGCTAAAAGTAACTGAAACTCCAAAAAAAATGATAACAATCTATCCATGTATAAATACATAAATGACAGCAATGGATAAATAAATAAATCCATAAGCACTCACACAGACGCATATAAACCCACCGATAAGTCTATGAATGTAATCTTTTATGCTACACAAACAAAAAACTTCTAAACTGAAAGGGGAGCTATCAATACATATACATTACATTCTACCCATAAATTTTACATATATTTTAAAGGCCTGGTCCAAAAATATTTCAGTTAATAAGGAGAGATTAATTTTTCCCACCCCTCCAAACTTACTTCTGTGTTTATTTGAAAGCCTCACTTCTGCACGATTCCCCCTACCTGCACAAAGTTCTGCCTGCCCACCTCCAATTCTTTTGATGTATTAATCGTTATCAAAATTCTGTTTTTAGAGTTTTGGTTACTATTGGGCGGAGTCGCTCTTTGCTTACAGTTCATTACCAGGAACTGTGGAGGCTGTATGATGGGAGGCTGAAAAACCTGAGGTGCACGTTTTTAAACCATTGTAATTTCAATGGTATTCTTTTATTTCAATTTAACTGCATGTTTGATGGTTTCTACGCTCTTTTTTAAGATTCTAAATACAAGAAAATTACAATTTAGAATTCTTGCTCAGTAGAATCTGAATAAAAATTGTTACAGCTAAATCAGTCTCTGCTGAGAAATGTTTCTTGCACGACAGTTTCTTAGAAAACACGTTTAAAAGTTTTGATTACTATAGGCATCGTGGTACTGATACAGATCACCACGGTTCTCTCTTCAGCAAATTCGCTGCCATTGCTATAACCATGCTGAAAAAACTAAACTACAAAACTGTAAAAAATTTAAATCACCTTAGAAAACCAAACGCCGCTAAGAATATCACTAATAAAAGTATAGATGATGAGTAGTCTGATAAAAAATACTGAATCATGTTTCAAATGTATTTCATTTGCGTTGAAACCTTTTTAATAAAAGTTTATTTAAACCAGCTAATTTATGCAAAATAACTTTTTTGATAACGGTGAATGAGCAGTCACTAAGCAACTAGATAATGGAATAAAAAAAACGAACAAAAACAGAGTTTAGAGAGATAACGGTCTGTGGGTGTTGTTGCGCATTTAATGTATTACTTTGAGAAAGTTTATAGTCATTCATTTTAAGTATAGGCCCAGAAATACCTCGATCTATGAAAAAAATGTTCACGAGCGCAAGAGGTTCACCAATTCGTTTGAATTTTTTCAGTGCAATCTGCTCTACTGGAAGAGATGCGAATAACTGAATTTTTGGACATGTTTTCTCAAATAAAAGTATCACTAAATGGACAACTATATTAACTACTTCCACTTGAAAGAAACCAATTATTTCGCTCTTGGTGAAAGAGATTCAAACTCGAAAAGTTCCCAAGGGAGTCTCTGGGCATAGCACCATTTCCAAAACCGTGATGTGTTATAGTCTTCACATAGCCTAAATGGCCGGATTTTACAAACGTTCAGAGAACACTGTAAATGCCTCAGAGAACAAGATAATTTTCATGACAAAGGGAATAAGCTGTTACATAATTTTTTTTTTTACCTCTAATGGATGGTCAACAATGAATCCAGCAATCAGAGAACTAGTTGAGAATGGTAAAACTGTAAAAATAGTAAGTGTGTTTAAAAAATTGTAATTTCACACAGTAAAATAAAGATACGGCGAAAAAGGGTAGACCTTGAACAAATTACAACAGAGATTACGCTAAACAATCCAGTTCCGAAATTCTATAAAGGCGCAGTAAAATTTCCCCATTCACAGAAATTCTCAAGGTCGGGTATTGGGCATGGATAGAGGACCATGAAACCTTAAGACGGGTGTTCAAACCTCACTGTATTTAAAACAGTAGCTAGAAGATCCCCCTTCCGAAGATATCCGTTTCGACTTAACTATACAAGATGAATTTCAAAGGAAGACAGAGGAGATTTTCAGGGATAAAGAAGACTAAATCAGGTTTGTTAATAAATGACTTTATTGCACCATGTTGCTACTGATGGAAAATACCAGCCAAATTTAGTGGAAACCTCATAAAAAATCCAGAGAGAAAGATGCCCGCTAAAAAAAAAAAAAAATAAAAAAAAAAAAAAAAAAAAAAAAAAAAAAAAAAAAAAAAAAAAAAAAAATATTTTGAGTCCATCAGAAATTCCGTACTTTGGGCATATTCTGACATCAGAAGCGATAAAACGAGACCCCAGTAAAAGCTAAGCAATTGAGTAAATACTTTGAAAGGCCAAATCAGCTTTGAACATTACTTTTCATAGGCAGCGTGATAGCGCTGCCTAAGTAATGAACGATGTTGGCAAAATGTATTATTTATTTTGTTTCCATACCCGGGCACTTCGTATCGAAGGAGTTGTCGTTGAAACTTCGAAAAGGGCTCATTCCATTGGAAACTGGAGTGGCTAGTGCTCTTTTTAATAGTCGAAAGTGATTGGAGGGCAACTAGCCCCTCCCCCACACCCATCATTCCCCCAAACACATCCAATCAAAATTTTGATATAGCCATTTTGTTCAGCGTAGTTGATTTCCAGATATAAATTATGTTTTCGAGGAGGACACTCCCACATAGCCCTCGGGGCAGGGGTTGTAAGTTATTCCCTGAGGGTATATAAGAACGATGTTGGCACAATGTATTATTTATTATTTTTTCCTTTAGAGCAGGGCACTTTGTATCGAAGAAGGTATCGTAGAAACTTCGAAAAGGGCTCATTCAACTGGAAATTGGAGTGGTTTGTGCCCTTTTTAATAGTCGAAAGTAATTGAAAGGGAACTAACACCCCTTCCACGCCATTTCCCGAACCACATCCAATCAAAATTTTGAGATAGCCATTTTGTTCAGCGTAGTTAATTTCTAGATAGAAACTATGTTTTGAGGAGGACACTCCCCCACAGCCTTCAGGGCAAGGGTTGTTATGCCCTTGAGGCATATAAGGTTTTTATAGAAGGCGTTGTCGTAGAAACTTCAAAAAAGGCTCATTTGATTGTAAATTCAAAGGGCTAGTGCCATTTTTAATAGTAAAAAAATATTGGAGGGCAACCAGCCCCCCCCCCATGCGCGTCATTCCTCCAAATACATCCAATCAAAATTTTGATATAGCCATTTTGTTCAGCGTAGTTGATTTCCAGATATAAATTATGTTTTTGAGGAGGACACTCCCCCACAACCCTCAGGGCAAGTGTTTTAAGTTATGCCCTGGGGGCACATAAGAACGGTGATTGCAAAATGTAGTATTTATTATTTTTTCCTTTAGAGCAGGGCACTTCGTATCGAAGAATTCGAAAAGGGCTCATTGAATTCGAAATTGGAGTGGCTTACGTCCTTTTTAATAGTCGAAAGTGATTGGAAGGCAACTAACACCCCTTCCACGCCCACCATTTCCCGAAATACATCCAATCAAAATTTTGAGATAGCCCTTTTGTTCAGTGTAGTTGATTTCCAGATAGAAACTATGTTTTTGAGGAGGAAACTCCCCCATAGCCTTCAGCGCAAGGGTTGTAAGTTATGCCCTGGGGGTATATAAGGTTTTTATAGAAGGCGTTGTCGTAGAAACTTCAAAAAAGGCTCATTTGATTGGAAATTCAAAGGGCTAGTGACCCATTTAATAGTCAAAGTGATTGGAGGGCAACCAACCTCCCTCTCACGCCCACTTTTTCCCCAAACACATCGAATCAAAATTTTGAGATAGCCATTTTATTCAACTTAGTTATAAGTTCTGGAAATTAGGTCTTTGAGGATAACAGCCCACCAACAGCCCTCAGGGCAAGAATTGTAAGTTATGCCCTGGGGGCATATAAGGTTTTTATTGAACACGTTGTCGTAGAAACTTCAAAAAGGGCTCATTTGATTGGAAATTGAAATGGCTAGTGCCCTTTTCAACAGTTGAAAGTAATTGGAAGGCAACTAACACCCCTTCCACGCCCACCATTTCCTCAAACACATCCAATCAAAATTTGAGATAGCCATTTTGTTCCACGCAGTTTAAAGTTCAGGAAATTTTACATTTGAGCAGGACACTCCCCCGCAGTCTTCAGGGCAAGGGCTATAAGTTATGCCCTGGGGCATATAAGTTTTTATTGAAATATTTATCGTAGAAACTTCAAAAAAGGGCTCGTTTGATTGGAAATTCAAAGGTCTAGTGCCCTTTTTAATAGTCAAAAGTGATTTGAGGGCAACTAACCCCTCTCTCACGCCCACCTTTTCCTCAAATACGTCCATTCAAAATATTTAGATAGCCATTTTGTTCAGCGTAGTTGATTTCTAGGTAGAAATTATGTTTTTCAGGATGGAACTCCCCCACAGCCCTCAGGACAAGGGTTGTAAGTTATGCCCTGGGGCCATATAAAGTTTTTATTGAACGCGTTGTCGTAGAAACTTCAAAAAGGGCTCATTTGATTGGAGATTGAAGTGGCTAGTGCCATTTTTAATAGTAGAAATTGATTGGATGGCAACTAACACCCCTTCCACGCCCACCATTTCCCCATATATATCCAATCAATATTTTGAGATAGCCATTTTGTTCCACGTAGTTTAAAGTTCAGGAAATTGTACCTTTGAGGAGGACACTCCCCCCAAAGTCTTTAGGGCAAGGGTTATAAGTTATGCCCTGGGGGCATATAAGTTTTTATTGAAATCTTTGTCGTAGAAACTTGAAAAAGGGCTCATTCAATTGGAAATTCAAAGGTCTAGTGCCCTTTTTAATATCCGAAAGTGATTTTAGGGCAACTAACCCCCCTCTCACGCCCACTTTTCCCCCAAACACATCCAAACAAAATTTTTAGATATCCATTTTATTTCACGCAGTTTTAAGTTCAGGAAAGTATACCTTTGAGCAGGACACTCCTGCAACAGTCTTCAGGGCAAGGACTATAAGTTATGCCCTAGGGGCACATAAGTTTTTATTGAAATCTTTGTCGTTGAAACTTGAAAAAGGGCTCATTCAATTGTAAATTCAAAGGGCTAGTGCCCTTTTTAATAGTCGAAAGTTATTTGAGGGCAACAAACCCCCCTCTCACGCCCACTTTTCCCCCAAACACATCCAAACAAAACTTTTAGATATCCATTTTATTTCACGCAGTTTAAAGTTCAGGAAAGTATACCTTTGAGTAGGACACTCCTGCCACAGTCTTCAGGGCAAGGGCTATAAGTTATGCCCTGGGGGCATATAAGTTTTTATTGAAATCTTTGTCGTAGAAACTTGAAAAAGGGCTCATTCAATTGTAAATTCAAAGGGCTAGTGCCCTTTTTAATAGTCGAAAGTGATTTGAGGGCAACTAATCCCTCTCTCACGCCTATCTTTTCCCCAAACACGTCCAATCAAAATTTTTAGATAGCCATTTTGTTCAGCGTAGTTGAAATGGCTAGTGCCCTTTTTAATAGTAGAAAGTGATTGGAAGGCAACTAACACCCCTTCCACGCCCACCATTTCCCCAAACACATCCAATCAAAATTTTGAGATAGCCATTTTGTTCCACGTAGTTTAAAGTTCAGGAAATTACACCTTTGAGGAGGACACTCCCCCCAAAGTCTTCAGGGCAAGGGTTATAAGTTATGCCCTGGGGGCATATAAGTTTTTATTGAAATCTTTGTCGTAGAAACTTGTAAAAGGGCTCATTCGATTGTAAATTCAAAGGGCTAGTGCTCTTTTTAATAGTCGAAAGTGATTTGAGGGCAACTAAACCCCCTCTCACGCCCACATTTTCCTCAAACACATCCAAACAAAATTTTTAAATATCCATTTTGTTCCACGTAGTTTAAAGTTCAGGAAATTACACCTTTGAGGAGGACACTCCCCCCAAAGTCTTCAGGGCAAGGGTTATAAGTTATGCCCTGGGGGCATATAAGTTTTTTATTGAAACCTTTGTCGTAGAAACTTGAAAAAGAGATCTTTCGATTGGAAATTCAAAGGGTTAGGGCCTTTTTTAATAGTCAAAAGTGATTTGAGGGTAATTTACCCCGCTTTCACACCCACCTTTTCCACAAACACATCCAATCAAAATTTTTAGATAGCAATTTTATTCAACGCAGTTCAAAGTTTTGGAAATTAGGCCTTTGAGGATGACAACCCCTCCCCTCAAATCCCTCAGGCCACGGGTTGTAAGTTATGCCCTAGGGGCATGTAAGGTTTTTATAGAAAGCAATGTTGTAAAAACATCAAAAAGGGCTCATTCAATTGGAAACTGAAGGGGCTAGTGCCCTTTTAATAGTCGAAAGTGATTGAAGAGCAACTAACCCCCCTCTCACGCCCACCATTTCCCCAAACACATCCAATCAAAACTTTGAGATATCCATTTTTTTTAACGTAGTCGAAAGTTCTGGAAATTAGGTCTTTTAGGATGATAGCCCCCTCAGAGCCCTCAGTGAAAGGGTTGTAAATTATGCCCTGGGGGCATATAAGGTTTATATAGAAAGTTGTTGCAGAAATTTCAAAAAGGGCTCATTTGTTTGGAAATTGAAATCGCTCTTTTTAATAGTCGAAAGTGAGTGGAAAGTAATTGACTCCCCTCCCACGCCCACGATTTCCCCAAAAACATTCGATCAAAGCTTAGAGATTGTCATTTTGTTCATCGTAATTGAAAGTTCTTAAAATTATGTATTTAAGGATGACAAACCCCCCAGAGCCCCCAGGGCAAAGGTTGTAAGTTATGCCTTTGGGGCATATAAGTTTTTTATAGTTAGAGTTGTCGTAGAAACTTCAAAAGGTGTTCATTCAGTTATGAATTTAGAGGGCTAGTGCCCTTTTTAATAGTCGAAAGTGATTGGAGGGTACCTAACCACCCTCTCACGCGCACCATTCCCCTAAACACTCCCAATGAAAATTCTCAGATAGCCATTGTGTTCAACGTTGTAGAAAGTTCTAGAAATTAGGTCTTTGAGGGAGACACCCCCCCAAGCCCTCAGGGCAATGGTTGTAAGTTATACCCTTGGGGTATATAAGGTTTTTATTGTAAGTGTTGTCGAAGAAACTTCAAAAGGGCTCATTTGATTGGAAATTGAAAATGCTATTACCTTTTTTAATAGTTGAAAGGGATTGGAGAGCGACTAACCATTTTCCCAAACACATCCAATAAAAATTTTGACATAGCCATTTTGTTTAACGTAGTTGAACGTTCTGGAAATTATGTCTTAGAGGATGACAACCACCCTCGCAGCCCTTAGGGTAAGGGTTGTAATTTATGCCCTGGGGGCATATAAGGTGTAAATAGAAAGCATTGTCGTAGAAATTCAAAAAGGACTCATTCGATTGTAAATCGAAAGGCCTAGTGCCCTTTTTAATAGTCGAAAGTGACTGGAAGGCTTGAAATTTTTATAGTGAAGATCGATGTGGGTATAATGTATCATTTTTGTTTTTGTTGTTGTTGTTGTCGTTTAGACCACGGCACTTCATATCGAAGGAGTTGTCGTAGGAACTTCGAAAAGGGATCATTTTATTGAAAACAGAAAGGACTGATACCCTTTTTAATAGTTGAAAATAATTGAAGGGCAACTAATCCCCCTCCCACGCCCACCTTCCCATTTGCCTTTATGTTTAACAACTAAATATGTCCTTAAGATCAAATAAAAAGGCACTGTGTTAATGCTAATTCCTAATAAGGCATCTCAGCAATATCCCAAGAACGACTGAGAGTATTATGTTCAAGCTTTCGGGGCTACTTCTGCTCTTAAAATTTAACCAAGTCAAAATAGCGTAAGTGTATCCAACCTATCAAAGAAAGTAAGCAGATTTTTTTTGCAAATAGTATTAAGTTTTCCATTTCAGGTCAACTAGAGGAGGTATGAAACGAAATTAAACACTTATATTTGCGTCCAGATTTTTAAAAGGGCGTATGTTGTTAAAAATGCTGAAAATTTTTCTCCAGCATACAAATAGCAGACCAAACTATAAATTCTTAAAAAAACGAAAAGATTTAAAGTATTATTTAATTCTTCCCTGAAAAGACTATGTCAATATAAAACGAACAGAAATTAATTAATAAAACTTTTTCCACAAAATAAGTTTTTCAAAGATAAGTAAAGAACTCCATTAAACAAAAAATGAGCAAAAATAAAATCAAATAATCTATGAAGCGTAAAACTACTGGAAGTCAGCAATGATAAACAAATGAAACCCAAAACGAACAGAAATTACAATAAATAACCGAGTCACACTCAAAACGAGCAGAAATTAACATAATTTGGGCTCAAAACCCATATGCCTTTCCAAGATCAGAATATAATTTGCACTTTACTGAAAAAATATAAACTTTTTTACTTTTGTTACTTTAGTAAATCAAATAATATTAACATTTTGATTACTGAATATCAAAATGTTTTCCAGTTTAATATACATATGTATATTAAACTGGAAATGCACATTCATTTATATTTTTTTGAGTAAAGTGCAAATTATGTTCTGGCCATGGGAGGGCATAGGGGTTTTGAGCCCAACTTATGTTAATTTCTGCTCGTTTTGAGTTTGACTCGGTTATTTATTGTAATTTCTGTTCGTTTTGGGTTTCATTGATTTATCCTTGCTGATTTGCGGTAGTTTCACGATTCGTAGATTATTCTATTTTATTTTTGTAAATTACAAATTTTGTTCTGGCCTTGGGAAGGCATAGGGGTTTTGCGCCCAACTTATGTTAATTTCTGCTCGTTCTGAGTTTGACTCGGTTATTTATTGTAATTTCTGTTCATTTTGGGTTTCATTTATTTATCGATGCTGATTTGTGGTAGTTTCGAGCTTGGTAGATAATTTGATTTTATTTTTCCTCATTTTTTGTTTAATGGAGTTCTTTAGTTTTCTTTGAAAAACTTATTTTGTGCAAAAAGTTTTTTTTTAATTATTCAAAGTAAGAATATACAGTAGGTACTAAACAGCGAATACATAAATTCAAAGTTTATCATACCTCAACAATCTGCTAACAAGCTAGCTGGTGAAAAACAGAAAGAAAGGGTCTTCGTATTTGGAATGAAACTCATCGGAAAACATTCATTCTAATAAAAAATAGTATCTACAACAATTTGAATTACACTGGATTATGCACATGGATTATGCAATCCATGTGAATTGCATAGAGGATACGCAGTGCAAATTAAAGACTGTAATTCCTGTCTCGAAGAGATTTTTGATTCTCAAGGTAAAGGTTTCCTATGCTCCAATTTTCACTGTGATAAATGTGATCAATGGGAAAATACCTACCCTGACATGATTGCAAAAAAATACAAATGTGATTTAAGTTTATCATAGGCAGCGCAATAACGCTACCTAAGTAAAGAACAAGGTTGGCACAATATATTATTTATTTTGTTTCCATACCCGGGCACTTCGTATCGAAGGAGCTGTCTTAGAAACTTCAAAAAGGGCTCATTCGATTGGAAATTGGAGTGGCTAGTGCCCTTTTTAATAGTCAAAAGTGATTGGAGGGCAGCTAGCCCCCCCACGCCCATCATTCCCCCAAACACATCCAATCAAAATTTTGAGATAGCCATCTTGTTCAGAGTAGTTGATTTCCAGATAGAAAATATATTTTTGAGGAGGATATTCCCCCACAACCCTCGGGGCAAGGGTTTTAAGTTATGCCCTGAGGGCATATAAGAACGATGTTGGCACAATGTATTATTTATTATTTTTTTTCCTTTAGAGCAGGGCACTTCGTATCGAAGAAGTTTCGTAAAAACTTCGAAAAGAGCTCATTCAATTGGAAATTGGAGTGGCTTGTGCCCCTTTTAATAGTCGAAAGTGATTGGAAGGCAACTAACACCCCTTCCACGCCCACCATTTCCCGAAACACATCCAATCAAAATTTTGAGATAGCCATCTTGTTCAGAGTAGTTGATTTCCAGATAGCAATTATGTTTTTGAGGAGGACACTCCCCCACAGCCTTCAGGGCAAGGGTTGTAAGTTATGCCCTGTGGGCATTTAGGGTTTTTGTAGAAAGTGTTGTCACAGAAACTTCAAAAAAGGCTCATTTGATTGGAAATTCAAAGGGCTAGTGCCCTTTTTAATAGTCGAAAGTGATTGGAGGGCAACTAGCCCCCCCCCACACCCATTATTCTACCAAACACATCCAATCAAAATTTTAAGAGAGCCAATTTGTTCAGCTTAGTTGATTTCCAGATAGAACATATGTTTTTGAGGAGGACACTCCCCCACAACCCTCGGGGCAAGGGTTTTAAGTTATGCTCTGAGGGCATATAAGAACGATGTTGGAACAATGTATTATTTATTATTTTTTTTCTTTAGATCAGGGCACTTCCTATCGAAGAAGTCGTCGTAGAAACTACGAAAAGGGCTCATTCTATTGGAAATTGGAGTGGCTTGTGCCCATTTTCATAGTCGAAAGTAATCGGAAGGAAACTAACGCCCCTTCAACGCCCACAGTTTCCCGAAACACATCCAATCAAAATTTTTAGATAGCCATTTTGTTAAGCGTAGTTTAATTCCACATAGAAATTATGTTTTTGAGGAGGACACTCCCCCCCAGCCTTCAGGGCAAGGGTTGTAAGTTATGCCCTGTGGGCATTTAGGGTTTTTGTAGAAGGCGTTGTCATAGAAACTTCAAAAAAGGCTCATTCAATTGGAAATTCAAAGGGCTAGTGCCCTTTTAATGGTCAAAAGTGAATGGAGGGCAACTAGCCCCCCCCCCCCTCACGTTCATCATGCCACCAAACACATCCAATCAAAATATTAAGATAGCCATTTTGTTCAGCGTAGTTAATTTCCAGATAGAAAATATGTTTTTGAGGAGGACACTCCCCCACAACCCTCGGGGCAAGGGTTTTAAGTTATGCCCTGAGGGCATATAATAACGATGTTGGCACACTGTATTATTGTTTTTCCTTTAGAGTAGGGCACTTCGGACCGAAAAAATTCGTAGAAATTTCGAAAAGGGCTCATTTAATTGGAAATTGGAGTGGCTTGTGTCCTTTTTATAGTAGAAAGTGATTGGAAGATAACTAACACCACTTACACGCCCACTATTTCCTGAAACACATCCAATCAAAATTTTTAGATAGCCATTTTGTTCAGAGTAATTGATTTCCAGATAGAAATTATGTTTTTGAGGATGACACTCCCCCACAGCCTTCAAGGCAAGGGTTGTAAGTTATGCCCTGGGGGCATATAAGGTTTTTATAGAAGGCGTTGTCGTAGAAACTTCAAAAAAGGCTCATTTGATTGGAAATCCCAAGGGCTAGTGCCCTTTTTAATAGTCGAAAGTGATTGGAGGGCAACTAGCCCCCCCCCCACACACACCCATTATTCTCCCAAACACATCCAATCATAACTTTAAGAAAGCCAATTTGTTCAGCGCAATTGATTTCCAGATAGAAAATATGTTTTGAGGAGGAAGCTGCCCCACAACCCTCGGGGTAAGGGTTTTAAGTTATGCCCTGAGGGCATATAAGAACGATGTTGGTACAATGTATTATTTATTATATTTTTCCTTTAGAGCAGGGCACTTCATATCGAAGAAGTTGTCGTAAAAACTTCTAAAAGGGCTCATTCAATTGAAAATTGGAGCGGCTTGTGCCCTTTTTCATAGTCGAAAGGGATTGGAAGGCAACTAACAACCTTTCCACGCTCACCATTTCCCGAAACACATCCAATCAAAATTTTGAGATAGCCATTTTGTTCAGCGTACGTGATTTTCAAATAGAAATTATATTTTTGAGGAGGACACTCCCCCACAACCCTCGGGGCAAGGGTTTTAATTTTTGCCTTGAGGGCATATGAGAACGATGTGGGCACAATGTATTATTTTTTTCCTTTAGAGCAGGGCACTTCGGATCGAAGAAGTTGTCGTAGAAAATTCGAAAACGGCTCATTCAATTGGAAATTAGAGTGGCTTGTGCCCTTTTTCATAGTCGAAAGGGATTGGAAGGCAACTAACAACCCTTCCACGCCCACCATTTCCCGAATCACATCCAATCAAAATTTTGAGATAGCCATTTTGTTAAGCGTAGTTTATTTCCACATTGAAATTATATTTTTTAGGAGGACACTCCCCCACAGCCTTCATGGCAGGGGTTGTAAGTTATGCCCTGAGGGCATATAAGAACGATGTTGGAATAATGTATTATTTATTATTTTTTCGTTTAGAGTAGGGCACTTCGTATTTCGTTAAGCGTAGCTGATTTCCAGATAGAAATTATGTTTTTGAAGAGGACAATCCCCTACAGACTTCAGGGCAAGGGTTGTAAGTCATACCCTGGGGTCATATAAGGTTTTTATAGAAGGCGTTGTCGTAGAAACTTCAAAAAAGACTCTTGCGATTGGAAATTCGAAGGGCTAGTGCCCTTTTCAATAGTCAAAAGTGATTGGAAGGCAAATCCCTCCCCCCACCGCCCATCACTCCCCCAAACACATACAATCAAAATTTTGAGATAGCCATTTTGTTCAGCATAGTTCATTTCAAGATAGAAAACATGTTTTTGAGGAGGACATTCCACCACAACCCTCGGGGCAAGGGTTTTAAGTTATGCCCTGAGGGCATATAAGAACGATGTTGGCACAATGTATTATTTATTATTTTTTCGTTTAGAGTAGGCCACTTCGTATTTCGTTAAACTTAGCTGATTTCCAGATAGAAATTATGTTTTTGAAGAGGACACTCCCCCACAGACTTCAGGGCAAGGGTTGTAAGTTATACCCTGGGGGCATATAAGGTTTTTATAGAAGGCGTTGTCGTAGAAACTTCAAAAAAGGCTCATGCGATTGGAAATTCGAAGGGCTAGTGCCCTTTCCAATAGTCAAAAGTGATTGGAAGGGAAATACCCCCCCCCCCCACC
This sequence comes from Artemia sinica, assembly GCA_027921565.1. Taxonomy (NCBI): domain Eukaryota; kingdom Metazoa; phylum Arthropoda; class Branchiopoda; order Anostraca; family Artemiidae; genus Artemia; species Artemia sinica. The sequence goes on from CM051262.1 coordinate 60,394,662, forward strand.
GCCCATCACTCCCCCAAACACATACAATCAAAATTTTGAGATAGCCATTTTGTTCAGCATAGTTCATTTCCAGATAGAAAACATGTTTTTGAGGAGGACACTCCACCACAACCCTCGGGGCAAGGGTTTTAAGTTATGCCCTGAGGGCATATAAGAACGATTTTGGCACAATGTATTATTTATTATTTTGTTTTCCTTTAGAGCAGGGCACTTCGGATCGAAGAAGTTGTCGTAGAAACTTTGAAAAGGGCTCATTCAATTGGAAATTGGAGTGGCTTGTGCCCTTTTTAATAGTCGAAAGTGATTGGAAGGCAAGTAACACCCGTTCCATGCCTACCATGTCCTGATACACATCCAATCAAAATTTTGATATAGCCATTTTGTTCAGCGTAATTGATTTCCAGATAGAAATTATGTTTTTGAGGAGGAAACTCCCCCACAGCTTTCAGGGCAAGGGTTGTAAGTTATTCCCTGGGGGCATATAAGGTTTTTATAGAAGGCGTTGTCGTAGAAACTTCAAAAAGGCTCATTTGATTGGAACTTCAAAGAGCTAGTGCCCTTTTACAAATGAAACTCAGAGAGGAAAGAAAATAACAAAATGAAAAATAAAATAAAAAAAGGTGAATAAACGAGGATTTTGTCAGCCAGTGGTGAACCATGAAGAAGAAAAAATAAGCAAATATTTCGACAAGGACCTCCGCCGAGTCGTCCTCAGTGCTAAACAAAAAAGAAAGAAAAGAAAAAGAAACCAACGAAAATCGAACCTTTCGAAGTTTTCTTGACAACGACAGAACAAAAACTAAATAAGAACCAGGTTGGAATCAACGATAAAGAAATCTACCAAGATGATTGAGCAATAATCCTTTGTTTTGCTATAGCTTTAGCTGGTATACAAATTCGCTCATCATTTGATGTGCAAATATGTTCTCTCAAGTTATACCGGGCGAAAAGATTGATTGAGTCCTTCAAAATTAAACTGTCATAAATTGGGCTTAATGAAATATCTCCAGCGGGCAAGGGTTTTAAGTTGTGCCCTGAGGGCATATAAGAACGATGTTAGCACAATGTATTATTTATTATATATTTCGTTTAGAGCAGGGCACTTCGTATCGAAGAAGTTGTCGTAGAAACTTCGTAAAGGGCTTATTCAATTGGAAATTGGAGTGGCTTGTGCCCTTTTTAATAGTCGAAAGTGAATGGAAGGCAACTAATACCCCTTTCACGCCCACGATTTCCCGAAACACATCCAATCAAAATTTGAGATAGCCATTTTGTTCAGCGTAGTTGATTACCAAATAGTAATTATGTTTTTGAGGAGGACACTCCCCCACAGTCTTCAGGGCAAGGGTTGTAAGTTATGCCCTGGGGGCATATAAGGTTTTTATACAAGGCGTTGTCGTAAAAACTTCAAAAAGGCTCACTTGATTGGAAATTCAAAGGGCTAGTGTCCTTTTTAATGGTTGAAAGTGATTGTTGGGCAACTAGCCCACCCCTACGCCCATCATTCCCCCAAACACATCCAATCAAAATTTTAAGATAGCCTTGAAATATCGGAAGGGTAACTACCTCCCGGGAAGTTATGATGCTGGTAGATTCCAGGATGAGGAATTGAGAGAAACTTTCCAGGAACAGTTGAATACTAAACTTGAGAGTTTAAAATTTGATAATTTGGAAGATGGTTGGAATAATTTTAGAAAAATAATTTGTGAAGTTGCTGAAGGTGTATTAGGGAAGAAAGCTAGAATTGCAGCTAAGAATATTAGTGAAAAAGCTATATGTTTAATAGAAAGGAGAAAGGACTTGTACAAGAATTATCTGAGTGATAGATCGTGTGAAAACAAAAGAAATGTAAAGAAATTGGAGAAAGCATTAAAATATGAACTAAGGAGGTGTGAAGTGGAGGCCATGGATAAAATTGCTGAGGATCTGGAAGATGCAGCTAGACGGCATAATAGTAAAATATTGTACTGGCACGTTAACAAATTGAGAGGAAGTAGTCAATCCGGACTTGGCCCAGTTAAAGATAGGAATGAGGTCGCAATTAGCGATAAGGAAAAAACTAAAGAGAGATGGACCGAACATTTTGAGAATTTGCTTAACCGAGATAGAGTTGCAGTAAAAAATATAGAGGAAAATGAAAAAGTTTGTGATACCTTGGATGTGAAGGAAGATTTGTTTTGTGAGGAGGAATTAGCAACAGTACTAAAAGGATTAAAGAATAATAAGGCTCCAGGTGCTGATCGGGTGGTAAATGAGTTTCTTAAATATGGTGGCTCTGAGGTTAGAAATAAGTTACTGAAGATTATGAATATGATTTTTGAAAAAGGGGAAGTACCTAACGATTTTAGGTATATCTTAATTAAGCCACTTTATAAGAAAGGTGATAAAAGTGAGGGTCGTAATTATCGAGGCATTAGTCTGGTTTCTGTAGGTAGTAAATTATTTAGTAATATGATACTTTTTAGACTGAGAGATGCCGTAGACAAAGTTTTCAGAGAAGAGCAGTGAGGTTTTAGAAAAGGTAGAGGATGTGTCGAACAAATTTTCACTCTTAGGCTAATAATTGAGAAGTGCCTGAGTTTTCAAACACCTTTGGTCCTCAGTTTTATAGATTATGAGCAAGCGTTCGATTCTGTTGATAGAAGAGGTTTAGTAAAGGTTTTATCCTTGTATGGTATACCAGACAAATACATTAAAGTGATTAGTGCTATGTACGAGAATAACACTGCTGCGGTTAAGGTAGGAAATGAGGTTAGCAGCTGGTTTTGTATTAAATCAGGAGTTAAGCAGGGTTGTGTACTATCCCCCTTTGTTTGGATTATTTTGACGGACTTTGTTTTAAGGAGCACAGGAAAGGCAATGGAAGGCCATGGAATCAAATGGGGAGGAAAAATTCTCCTGGACTTGGATTATGCTGATGATTTAAGCATCCTCGATGAAAGTGTGAGCAAAATGAATGAAGTTTTAGAGGTTTTGCGAGTTCAGGGTGCTAGAATTGGTTTGAAAATTAATGTTAGGAAGACTAAGTCACTAAGGCTAGGAATAAGGGAAGATGAAAAGGTGGCGTTGGGTAATGAAAAGATTGATCAGGTGGGCAGCTTCACTTACCTTGGTATTGTTATTAGTAAAGATGGCGGGAGCAGTGAAGTTGTTAAATATAGAATAGCCAAGGCTCAGAGTGTTTTTTTACACTTAAAAAAAGTCTGGAAGAATAGGAAGATAAGTCTGCAAATCAAGATTAGAAAATTAGAAGCTACAGTGATGACAGTGTTCAAATATGGCTTTGAAGCATGGACGCTCCGAAAAGCGGATGAAGATTTGCTAGATGTTTTCCAGAGAAATAGCTTAAGGTATTGTTCTGGGTACCCGGCTCACTGACCGTATTTCAAACAATAGGCTATACGAAAAATGTGGTTCAATACCGCTCTCTAGGGCTATAATGAAAGAAAGGTTGAGGTGGCTAGGGCACGTTGTGCGGATGAAGGATGACAGATTGCCGAAGATTGTTCTTTTCGACCAACCATCTAGGGCTAAACGGAAAGCAGGTCGTCCCCGTCTGGGATGGGAGGACGTCATAAAGAAAGATTTAAAGAAAATGGGAACTTAGTGGGCGGGCGTAAAAAGGGAGGCTTTGAATAGATTGGGGTAGAGGAGGAGCGTGCGTAGCTGTGTTGGCCTCAGGTGACTTGGTGCTGCGGTGAGTTGTTAGTAGTAATAGTAGTAGATTTTGTTCAGCGTAGTTGATTTCCAGATAGAAAATATGGTTTTAAGGAGGACACTCCCCCACAACCCTCGGGGCAAGGGTTTTAAGTTATGCCCTGAGGGCATATAAAAACGATGTTGGCACAATGTATTATTTTTTTTTCCTTTAGAGCAGGGCACTTCGTGTCGAAGAAGTTGTCGTAGAAAATTCGAAAAGGGCTCATTCAATTGGAAATTGGAGTGGCTTGTGCCCTTTTTAATAGTCAAAATTGATTGGAAGGCAACTGATACCCCTTCCACGCCCGTCTTTTCCCGAGACACATCCAATCAAAATTTTAAGATAGTCATTTTGTTCAGCGTAGTTGATTTCCAGATAGAAATTATATTTTTGAGGATGACATTCATTTTTGAGGACGATGCCCTGGGGGCATATAAGGTTTTTATAGAAGGCGTTGTCATAGAAACTTCAAAAAAGGCTCATTCGATTTGAAATTCAAAGGGCTAGTGCCCTTTTTAATAGCAAAAGTGATTGGAGGGCAAGTAACCCCCCTCTCACGCCCACCTTTCCCCCAAACACATCCATTTGAAATTTTGAGATAGCAATTTTATTCAAAGTAGTTTTAAGTTCTGTAAATTAAGTCTTTGAGGATGACAACCCCTCACAGCCTTCAGGGCAAGGGTTGTAAGTTATGCCCTTGGGGCATATAAGGTTTTTTAAAGAACGCGTTGTCTTAGAAACTTCAGAAAGGGCTCATTCGATTAGAAATTGAAATGGCTAGTGCCCTTTTTAATAGTCGAAAGTAACTGGAAGGCAACTAACACCCCTTCCACGCCCACCATTTCCCCAAACACATCCAATCAAAATTTTGAGATAGCCATTTTGTTCTACGCAGTTTAAAGTTCAGGAAATTATACCTTTGAGCAGGACACTCCCCCCACAGTCTTCAGGGCAATTGTTATAAGTTATGCCCTGGGGGCATATAAGTTTTTATTGAAATCTTTGTCGTAGAAACTTCAAAAAGGGCTCATTCGACAAGAAATTCAAGGGTCTAGTGCCCTTTTTAATAGTGGAAAGTGATTTGAGGGCAACTAACCCCCCTTTCACGCCCACCTTTTCCCCAAACACATCCAATCAAAATTATTAGATAGCCATTTTATTCAACGTATTTGAAAGTTTTGGAAATTAGGTCTTTAAAGATGACAACCCATCCCCCCACAACCCTCAGGGCAAGGGTTGTAATTTATGCCCTGGGAGCGTGTAAGGTTTTTATAGAAACCGATGTTGTAAAAACATCAAAAGGGGTCATTCAATTGAAAATTGGACGGGCTAGTGCCCTTTCGATAGTCGAAAGTGATTGAAAGGCAACTAACCCCCCTCTCACGCCCCTCATTTCCCCAAACACATACAGTCAAAATTTTGAGATATGCATTTTGTCCAACATAGTCGAAAGTTCTGGAAATTAGGTATTATAGGATGATAACCCCCTCAAAGCCCTTAGTGCAAGAGTTGTAAGTTATACCCTGGGGGCATATAAGGTTTATATAGAAAGTTGTTGTAAAAATTTCAAAAAGGGCGTATTTGTTTCGAAATTGAAATTTCCCTTTTTAATATTTGAAAGCGAGTGGAGAGTGATTGACCCCCCTCCCATGCCCAACTTTTTCCCAATAACATCCAATCAAAATTTTTAGATAGCCATTTTGTTCAACATAGTTGAAAAATTTGGAAATTGGGTTTTTAAGGATGACAACCCCTCCCCCCCACAGCCCTCAGGGCAAGGGTTGTAAGTTATGCCCTGGGGGCATATAAGGTTTGGATGGAAAGATTTTGGATTCAATTAATGAACTTTGAAACATCAAGAGAATGTAACAGAGACAAGGTAAATCACGACAAAATACTACTGAAATAATCCAACTCTTACATTTCAACGAAAAAAAAAATCCAAAATGAACTTTGAAGCATCAAGAGATTGTAACAATGACAAGGTAAACCACGACGAAACAGTAATGACATATTCCAACTCTTACATTTCAACAAAAAAAAATTCAAAATGAACTTTGAAACATCAAGAGAATATCAGTGATAAGGTAAACCACGAGAAAACACTGCTGAAATATTCCAACTCTTACATTTCAACGAAAGAAATCCAAAAATGAACTTTGAAAAATCAAGAGAATGTAACAGTGACAATGTAAACCGTGACAAAACACTACTGGAATAATCCAACTCTTACATTTCAACGAAAAAAAAAATCTAAAATGAACTTTGAAACATCAAGAGAATGTAACAGTGACAAGGTAAATCACGACAAAATACTACTGAAATATTCCAACTCATGCATTTCAACGAAAAAAAAATCGAAAATGAACTTTGAAACAGCAAAAGAATGTAACAGTTACAATTCCAACTCTTACATTTCAACGAAAAAAAAAATCCAAAATGAACTTTGAAACATCAAGAGAATGGAACAGTGACAAGGCAAACCACGATAAAACAGTACTGAAATAATCCAACTCTTACAGTTCAACAACAAAAAAAAAATCCAAAACGAATTTTGAAACTTCAGGAGAATGTAACAGTGACAAGGTAAACCACGACAAAACACTATTGAAATATGCCAACTCTTACATTTCAACAAAAAAAAAAATCTAAAATGAACTTTGAAACATCGAGAGAATGCAACAGTGACAAGTTAAACCACGACAAAACACTACTGAAATATTCCAACTCTTACATTGCAACGAAAAAAAAATCCAAAATGAACTTTGAAACATCAAGAGAGTGTAATATTGACAATTCCAACTCTTACATTTCAACGAAAAAAAATCCAAAATGAACTTTGAAACATCAAGAGAATGTAACAGTGACATGGTAAACCACGACGAAACCCTGCTGAATTATTCCAACTCTTACATTTCAACGAAAAAAAATCCAAAATGAACTTTGAAAAATCAAGAGAATGTAACAGTGACAAGGTAAACCACGATAAAACACTACTGAAATAATCCAACTCTTACATTTCAACAACAAAAAAAAATCCAAAATGAACTTTGAAGCATCTAGACAGTGACAAGAGAGTGTAACAGAGACACGGTAAACCACAAGAAAACTGTACTGAAATATACCAACTTTTAAATTTCAACGAATGAAATCCAAAATGAACTTTGAAAAATCAAAAGAATGTAACAGGTAAACTATGACAAAACACTATTGAAATATTCCAACTCTTACATTTCAACGAATGAAATACAAAATGAACTTTGAAACATAAAGAGAATGTAATAGTGAGAAGGTAAACCACGACAAAACACTACTGAAATATTCCAACTCTTAAATTTCAACGAAGGAAATCCAAAATGAACTTCGAAAAATCAAAAGAATGTAACAGTGACAAGGTAAACCACGACAAAACACTGCTGAAATATTCCAGCTTTTACTTTCAACGAATAAAAATCCAAAATGAACTTTGAAACATCAAGAGAATCTAACAGTGACAAGGTAAACCACGATAAAACACTAATGAAATAATCCAACTCTTACATTTCAACAAAAAAAATCCAAAATGAACTTTAAAGCATCAAGAGAATGTAACAGTGACAAAGTAAACCACAAGAAAACTGTACAGAAATATGCCAACTCTTACATTTCAACGAATGAAATCCAAAATGAACTTTGAAAAATCAAAAGAATGTAACAGTGACAAGGTAAACCATGACAAAACACTATTGAAATATTCCAACTCTTACATTTCAACGAATGAAATCCAAAATGAACTTTGAAACATCAAGAGAATGTAATAGTGAGAAGGTAAACCACGACAAAACACTACAGAAATATTCCAACTCTAACATTTCAACGAAGGAAATCCAAAATGAACTTCGAAAAATCAAAAGAATGTAACAGTGATAAGGTAAATCACAAGAAAACTGTACTGAAATATGCCAACTCTTACATTTCAACGAATGAAATCCAAAATGAACTTTGAAATAACAAGAGAATGTAACAGTGACAAGGTAAACCACGACAAAACAGTAGTGAAATATTCCAACTCTTACATTTCAACGAAAGAAAAATCTAAAATGAAGTTTGAAACATCAAGAGAAAGTAACAGTAACAAGGTAAACCACGACAAAATACTACTGAAATATTCCAACTCTAACATTTCACGAAATAAATTCAAAATGAACTTTGAATCATAAAGAGAATGTAACAATGACTAGGTAAACCACGACAAAACACTACAGAAATATTCCAACTCTTGCATTTCAATGAAAGAAATCCAAAATGAACTTTGAAAAATCAAAAGAATGTAACAGTGACAAGGTAAACCATGACAAAACACTATTGAAATATTCCAACTCTTGCATTTCAATGAAAAATCTAAAATGAACTTTGAAACATCAAGAGAATGTAACAGTGATATGGCAAACCACGACAAAACACTAATGGGGGGGACACAAGAAGTTAGGTGGGGGCCTTCTGTGTCTCAAGTGCGCAAAAAAAGTATTAAAAAATTGGGGGCGGGGGGGGGGGGGCGGGTGGAGGGTGACTCTTTGGGGGGCCCGGGGGGCCCTTTGAGGGGCCAGGGGAGGGGGCCCTTTGGGGGCCCGGGGGTAGGGGGCCCTTCTGTGTCTCAAGCGTTCCAAAAAAGTATTAAAAAATGGGGGGGGGGAGTTGTGTGGATGGCGGGGGGGCCCTTGGGGGTTGGGGTAGGGGACCTTACAACACAGTTCAAATGGAACTTGTGCATTATAAAGACCCCAGAGTTTCACCCCAAATCATCCTCTAAAATGTCTCAAACTGTTTCGCCCAAAAAATCGCTAATATGCCGGGTAATTTGTTTCGCTCAAAAAATCCCCTAAAAGTAATTCCTGCGTGTTCCTTTGTTTCGGCATCCCTGCGCTGTCACATTTGAAATTTCCAGGAAACCATTTCCCGCGTAAAATGTATTCAATCTGTCTTGATCTCGTGTGAATTTCTGAAAAAAATCTAAGGTGTTCCTAGTTACACTATTATGGCTTCGATAGAATATTAATATTTATCTCTCAGACCTAAAGAGCAGAGAAGCCATATTTAAAAATAGAATATTAATTTATCTCTCAGACCTAAAGATAATAGAAGCCATATTTAAAAATGAAATCCCCTCTTGTTTCTTGTCCCAGTCGATTATTACGCGGGAAATGGTTTCCTGGGAACATTCGTTTCAAATTCTTTTTAGATTTTTTTTTTGTTGAAATGTAAGAGTTGGTATATTTCAATAGTGTTTTGTCGTGGTTTACCTTGTCACTGTTACATTCTCCTGATGTTTCAAAATTCATTTTGGATTTTGTTTTGTTGAACTATAAGAGTTGGATTATTTCAGTACTCTTTTATCGTGTTTTATCGATTATGCAAATCAATTTCCCAGAAATTCTGTCCCCTCTTGTCCCAGTCAATTATGCAAATCAATTTCTCAGGGATCCTGACCCGTTAGTGGATCAATAAACCATGAACAAATTATTTGTAATCAGTATGTAGCTACCCCTCTCTACTCACGTTCGTTTCTAAAAGGTACTGCTAATCCTATGAAATAAATTGTTAACATAGACATTCATTTTAGCCAAAAAAGACTGTGTCTCTTCAGTGCAGGGGTTTTCAACCGAATTGTGGTACAAAACTATAATTCTGGCCAAAGGAAGTCCGAAAAGCTAAAAGTTAAATGTTTTAAAATTGCCACAAATCTATACGGATATTGAATCTCCTGTTTCAAAGTCAGCAATGCTGAACGGGGGCGCGTTCGTTTCTTAAAGATGCAAGTAGTCTTTTAAAATACGAGTTAAGGTATACTTTTATTTTAGTCAAAAGTCTGTCCCTCAGTAAATTGAGGCAATTTGTAGTACAAAACAAGAATTCGAGCCAAAAAAAGTCAATAAGCTGTTGCGTGAAAGTTCTGAGATAGTTAATCTATTCAAAAATCTATAGCTGTATTGAACCTCCTGTGTCAGAGGCGGCCAGGCCGTATGAGACGCGTTCGTTTCTAAAATGTGTCATTGACTTGAAACTAGGAGATTATAATATCAAGAAAAAAATCATAAAATATGGAATTAAGTTACGTGTATTTAGTCCCACGCTGTATTTTATTGCGTAAAAATTTAGCTCTAATATCAACCTCGCTCTCTGGAACTACTTGCTTGGACTCCTTGCCTCCCATCTTTCTTTAAATTACGCAAGTTATTGTCTATATTTTATCCTTTTATAAGCCTCAATAATGCCTTAATTTGTACATCTATTAGAAATGATCTAGGAATGATTGCTATCTGGAAGGTGGGGCCTATTGTCAGGATATTGTGAAATATTTATAAATTTAGCTCAATGAAAGCGGGTTATTTTCCTTAAAATATCTTAATATGTATTAAATTTGCATCTAATAACAGCCTTATTCCCCGGTATCGGCTGCTGAGGGGGAGGGGGGATGGAGTGTATTGTCACGATGCTGTGAAATCTAATATCCAACTCAAAGAAACGATGCATTCTTCTGAGAAGTTCTTAATAGAGCTTAAATTTTTATCTACTGTCAATCATATACCTGACGATGCATTCTTCTGAGAAGTTCTTAATAGGGCTTAAATTTTTATCTACTATCAACCATATACCTTGGTACTGCATGCTAGGATGTGTTTTTCTATAATGGTTGGTTCGTTTTCCATATATTACGATAAGCCTTTTTTCACGTTTTTTTTTGTTTGCCGTGTTCTTAAACTGTTTTTTCTGTGTTTTTAATATTGTTTGTAAATTTGTTTGAAACAATAAAACTTTTATTTACAAAGTTTGTGTTTTTAAGGTTTATTTTTTAGGAAGATTAAAGATTTTACATAATTTAAGCATGCATTTTCCTTTTATTGCTATAAATATATTAGTAATAATCGTCAATATTATTTGGGATCACTTCCTAAAAAGCGTTACTTGTTGGAGAGCTGAAATTCCCGGTAATAGACGTTTCCTGAGTGCGTGCCAATTATCCTTGTCAATTATAAAGGTGCATAAAACCTGTCATCCTAGAAAGCGAAACATGTGAATTTCACTCACACGCAATAGGTTAATTTTAGAATGTAATGACTATGACAAAATACTGATTCGTGTTCCTTAGAGCGTGTTCCCCTGGAAGAAAAATGACATTTCGAGTCCTGGCCGGGTCAAAGAACTAAAGAAAAAAGGAAAGAACTGGCGAGATCTAGAAATGATTGCTAGATGTAGGTTGGGGCTTATTTTCAGGATATTTTGAAATATTGGTGAATTTATCTCAAGGAAAACGGGGTATTATCCTTGAAAGCTCTTAATAGGTCTTAAAGTTTATCTTATAGCAGCCTTATTTCCCCGGTATTGTATGCTAGGGGGGAGGGGAGCGTATTGTCGCGATGGTGTGAAATCTAGTATCCCACTCAAAGAAACGATGCACTGTTATTAAAAGTTCTTAGTAGGGCTTAATTTTGCATCTAATATCAACCATATCCCCTGGTATTTCATGCTAGGATATTTTTTTCTATAATGGTTGGTTCTTTTTGCATATATTACGATAAGCCTTTTTTTCACGTTTTATTTTTTGTTTGTCTTGTTTTTTAACTGTTTTTTTTTGTGATTCTAATATTGTTTGCAAATTTGTTTGAAATAATAAAACTTTTATTTACAAAGCTTGTGTTTTTAAGGTTTATTGTTTATGACGATTGAAAAGTTTACATAATTTAAGCATGCCTTTTCCTTTTATCGCTATAAATACATTAGTAATGATCGTCAATATTATTTGGCAAAACTTCCTAAAAAGCGTTACTTAATAGAGGTGAAATTCCCGGTAATAGATGTTTCCTGAGTGTGTGCCAATTATCCGTGTCAATTATACAGGTGCACGGAATATGTCCTTCTAAAAAACGAAACATGGGAGTTTCACTCACACGCAATAGGTTAATTTTAGGACGCAATGAGTAGGACATAGTATTGGAAATCACTTGTTAGTCGTGTTGCTTAGAGTGCGTTCCCCTTGGAAGGAAATTGACCTTTCGAGTCCTGGTGGGGTCAAAGAATTAAAGAAAAAAGGAAAGAACTAAAGAAAGGGAAAAGCATTGTACATTTCGGGCGAAAAATAAAATACCGAAAACCTTGTTATCTGACAGTGATGGTTGCCCCGACTTTGCGTGGCCTTACATAAAGTGTGCGTCGTCATTAAATTAAAGAAAAAAAATCGGGTGAGCGTTTTGGGGTAAAAATAAATTGTCAAAAATTATTATGTGACAGTCATGGTTACGCAATCATTACGTAAGGTGTGTGCTATCGTTAAGCTACAAGTGGGGACTCCCCATGGGTTCCTGTCACATAATTACATAAAATTGCGTCAAACATATTACACCTGACCGTTTGAAACAGGATGTGTTGTGACGTCATTGGAGTCCAGAGAGGTGGGACATGGGAGTCTTACCAACTTTGTTCCCTTTAATAGAACCGGTGACCATAATGCGTAGGTGTGTCCGCTTGAGGGGTTGGTAACTCCACTTGTCTGACCCTTTAAAGGCAAGGGTGTTTCGTGTGACGTAACAGGGCATTCGTTTGAAATAAACAAGGGTGTGTCACGTGACGTCACAGAGTTGTGGTAGAAATTCGATTATAATTCCCCTTGAAATTCTAAGTTAATTTCCCTATAGATGCCGAGACGTTAGAGGGCTCCGATGGAAATCTTTCCAGCTGACCTCATTGTACAGGTGCGAGGGACTAGGAGCTCCATTTAGAATTTCCCTATTATTACTGCTTTTCAATTATCCCGACCACATTCAAATTAATCATAATGAAACATCAAGGACTCTTGCCAGGGATGGGAATCTTGCCAGCCGACTGCTAGAAACACGGATGCCGTGACGTCAGAGGACTACGCTTGAAATCCCATGTTAATTTCCCTATGGATGTCACGGGAATCTTGAAAGCTGACCGCTAGAAACAGGGATGCCGTAACGTCAGAGAGCTGCGTTTGAAATCTGGGGAAGGCTGCGTTTGAAGTGCCTAGGGGGATACTATTAACAGAGGACATAAAAAAAATTCCCAGATGTGGGGTTTGAACGCATGTATTAATACACATTTTGAGACCTCGCTACTTCATAGTGATCTCATTGGCAATTCTCTTTCAAGCAGTCCGTGGTAAAGAACTGTAAGTAAGGAGCGAAATGGCTCAATAGTAACCGAAACTTTAAAAAACAGAATTTTGGGCATCAATAGATATACCAAGAGTATCGGCTCATTTTGATGTCTCCAAATATCTCAAATTAATTAGGTTTAGTTTTACTAATCGACGGCTACGTGTCTGATTTTCACAAAAAAGGGTTAAACATTATCTAAAAGTCAGTAAATCTTAATGAAAAACACACCATCAGATTAGTAGTATTCCCGTAGATACTTCTAGGATACACATAGCAGATGAACATGGGATTTTCATGACACCCTGTTTCCACGGCAGCCCTCTAATATCACAACACCCCTGGCAAGATTCCGACAACATGCTCTGGCAAGATTCAGGGGATTCTAGTATTTTTATATGAGTAATCGGAGTGTGGTTGGGATAATGCACAAGTAGTGATAATACGGGTTACTAACCCATGTGTTCTATTAAAGGGAAGACAGCTAGAAACACACTTTCACCTTTTAAACGGTCAGATAGGAATATTAGCATGGGATTCTTGTGACACAGATAGGAAAATTACCATAAGATTGACACAGATAGAAGCAGATAGGAAAAATAGCATAGGATTTCCATGACACAGAAAGGAAACAAACATGAAATTTCCATGACACAGATAGCGAAATTAGCACAGGACTTCCATGACACTCCCTGGGTGTTCCAATATCTCCCCTACCAACCACCATTTCTCTCGATTCGCAGCCATTTTTGGCACCTCGTCTAGACGTCTACTGTTTTCTGGAAGATACCCGGGTTTCCAGGTGTTTCATTATTTCTTCAGCATTAAAAATAGAAGCCATCATATGGGAGTCTAGATGTCTATTATGGAAGATGCCCAGGATTCCAGTGACCAGATGATGCAATCTTGTTTCAGTATTAAAAAGAGTTCAGCGTGTCAACATCAAAATGGATGCTGATACACTATTAGATATTTAAAGTGTTAGCGAGATGGAGCCTAGAGTGCCTAAAGTAGTAGTGGAAATTAGAAAGTGTTACTGACTAACTCTAGAATAAGAAAAGATGTATGCAGGATATGTTATATCATTAAGAAAATTCAAGTCGGAAGAACAATTATGCTTGCGGCTAAAGTTAATATAATGCATACACAGAGACTACAAGACTGATTAAATGCATTAGCAAAATATAGTGAAGAAAACAATTTATAAAAAAGGGTTTGTTACTAGGGAGATTTTAAGTCTGTGTTTGGTAGTGAGAGTTAAAAACGATGGATTTGAAAAACTGAAAATCTTACGTAATCTAGTAAAATTGGAAAATTAGTTACTTTTAGATGATGCTTTCAAGAATTGTCTCTTGACCGAAATTTTTTTTCGAGAAATGCTTAAGAATATAATGGGAATGGGAACAGATTTCCCAACTTTGGACTATTGCATGAAAATTTGTTGCCGTGGTCCGGCTGCTTTTACTCAATGTATAGATATATTAATTGAGTCGAAACAAAATGATATTGTGGATTTGTTTTTATCCACAACTTAGTCACCCATTTTGTAAGAAATCATGTCTAAACAAGTTTTGTGACGTCACTTCTACTAGAAGACATTTTTATTGATTGCGAGTCAGTTTCTTTTTGGAAGTGAGACAGTCAACATCGAAAAATTTTCTATGCAGGTCCATTATGCTTGTTTACATTGGGCATCTGGTCATCCTGTGAGAATTGTACTGTTGCGGATGACTATAATGAAACGTCTAGATTATGCAATCTATGTAAATTGCGTAAACTGTCGGAAATGTAAGCACTGTCAGATTTGTGACTCTCATACTTGAGGTCTCTTATACTCCATTTGTCACTAGGATAAATGTGATCAATGGGAAAATCCTTACCCTGGCATGACTGCAAAAATCTAAACGTGAGTTCACTTAATTTTTCAGAGACTGGTATCGTTGTAGTTTTAAATTGTTTTGGGAAGAAGAACCTGGTCTACGCTTCAACTTCTGGAATAAAAAAATTTGGTTCTTGCGTCAGTGCTTCAAATAAGCGAATTGAAACACGTGAATTTTATAATATGAATCAGAATAATATTATTGACTTTACAAAGAGATTTAATAAAAATGAAGTTACAATATATTGCAGAAAATGTGAACCTGACTTTGCATGCCAAGATAAATACAACCTGAATCCTGACGAGCTGCTGCCACTTACCGTTTCTGACGATTACCTATTCGTAGAAGAAGAAATCTTAAAGGATACAGTGTTTTTTGTACATAAAATTTTATTAATTAGAAAATTTACATACATTTTAAAATTATTTCACTCTTAGGGCACCGAAATTTATATTATAAAGGTAGGAAACAGTATTTTCAACTAGAAAGTCGTTCAATCGAGGATTGTCACCATAAATATTGAGCAATTCACTGTAAGTATGTCTGCGACATCAGAGAACAAAACATAATTGTGCATGAAAACCAGCGCTTTTAGTTTATAAATCCTGTAATCATTTTCGATTTTTGATAATTGATTTTCCACTTTGCTCAAGAAAATTTTTAATGTAAGGCGTGTACAATGTATGCGGTAGGCCAAATGAATAGAAAAATATACATTATTTCTTGTCTAAAAGATACACAGCTAATTTCCCGTCTTTACAGATGATGGACTGCTATTAACACTGATAAAGGTATTGGTAATATGTTGAGTATGCTCCAGGAAATCAGACAGTAAGCAATAGGATTTATATTTGGACATGTAAGGATCCAAATCGAATGCATTGATTATTTGATTCGTGTTCATAGCGCCAGGTCTAATAGAAAACTGCCATCAGGAGTAAGTTTCCAAAAGGGTTCAAATTGATTAAGCGACATTAATGCAATTTTTTTCCTCTAATGGCTCGGCAAAGGTACACTCTAAACGCACACTCCCCGTTCGGACAATGTTCATATCTTGAGTACCGGACAAATCTAATACAATTATACCATGAGTTTTCAAAAACGTTTCTTCGGTTATACCATTCTTAAATAATTGCGAATCTTGCTCTAGGGATTGCATTGTCAATTCATATAGGGTTATGTAGGATTTATCAAAGGATAAGTTATAGGGTGGAACTCTATTTACTGTATATATAAGAGATGAAAGTCCAAACATTTCAAATTTATGTGGTGAATTTGACAATGATTCCACGGCACTAGCACTTTTTACAAAAGTCACTGCATGTTTTGAAGGAATTTCACCATTGATAAAGGACGAAGCAGTATAGGTACGCGTACCCGTAGCAACAAGGCTTTGATTCATGATTGTATGAGGAACGAGCAATTTTGTGTCTTATTCAGAGGCTCTTAATTTTTCAATTGCCAAGGAAACAGAACTCTTAACTTGCTGTTATCGTACATGAAGTATTGCCGACATGAAAGAAATTGTTACATCGGTTGCAGTGCAAAGCACTTTTCGCAAAATAAAATGGGACGGTGCGAGTTGTTGCTTTATATCAATCTTTACATTGGGAGGCAACTATTGAGGTATGTAAAATATCTCATGATTTAGTTTACCAACTAAATGCAAATATTTTGTTATCGCATCTCTAAGAATACTGGTAGTGTCAGTGCCCGTTTTATATTCATATTCAATGCCCATACCTACCAAGAGCTTATAAGACATTGGTGTCATCAATATGAATTGTATATAACTTGCATAATTTGAAGTATTATTGCTCTTTCTCACCAATGTTCCGTTTGTGTAGACACCTATTTGTCTAAACAAATCGTATAGTACACAACTTTCATAGGATACTCCTCGGCTGCACCTGGTTTTTCATTGTTAGATTTTTTAACTATGGCATGTAAATCTATAGATGTGGAAGTCAAATCTATGAAATAATCTTCACTTGAATAAATTTGAAAATGGACATTTTCAGAGAGCGGCTGTTGCGGATAAAATTGTTCATAGTATCCATGTTTTACACTGACATCTACATTTTCTGCGTTGAAAAGATTTAGAGATGAGTTGACTGAAGGATGAGATTCTGTATGTGGTAGATATGCCATTTTCTAGGAAAAGACACCCTTTTTCAATCTTTTTACTATCATTTTTGATGCTTTATGTTTCCGGGCAGAGTTGAGACTGAAGAGTGATGAGGTCTTCCGCACTATTTTTAAACCTTTTCCGCATTGTCGTGATTTCAATCGCTCGCCAAGAGATCGCGCACTGGACCTGAGATTTTGTGAAACACTTACTTCAAAATCTTTCCCAGGGCCCCAATCATGTAGTGTAGGGGAAGCAAAATCCGCCCAAACCGGTACAATGTATCTGTTAGCCAGGGGTAGTGCAGATTGAAACAGCTTAGCAAACCCTTTGCTGAGACCGTAACCAGACATTGAAGACCGACCCCTGTAATAGTCCATTCCATGACCCAACTGTCGTGGTCCAAGAGTATTAACATAGCAATCAATATCAGGACAACAAAACGAGTTCTATTAGTCATCTCACTGAATGGGTCGAAAATAACATGAAATCACAGAAAAACCAATTGTTAACGCTAGAGTATCTTCCGATTCATTTCTTAATGTTAACTGACAGAGCTCCAAATACGAAGTGTTGACTGGAATGCATTGAATATGCTTTATATTGTAGTGATGAATGTGTTCCCTAGAGGTTTTTTGTTCAAGAACACTTAGGAGGGGGACATTGGCATTAACGACTCTTGATCTCTCGACATAGGATGTGTAAACTCATATACAGCTGTCTGAGGAGAAGGCAGGTGAATACTTCCAGGAAATGGTAGACGTCTAGACGTGGTGCAAAAATGGCTGCGAATCAAGACAAATGGTGGTTGCTAGGGGAAATATTGGAATACATGGGAAGTGTCATTGAAATCCTGTGGTAATTTTCCTACCTGTGTCATCGAAACCCTATACTATTTTTCCTATCTGTGTCATGGAAATCCTATAGTGTATTACAGGTAATTACTTGGTAAAAAAAAACAAAAAAAACTGTCTTCCTATTTTAGTAACTGAGATAAATGAGCACTTGAACTAAGTCTAGACCTTACTCATCCATCCAATTACCTAGGACAAAACAGTACAACCAACCCAATAATCCAAAAATCAATTCCAAAATAGAGCAAAATCAGCATTAATAAGTGTAAATCATTGTCCCAAAACCAAGCCATAGCACCTTAAGTCTAAAAAATTTAATATTCCTCAAGTAATCACCACATATCAGGGCTCCTCAGAGGAAAACGTATTGCCTATACAGGTCTCGGCGCCTAAATTTCCTTACCGAGGCATTTTGAGCATGCCATGCCATAGAACCATATGGCATACCCCTATGTAATGACGCCTGTGGAATATCTGTAAACAATACAATACCCAAAAATATGTAAAATACACCAAAAAAAAAGTTCCAAGCTATCTGACCATGTAAAAGGCGACGGTGTGCCGCTAGCTGTGTTCTCTTTAATAGAACACATGGGCTAGTAACCCTTAGTATCACTACTTGTGCATTATCCCAACCATACTTCGATTGCTCATACAAAAACACTGGAATCCCGAGAATCTTGCCAGGGCATGTTGTCGGAATCTTGTCAGGCGTGTCGTGATATCAGAGGGCTGCCGTAGAAAACGTTTGTCATGGAAATCCCATGTTAATCTGCCAAGAGTGTCGTGGAAGTGCCTACGGACCGTCAGGGGCTCCCAGTTTCCCTTGGCAGCGCCAAAATGAAGTGCCGTATAGCCGTTTTGGTGCCATTTCCAGAGTGGAGAAGGGTAGGGAACTGCTTATTCATCTTTAGATAGGTGCAGGTATGAGAACTTTTTGAAATTGATATGAACTCGGCACTGGTCCAGGGGAGGGCCAGTCCTTTCATTCGGATGATAGAGTATCTCGTGCGCAACAACCGTTGTCAAAATTGGTTCAGAACCCCATAGGTGGTTTGTCGTGATTTTTTTTTTATATTTTATAATTTTCTGCTGGTGGGATTTTCCAAGGGTATAATTTAAAATGGGGAGGGAAGTTTCCAAGAGGTGAATTTTCCAGGGGAAATTCTACACTGGGGACTTTGCCTGAATTCCTATATGAAATTTTTCCTATGTCTCACTTTCTCATTGCCAACTCAACTTAACACGTGGAGATG
This sequence comes from Artemia sinica, assembly GCA_027921565.1. Lineage (NCBI taxonomy): Eukaryota > Metazoa > Arthropoda > Branchiopoda > Anostraca > Artemiidae > Artemia > Artemia sinica. Next base: position 60,413,632 of record CM051262.1, read on the forward strand.
TTAAGGGTAATAATAGTCTACATTCATTGTAAACTTTCCCCAGGGGCCATCATAACGAGCAAGTAGTCCTAAAATATTGAGAGATGGCTCATTAGAACGAAAATTAAAGATTCTAGTGTCTTTTTAAGTGACCAAAAAGATAGGAAGGCAGCTATCCCCCCTCCCCAACCCTTTTTCACCAAAGCAGTTCGATCAAAATTTTGAGATATCCATTTTGTTTAGCATGGTTGAAAAGTACAGTAAACTATGTCTTTAGAGACAATATGACACCCACAGCCCCTGAGGAAAGGTCTTTAAAAAGGTTTTGAAATTTGCCCATTGATTAAGTATAGTATTTGATATTGGGAAGTATGCATACTTTTTTTGGGTGGGGGGAGGGTGAAATTCTGCTGGGGGATTTTCTAAGTGAAGAATTTTCCATTGGGAGAGAAGTTTCCGGTTATGAGCTTTTCAGAGGAAATTTTGCACTGGGGGAATTTGCCAGAATTCCTATACGAAATTATTTTTATTTGTCTTACTTTATCTTTGCCGATTCAATTTTACATGTGAAGATGTTTGTGGTAATTGTCCGGGATAAATTTTCACTGGTAATGAATTGTCTATAGGATCTTTCCATGGAGGGGAACCGAATTTTCTGGCATCATTCAAAATACGGTCAGTAATTAAAAACAAGTTCTTTTCAATTGAAATAAGAAGTAATACTAAAACTTAAGACGAACAGAAAGGATTACCTATATGAGGGGGTTGATCCCTCCTCCAAAAATAAATTTTACGATTTACTTTACGCTTTCGACTTTTCGACCAAGTTCTTCAAGTGTGACCCCAAAAAAACAAGGGCTGGGTAATTAGAACACAAACAAGCTTTTTAAAAGTACCAATAAAAAGTTTAGCGTGAAGAGCGAGGTATTGAGGATTGGCAATCCCTTTCATATACAGAGTAATTTCTGATTGTTCTAAGTTTTGATGTTCCTCCTTACTTTCAGTTGAAAAAAAACTTGTTTTTTATTCAATACAATTAGCAAGACGGTAACGTGCTTTTAATCGGTTTATGTTAAACCTTTTAACTCAGTAAAAGAATACGTTCCCTATTACACTTGACAATTTCCCCCGTCTTCCTTTCGAACTTCTTCGCATCTTTATTCATTGTAAACTTAAAGGTCAAAGAAATGGTCTTGTCTTTGTTTTTTCTTAGCCGCTATGAGTGAATGTTTTATTTTCCGAGGTTTTGTTCTATGTCCCCGAGTCTCCAAGAATAGCGTTTGTGCTATATTAATTTGTATTTGTATTGACAAATATATATTTTTTTTCAAACATTAAATGTTGCTTCAAAAAAAATACATAATTTAACTTATTTGACAAAATATTTGACAGTAGTAAGTTATATAAAGTTTTCAGGGATACATGAAAGGATACAAGAAACGGGACAAGATAATAGTGTATACAATATGAACGGCACAAGAAACGGGACAAGGTAATAGTGTATACAATATGAACGGCACAAGAAACGGGACAAGATAATAGTGTATCCGATATGAACGGTACATGAAATGGGACAAGAAAAACCCACGCCTTTGACACTATACTTAGACATGTGCATTTTAAAAGTTGGCAAGGTTTTTGTTATTGATAAGAATTGCACAAGATTGTGCCGTTTGACGTAGACATTTCTTAGGAGCCAATCAGAGACAGCGATGGTTGCTCAATATATGATAACTTGATTGGTGGTTGGATTTGAATATAAGGAATGGTATTGACATTTGCAAAAAGGGGTAAGGGATTTGCGAATTGGATTGTATGAAGGTGAAAAAAAAAGAAAGAAAAATAAAAGGGTTAAACTGATTATCAGTTAAGGTAACCCCTCGGAGTTGTTAACTCAGGCAATTTGTTATAAATTTGAGACAACATCAATCTATGAAAATGGTTAATGATGATAAAATGAAATTGTGAGTTGACCTAGCTTTACCTCTCCGATGTGTTCTGTATAATACACAAGTTGTGTTTGAACAGTGTTGTCAGTTTAAAATAGGGTCCAACGTTATAGTATACTAAAAAGTTGATACTAAGAGAGATGTAGATGGCAAGAAAATAATTTTAATATTGAAATTCAGAACAAAACTTTGAAATCCTTGCAAATCAAGTAGTAAGGTGTATGTGAGTACGAACCATCAAGGATCATAAGCACCAATGGCCCTAACCAGCAGAAACATCAACCCCCCAAAGGTCCCCTATCCCAAAAATCGAAGGATGCCCCCTCCCCTCCAACTTTTTGGCCCCCTCCCCCTATTTTTTTTTGATTTTTTTTTTCTTTTTTTTGGCAATTGACATTTTTTCTGATAACAAGTATCATTCATTACGGTCGTAGCTTTCAAATGTGAAACTTAAGTCCATTTTTGGATCGAAAAATAGACTATTCCTGTAAAATCTGAGTTAATAAGGGTTTTTGACCTTAAACTCTATTTTTTTGTAAGAAAATTATGGAAAATACAATTCTCTGGTTCAAATGTGAAACTTAAGTCCATTTTTGGATCGAAAAATAAAACTATTTCAGTAAAATCTGAGCCAATAAGGGTTTTTGACCGTAAACTCTAGTTTTTTGTAAAAAAATTATGGAAAATACAATTCTCTGGTTCAAATGAGAAACTTAAATCCATTGATGGATCGAAAAATAAAACTATTTCCGTAAAATCTGAGCTAATAAGGGTTTTTTGACCGTAAATTCTAGTTTTTTGTAAGAAAATTATGGAAAGTACAATTCTCTGGTTCAAATGTGAAACTTGACCCCATTTATGGATCGAAAAATAAAACTATTTCCGTAAAATCTGAGCTAATTAGGGTTTTTGACTATAAACTATAGTTTTTTGTAAGAAAATTATGGAAAATACAATTCTCTGGTTCAAATGTGAAACTTAAGTCCATTTTTGGATCGAAAAAATAAACTTTTTCTGTAAAATCTGAGCTAATAAGGGTTTTTGACCGTAAACTCTAGTTTTTCGTACGAAAATTATGGAAAATACAATTCTCTGGTTCAATTGTGAAACTTAAGTCCTTTTTTGGATCGAAAAATAAAACGATTTCTGTAAAATCTGAGTTAATAAGGGTTTTTGACCGTAAACTCTAGTTTTTTGTAAGAAAATTATGGAAAATACAATTTTCTGGTTCAAATGTGAAACTTAAGTCCATTTTTGGATCGAAAAAATAAACTATTTCCGTAAAATCTGAGCTAATAAGGGTTTTTGACCGTAAACTCTAGTTTTTTGTAAGAAAACTATGGAAAATACAATTCTCTGGTTCGAATGTGAAACTTAAGTCCATTTATGGATCGAAAAATAAAACTATTTCCGTAAAATCTGAGCTAATAAGGGTTTTGACCGTAAACTCTAGTTTTTTGTAAGAAAATTATGGAAAATACAATTCTCTGGTTCAGGTGTGAAACTTAAGTCTATTTTTGAATTAAAAGATAAAACTATATCCGTAAAATCTGAACTAATAATTCAATATTTTTTTCATAAAAACAAACTATTTTTTTAAAACTTCGAAATTTTTCAACTTTATTTATTTTTTTTCTTTTTGTACGTAGCTTAAAATGTCAAAATATGCTTACGATTCTAACAATTGTGCTCTATGATTGGTCAGAGACACGATGTGGCTTTCCCACTGGTATTCTATGACCGGTTATCGAGACTACCTAGTCTATTGCATGTATTAAATCAGTATTTTTTACGCACTGGAACGATAAACACATAAGTCATATCTTTAAAAAAAAGTGAAGATGGAACATTTTAATAGAGTGTGTTCACATAACAAGGTTATTGTAGCATTGAATGCCGACAAGGAGAAGTATTTAAACTATGAAACAAGTACAAGTGGTAGCACTATTGGAAATGTATGCATGCATTGTCATGACAGTAAGGAATTAAATTTCTTTGGAATACCGAAAAAATTCAAGTCTTATGATGGTGGTTATTTGAGATTGAGATCTCCAGAGATGATTGCACTCAAAGAGAATGCTAACATAAAAATAATTGTTGATGATAGAGGACAACTCCTTGCTACTGCTGCAGGTAACACATTACCTACGGATACATCCAATCATCAGCTTTCGGGTATTAGCATTCAGCGGAAGACTAATAAAAGAAAGGCCTACTCTGCTACTAATATCGTTAACCATATCTTGTTTACGTGCCGAAACTGTTACTTGTGTAAAAATAATGTGTTAATAGACAGTGAAATTGCCAGAAAAATAAAAATGGCATTGTCAAAAAATATCACTACGGAATATGAAGATGAAACGATGAAAAACAAAGCACTAGCAAACGTTACTGGCATTGATCAAACAGTCAATGAATCAAATAATACCAAAGACGAAAAGCATATTGAGCCTGTTCATGAGACACCAGTAAAAATTGTGTATGATTCAAAATGGAATAATGATTATTCTACTGATTACGAGCTAAAAGAAGACAATAACTACAATATCAAGAGAGAACATCGTGAACTATTTTATGGAACAGATTCAAAATGTCCAAAGTTAATCAATGATATTAATAATGTATCATAATATATTTTTGTATTAATATTCTACATAGCATTATTTCATTAAAAATATTACATTGTAATGTGTTCATTATTTTTTAGAGGAAGCTAGCATATCATGCGTTTAGAATGTCTATTAAAACATCGGAGATGTAAGAAAAGGAATTTGCGTACATCTATTGTCAGACACACTATTTTCGTAAAATCTGAGCTATTAAGGGTTTTTGACCGTAAACTCTAGTTTTTTTGTAAGAAAATTATGGAAAATACAATTCTCTGGTTCAAATGTGAAACTTAAGTCTATTTTTGGATCGAAAATAAAACTATTTCCGTAAAATCTGAGCTAATAAGGGTTTTTGACCGTAAACTCTAGTTTCTTGTAAGAAAATTATGGAAAATACAATTCTCTAGTTCAAATGTGAAACTTAAGTCCAGTTTTGGATAATCATAATGATGATGAGGATTGATGGTTCTAATTCAATATTTTTTTTTCATAAAAAAAACTATTTTTTTAACTTTGAAATTATTCAACTTTATTTATTTTTTATCTTTTTTTTGTACGTATCTTAAAATGACAAAATATCCAAAGTTAATCAATGATATTAATAATGTATCATAATATATTTTTGTATTAATATTCTACATAGCATTATTTCATTAAAAATATTACATTGTTATGTGTTCATTATTTTTTAGAGTAAGATAATATATCCTGCGTTTAGAATGTCTATTAAAACATCGGAGATGTAAGAAAAGGAATTTGCGTACATCTGTTGTCAGACACACTGTTTCCGTAAAATCTGAGCTATTAAGGGTTTTTGACCGTAAACTCTAGTTTTTTGTAAGAAAATTTTGGAAATGCAATTCTCTGGTTCAAATCTGAAACTTGAGTCTATTTTTGGATCGAAAAATAAAACTATTTCCGTAAAATCTGAGCTAATAAGGGTTTTTGACCGTAAACTCTAGTTTCTTGTAAGAAAATTATGGAAAATACAATTCTCTAGTTCAAATGTGAAACTTAAGTCCAGTTTTGGATACTCATAATGATGATGAGGATTGATGGTTCTAATTCAATATTTTTTTTCATAAAACAAACTATTTTTTTTTTAACTTTGAAATTAGTCAACTTTATTTATTTTTTATCTTTTTTTTTGTACATATCTTAAAATGACAAAATATCCAAAGTTGATCAATGATATTAATAATGTATCATAATATATTTTTGTATTAATATTCTACATAGCATTATTTCATTAAAAATATTACATTGTTATGTGTTCATTATTTTTTAGAGTAAGCTAGCATATCATGCGTTTAGAATGTCTATTAAAACATCGGAGATGTAAGAAAAGGAATTTGCGTACATCTATTGTCAGACACACTATTTCCGTAAAATCTGAGCTATTAAGGGTTTTTGACCGTAAACTCTAGTTTTTTGTAAGAAAATTATGGAAATACAATTCTCTGGTTCAAATGTGAAACTTAAGTCTATTTATGGATCGAAAAATAAAAACTATTTCCGTAAAATCTGAGCTAATTAGGGTTTTTGACCGTAAACTCTAGTTTCTTGTAAGAAATTATGGAAAATACAATTCTCTAGTTCAAATGTGAAACTTAAGTCCAGTTTTGGATACTCATAATGATGATGAGGATTGATGTTTCTAATTCAATATTTTTTTCATAAAACAAAGTATTTTTTTTAAACTTTGAAATTATTCAACTTTATTTATTTTTTATCTTTTTTTTTGTACGTATCTTAAAATGACAAAATATCTTTCTTGAATTCACCTCTTGGATACACAATACAGAAATTATAAAAAAAATTTGTAATTTCCCGACTTCATTTGCATGCAATAGATACCGAGAGTTCTATGACTCCTCCCCGCAATGAATTCTAATGGTTTTATGACTCCTCCCCACAATGAATTCAGATGGTTTTAGGAGTCATCCCCCCTAGCCATAGCTCCATTCAACCTTGAGCGAAGGTATAAAAATTTGATGATGTATTTCTCTTCTTAACAACTACATTAATAGCTTCCAAGATGATAGGACTGTATGACACAGAATTTATCGGTTTGAAAAAATCATCTTGTGGTGTTATATTTGAATGTGCATTTTTATTATTGTCAATGGAACTCGAAGAAATTGACTGTTATCATTGGATAGTGAACTATAACATGTTTGAGTATGATAGAAGCTTGTGGAGTACTACATTACATCGTATAAACAGACTGGGATTCTACGATAGAGTGATTACACCACTTAATAATAGTGGTCAGGAACTGATAAATGTCCAGGAGGAAGTCAGTGAAATTTGCAGCTTTTTCGGGGTTGAAGCACTCTATGTAAAGGGTAATGTACCTACAGATAAAGTTTTAATTCAAAAGTGTGACCCTAGGATCCCACTTTTCAATCTAGAAGAATTTAAGTGTCCTAAATTTGAAGGGGTTTATCACCGTCCTTAAAACGAGGTCCGGTTCTTCGCGCACTGGATACCTAAGGACATACCTGATCGTGATAAATGCATAAGACATGGTAAAAACTATTCTATATCATGGGACCATCGTTTCTGGATGTTTAAGAGTGAACGTGTGTATGACTATGTGTCATAATATAATTTTGTATTAATATTCTACATAGCATTATTTCATTAAAAATATATTATGCATTACATTGTTATGTGTTCATTATTTTTAGAGTAAGCTAGCATATCAAAATTTTAGAATGTCTATTAAAACATCGGAGATGTGAGAAAAAGAATTTTCATACATCTATTGTCAGACACATGGGGTAACATTGACAAAATCTAGGTATCAGAATGAATAAATTCTTTATCAACATCCGTTGTTGGATATGTCATTATGAAAAAAATTTTAAGTAAGAAGGAAGTAGGTAAGTAAGTAAGTAAGTAACAAGCTCTTTCTTGAATTCATCTCTTGGATACACAATACAGAAATTTTATTATAGCAAATTATGAAAAAAAAAATGAAGAAACTCTCTATTAACATTCATTATCTTTTGAAGTCGATTCCTAGACAGACAATACAGCAATTTCACAAAATCTAAGTATAAGAGTGATTAAATTCTATATCAACATCCTTTTCTCGCATACATAGGAAAATACACACACACACACAGAGAAAACCCACACACACCCACACACATCCAGAGAGACAAGACACACGCACACAGATACGAAACACACATAGAGACGAGACACGCATAGAGACAACACACACACACACACACACAGACAACACCCACACAGAGACGACACACACACACAGAGACGACACACACACACACACACAGAGACGACAAACTCAAAGTGAGGACTTATACATAGAGACGACGCACGCATAGAGATAACAAACACACAGAGACGAGAGATATCCAAAAAGTTGGGTTGATCTAGGTTCACTTAGAGTGGCGCGCTACTCTAAGTGAACCTAGATCAACCCAACTTTTTGGATATCTCTCTCACTATGACTCTGTTTGTGTCGTCTCTGTGCGTGTGTTGTCTCTCTGTGTGTTTCGTATCTGTGTGTGTGTGTCATCTCTTTGTGTGTGTTGTCTCTGTGTGTTTGTCCTCTCTCTGTGTGTGTGTGTCGTCTCTCCCTCTATGTGTCTAGTCTCTGTGTGTTTGTCATCTCTATGCGTGTGTCGTCTCTTTGTGTAAGTCCTCACTTTTAGTTTGTCGTCTCTGGGTGTGTGTGTGTGTCGTCTCTGTGTGTGTGTGTGTCGTCTCCGTGTGGGTGTTGTCTCTGTGTGTGTGTGTGTGTGTGTGTGTGTGTGTGTGTGTGTTGTCTCTATGCGTGTCTCGCCTCTATTTGTGTTTCGTATCTGTGTGTGTGTGTCTCGTCTCTCTGGGTGTGTGTGGGTGTGTGTGTGTTGTCTCTGTGTGTGTGTTTATTTTCCTATGTATGCGAGAAAAGGATGTTGATATAGAATTTAATCACTCTTATACTTAGATTTTGTGAAATTGCTGTATTGTCTGTCTAGGAAGCGACTTCAATCGATAATGAATGTTAATAGAGAGTTTCTTCAATTTTTTTTTCATAGTTTCCTATAATAAAATTTCTGTATTGTGTATCCAAGAGATGAATTCAAGAAAGAGTTTGTTACTTACTTACTTACTTACCTACTTCCTACTTACTTGTAATTTTTTCATAATGACATATCCAACAACGGATGTTGATAAAGAATTTATTCATTCTGATACCTAGATTTTTTCAATGTTACCCCATGTGTCTGACAATAGATGTATGCAAATTCCTTTTCTCACATCTCCGATGTTTTAATAGACATTCTAAACTTTTGATATGCTAACTTACTCTAAAAATAATGAACACATAACAATGTAATGCATAATATATTTTTAATGAAATAATGCTATGTAGAATATTAATACAAAATTATATTATGACACATAGTCATACACACGTTCACTCTTAAACATCCAGAAACGATGGTCCCATGATATAGAATAGTTTTTACCATGTCTTATGCATTTATCACGATCAGGTATGTCCTAAGGTATCCAGTGCGCGAAGAACCTGACCTCGTCTTCAGGACGGTGATAAACCCCTTCAAATTTAGGACACTTAAATTCTTCTAGATTGAAAAGTGGGATCCTAGGGTCACACTTTTGAATTAAAACTTTATCTGTAGGTACATTACCCTTTACATAGAGTGCTTCAACCCCGAAAAAGCTGCAAATTTCACTGACTTCCTCCTGGACATTTCTCAGTTCCTGACCACTATTATTAAGTGGTGTAATCACTCTATCGTAGAATCCCAGTCTGTTTATACGATGTAATGTAGTACTCCACAAGCTTCTATCATACTCAAACATGTTATAGTTCACTATCCAATGATAACAGTCAATTTCTTCGAGTTCCATTGACAATAATAAAAATGTACATTCAAATATAACACCACAAGATGATTTTTTCAAACCGATAAATTCCGTTTCATACAGTCCTATCATCTTGGAAGCTATTAATGTAGTTGTTAAGAAGAGAAATACATCATCAAACTTTTATACCTTCGCTCAAGGTTGAATGGAGCTATGGCTAGGGGGGATGACTCCTAAAACCATCTGAATTCATTGTGGGGAGGAGTCATAAAACCATTAGAGTTCATTGCGGGGAGGAGTCATAGAACTCTCGGTATCTATTGCATGCAAATGAAGTCGGGAAATTACAATTTTTTTTTATAGTTTCTGTATTGTGTATCCAAGAGGTGAATTCAAGAAATATATTTTGTCATTTTAAGATACGTACAAAAAAAAGATAAAAAATAAATAAAGTTGAATAATTTCAAAGTTTAAAAAAAATACTTTGTTTTATGAAAAAAAATATTGAATTAAAAACATCAATCCTCATCATCACTATGAGTATCCAAAACTGGACTTAAGTTTCACATTTGAACTAGAGAATTGTATTTTCCATAATTTTCTTACAAGAAACTAGAGTTTACGGTCAAAAACCCTTATTAGCTCAGATTTTACGGAAATAGTTTTATTTTTCGATCCAAAAATAGACTTAAGTTTCACATTTGAACCAGAGAATTGTATTTCCATAATTTTCTTACAAAAAACTAGAGTTTACGGTCAAAAACCCTTAATAGCTCAGATTTTACGGAAATAGTGTGTCTGACAATAGATGTACGCAAATTCCTTTTCTTACATCTCCGATGTTTTAATAGACATTCTAAACGCATGATATGCTAGCTTACTCTAAAAAATAATGAACACATAACAATGTAATATTTTTAATGAAATAATGCTATGTAGAATATTAATACAAAAATATATTATGATACATTATTAATATCATTGATTAACTTTGGATATTTTGTCATTTTAAGATACGTACAAAAAAAAGATAAAAATAAATAAAGTTGAATAATTTCAAAGTTAAAACAAAAATAGTTTGTTTTATGAAAAAAAATATTGAATTAGAACCATCAATCCTCATCATCATTATGAGTATCCAAAACTGGACTTAAGTTTCACATTTGAACTAGAGAATTGTATTTTCCATAATTTTCTTACAAGAAACTAGAGTTTACGGTCAAAAACCCTTATTAGCTCAGATTTTACGGAAATAGTTAAATTTTTCGATCCAAAAATAGACTTAAGTTTCACATTTGAACCAGAGAATTGTATTTTCCATAATTTTCTTACAAAAAACTAGAGTTTACGGTCAAAAACCCTTAATAGCTTAGATTTTACGGAAATAGTGTGTCTGACAATAGATATACGCAAATTCCTTTTCTTACATCTCCGATGTTTTAATAGACATTCTAAACGCATGATATACTAGCCTACTCTAAAAAATAATGAACACATAACAATGTAATATTTTTAATGAAATAATGCTATGTAGAATATTAATACAAAAATATATTATGATACATTATTAATATCATTGATTAACTTTGGACATTTTGAATCTGTTCCATAAAATAGTTCACGATGTTCTCTCTTGATATTGTAGTTATTGTCTTCTCTTAGCTCCTAATCAGTAGAATAATCATTATTCCATTTTGAATCATACACAGTTTTTACTGGTGTCTCATGAACAGGCTCAATATGCTTTTCGTCTTTGGTATTATTTGATTCATTGACTGTTTGATCAATGCCAGTAATGTTTGCTAGTGCTTTGTTTTTCATCGTTTCATCTTTATATTCCGTAGTGATATTTTGTGACAATGCCATTTTTATTTTTCTGGCAATTTCACTGTCTATTAACACATTATTTTACACAGGTAACAGTTTCGGCACGTAAACAAGATATGGTTTACGATATTAGTAGCAGAGTAGGCCTTTCTTTTATTAGCCTTCCGCTGAATGCTAATACCCGAAAGCTGATGATTGGATGTATCCGTAGGTAATGTGTTACCTGCAGCAGTAGCAAGGAGTTGTCCTCTATCATCAACAATTATTTTTATGTTAGCATTCTCTTTGAGTGCAATCATCTCTGGAGATCTCCATCTCGCATAACCAACATGATAAGAGTTGAATTTTTCCGGTATTCCAAAGAAATTTAATTCCTTACTGTCATGACAATGCATGCATACATTTCCAATAGTGCTACCACTTGTACTTGTTTCATAGTTCAAATACTTCTCCTTGTCGGTATTCAATGCTACAATAACCTTGTTATGTGAACACACTCTATTGAAATGTTCCATCTTCACTTTTTTTTTAAAGATATGACTTATGTGTTTATTGTTCCAGTGCGTAAGAAATACTGATTTAATACATGTAATAGACTAGGCAGTCTCGATAACCGATCATAGAATACCAGTGGGAAAGCCACATCGTGTCTCTGAACAATCATAGAGCACAATTGTTAGAATCGTAAGCCTATTTTGACATTTTAAGCTACGTACAAAAAGAAAAAAAAATAAATAAAGTTGAAAAATTTCGAAGTTTTAAAAAAATAGTTTGTTTTTATGAAAAAAATATTGAATTATTAGTTCAGATTTTACGGATATAGTTTTATTTTTTAATTCAAAAATAGACTTAAGTTTCACACCTGAGCCAGAGAATTGTATTTTCCGTAATTTTCTTACAAAAAACTAGAGTTTACGGTCAAAACCCTTATTAGCTCAGATTTTACGGAAATAGTTTATTTTAACCAGAGAATTGTATTTTCCATAATTTTCTTACAACAAACTAGAGTTTGCGGTCAAAAACCCTTATTAACTCAGATTTTACAGAAATCGTTTTATTTTTCGATCCAAAAAAGGACTTAAGTTTCACATTTGAACCAGAGAATTGTATTTTCCATAATTTTCTTACAAAAAACTAGAGTTTACGGTCAAAAAACCTTATTAGCTAAGATTTTACAGAAACAGTTTATTTTTTCGATCCAAAAATGGACTTAAGTTTCACATTTGAACCAGAGAATTGTATTTTCCATAATTTTCTTACAAAAAAATAGAGTTTACGGTCAAAAACCCTTATTAACTCAGATTTTACAGAAATCGTTTTATTTTTCGATCCAAAAAAGGACTTAAGTTTCACATTTGAACCAGAGAATTGTATTTTCCATAATATTCTTACAAAAAACTAGAGTTTACGGTCAAAAACCCTTATTAGCTCAGATTTTACGGAAATAGTTTTATTTTTCGATCCATAAATGGACTTAAGTTTCTCATTTGAACCAGAGAATTGTATTTTCCATAATTTTCTTACAAAAAACTAGGGTTTACGGTCAAAAACCCTTATTAGCTCAGATTTTACGGAAATAGTTTTATTTTTCGATCCAAAAATGGACTTAAGTTTCACATTTGAACCAGAGAATTGTATTTTCCATAATTTTCTTACAAAAAAATAGAGTTTAAGGTCAAAAACCCTTATTAACTCAGATTTTACAGAAATAGTTTATTTTTCGGTCCAAAAATTGACTTAAGTTTCACATTTGAAAGCGACGATCGTAATGAATGATACTTGTTATCAGAAAAAATGTCAATTGCCAAAAAAAAGAAAAAAAATAAAAAAAAATGGTGGGAGAGGGCCAAAAAGTTGGAGGGGAGGGGGCATCCTTCGAGTTTGGGGATAGGGGACCTTAGGCTGTTGATGTTTCTGCTGGTTAAGGTCATTGGTGCTTATGATCCTTGATGGTTCGTACTCACATACACCTTACTACTTGATTTGCAAGGATTTCTAAGTTTTGTTCTGAATTTCAATATTAAAATTTTTTTCTTGCCATCTACATCTCTCTTAGTATCAACTTTTTAGTATACTATAACGTCGGACCCTATTTTAAACTGACAACACTGTTCAAACACAACTTGTGTATTATACAGAACACATCGGAGAGGTAAAGCTAGGTCAACTCACAATGTCATTCTATCATCATTAACCATTTTCATAGATTGATGTTGTCTCAAATTTATAACAAATTGCCTGAGTTAACAACTCCGAGGGGTTACCTTAACTGATAATCAGTTTAACCCTTTTATTTTTCTTTCTTTTTTTTCAGCTTCATACAGTCCAATTCGTAAATCCCTTTCCCCTTTTTGCAAATGTCAATACCATTCCTTTTATTCAAATCCAATCACCAATCAAGTTATCATATATTGAGCAACCATCGCTGTCTCTGATTGGCTCCTAAAAAATGTCTACGTCAAACGGCACAATCTTGTGCAATTCTTATCAATAACCAAAAACCTTGCCAACTTTTAAAATGCACATGTCTAAGTATAGTGTCAAAGGCGTGGGTTTTTCTTGTCCCATTTCATGTACCGTTCATACTGTATACACTATTATCTTGTCCGTTCTGTGCGTCATTTGATACATTTCTTGTGCTTGTGCCGTTCATATTGTATACACTATTATCTTGTCCCGTTTCTTGTATCCTTTCATGTATCCCTGAAAACTTTATATAACTTACTACTTTTGACCTGACATACTACCCTGACCGGTCTTTCTGAATATATTGGGTTTTCTCTTCTCAAACAATTCAACCAGACATCTTACGCTAGAAAAAGCAAATGGGAAACCAATACTTGGATGCTATCTGTTCATCTTTTACGAGATCAGATTTGGACCGAGGTTCCGCATACTGATTCCTCAATTTTTTTTCAGTAACTAATATGTAAAGTTTCTTACATTTAACCCAGCCAGAGGCACTTTTGACTGCTCATCTTCTCCATCATACTACAGGAAATGTCATTTGCAGACATTTCCAGAAATTCACGATTTGACTGTCATTTTTAAGAGAATGAAGAAATTGGTGTGAAATTGACTTAGAAATTACTTATGAAAGATAAAGTTGGATTTTAAACAAATTGTTTATTGAAAGATTAGTAATAATAAAAAAATGTAACATTGCTGAATCACAGATAGACTACAATTATTTTCACAGTTCACTGTATAAAGAACGATGCTTCTTTTTAGAGATAAATGTAAATTTCAAAGATATTCGAGAATTTGTTGAAAGGGATACTGTCTATGAGCTCTGGACTGATTTGTCTTTAATCCAAATTCCTTTATCAGACTAAGGCTCCAAACTGACAATAGAAATTTGGAACAAACTAAACACTAAATTTTTTCTCATATAATCTTGATTTGACCAAAGTCCTCTTGAACAGCCGAACATTTTTGATAGTTATATGTAGATAATAGCCGTCATTTACCCCCCCCCCCCCAGATAATATCCCCCTCCGTTGATAATATCCCCGGAAAAACACGGAAAAATACCCCCTCCCCGCGGAAAATACTCCCGTGGAAAATACTCCTCCCCCGCAGAAAATAACCACTCCCTCTCCCCAAAAAACATCCCCTTTCCCGGGAAAAATACCACTCCCCCATGAAATTCCCACCATAAAATACCCCCCCCCCCCGAAGACAACCCCAAAGAGACTGGTTGGTCTCCAATCCCTTTGGACTTAAAAAAAGGACTATAACTATCAATTTCTGATCTAATGAGCACACTCCAAAGTTTCCCTAATGGGGGTGGGGGGTTTACGCAAAAATAAATTGCCAGGGAGGAATTTTTCGTCGGCGGGAAGGAATTTTTCTTGGAGGAGAAGCCGGATTTATTGGTATTATTTAAAAATGATCAGTAACTAAATAAAAATTAAAGTTTTTTTCAACTGAGAGTAAGGAGCAATATCAAAACTTAAAACAAAAGAGATTATTACGTATATAAAAATTTTATTGAAAAAACTTTTGCTTAAAGAGCGAGGTCTTCAGAAGG
The DNA here is from genome assembly GCA_027921565.1 of Artemia sinica. Classification (NCBI taxonomy): domain Eukaryota; kingdom Metazoa; phylum Arthropoda; class Branchiopoda; order Anostraca; family Artemiidae; genus Artemia; species Artemia sinica. Next base: position 60,428,883 of record CM051262.1, read on the forward strand.
GGGCAACCTCTTTCCTATATTTATGTTCGTTTTAAGTTTTACTGCTGCTCCTTACTTTAAGTTGAAAAAACTTTTTTTTTTTACTTAATTACTTACAGATAGTATTTGTAAATGGGAAATGTACGGAAATTTTTCGCGGGGAAATTTTCTACAGGAGGGGAGATTGTATGCGGTATTTTTAGCGGGGAAAAAATGAAAAAGACTATGACAAAAAAATCAAACAAAAATTCATAACAAAAAAAAATCCACAAATCAAGTTTATCAAACAACAAAAGCACGAGGAACAATAGGGAAATCTTTTTGCAAGACAGTGGAGATAATTTGAATGAATATTTTGGCCCTATGTCCAAGGGCCGTCCCCACCAAGACAAAAATATATAAAAGAAAAAAACTCAATACAATATGCGACCAATAAAACCAAAATTTTAAAATTTTTCAAAGCAGTCCTAGCATCCTTACTTCAGTGGAGTTCAACCAAACAATGTTTATCAAACAAACAAGTTTAATCAAACAAAAGTAAAGAGTCAGTAGCAACAAAATTAAGCCAAAAATAAATAAACATAAGTTCAAATAGTTTTCCAAGCGTAAAACGGCCACAAGTTACCATCAATAAATAAATGAAACTTAATATGAACAGAAACTACAATAAATGACCGAGTCAAACTCAAAGCGAGCAAAAATTAACATGAGTTGGGCTAACAGCCCCCATCCCTTCTACCAGAACATAATAAGCACTTTACTGAAAACAAAATACGTTTTAAATGTTTTCACTTTTTTACTATGATAAATGAAAAAATAATAAAACTTTATGGAATAAACGTCTGTAAATGCATATTAAACTAACAATCCTGGATTATTGTTGTTTTTTTAGTAAAGCACAAATCATGTTCTGGTCTTAAGAAGACATAGGGGTTGTTTATCAGACATAGGGGTTGTCAGCCCTACTCCTTTTCATTTTTCTCATTTTGAGTTTGAATAGGTTATAAATTGTAATTTCTGTTTGTTTTGGTTTCATTTATTTATTAAAGGTGATTTGTGGTACTTTTACACTTGGAAGATAAGAAAAACTAACTCGTAGAATTTGACAACACTTTCGTTCGTAAAAACGCTAACAATAAGAATTTGTTGGTTCCCAAAGCCGATTATACTTTCAAAGGGAAGCTAAACTTTCTTAAACTTTTGGTGCCATGTGTTTTTAGTTTAATTTTAATGATTTTTTCACCTAAATTTTTTCTTCTACTTCTTTTTTTTTTAATTTTGGGCCCGGTACTGCCAAAAATTGTGGAAGTTCATGCAGAAGTTTTTTCAACAAAAATGGATTTGCGACTTTTTTCTAAGTTTAGATACGTAAGGTGTGTAAATTTCCTTTTTTTTCACTTTCCTTAGGACTTCTCAACGAAAAAAAAAAAAAAAAACAACTCAAATAAAATTCTCAAATTTGGGAAGCGGGTGGGTGTATTTACCGCGGGGGGTATTTTCCAGGAGACTACTTTCCGTAGGGGTATTTTCTGGGAGGGTATAAGCCATGGGGGGGGGGTATTTTCCGCGGGGGGAGGGGTATTTTCCGGGAGATATTTTTTACAGGGGGGGTATTTTCCACGAGGAGGTATTTTTCTGGGGTATTTTCTGGGGGAGGAGGGGGGGGGGGGTAAACGCCTAGAACCATAGTAGATACAGGTAAATCAGTCCATGGACTTCAAATACTTGTAACAAAACAATGTTTACTCATTCGTCTTCTAACTCTAGACTGAAATAATTTGAATGGATACTGTTGTGTTGATTCATAATAAAAGAAATTAAAGATTTGGTAAAAAACACATGTGTTTTGTGTAATAATAGGTGTTGATGAGATCACTTCGGTTGTGATAGAATTTTAGCGTATATACTAGTTAATTTCAGCCCTTTGAATCTCTCACTATATTCTAGGTGTGCAAGATAGGTTTCACCTTTGCTGACCAATGCTGAACCTTTTCAAAACTCTGCTGCGTAACTTTTACTATTTGTTGAAAAAATTAATCTAATGACATTAAACAACATTTAATATGGTTTATCGAAAGTCTTAAATAAAACTTTACTATAAACATCATCGAAAAACATTTTTACATAAGAAAACGCAGTCTGGAAAACAAGATGGAAAACCCTTATTCTAAAAGTTCACGCTTTAAGAAAACGTTTCTAGGTTGTAAAAATCCTGCGAAGCCATTAGGAAAACTGATGGGCACGTCTGTCTTCTCTGATAATTCAATCCGGAACTCCTTGATAATGGGACACAATGCTAAACGTATTTCTTCAAGCGCAAAACGCATTCCGACGCAATTTCAAGGTCCTGATCCAAATGGCATAATTGCATTTGGGTGTATTATTCCTTTTCGATCAGGCGACCATCGACCTGGATCAAATTTCTCTGGGTTTGGGAAATATTGCGGCTCTCTATGAAGTGGGTAGAGTGGAACACTCACTATCATACCTTTTGGGACATGCAATTTACCATACGTCACTGCTTTGTTGCATAGACGCTCCACCCTTATGGCTGGAGGGTAGAGTCGAAGGACTTCATTGATGATTTGATCGATATATTCGATGCTGTAAGCTACATTATGATCAAGTACTCCATTATTCTCTTCAAGCTTATTTATAACTTCCTCTCGCAGCTTGTCTTGAATTTGTTGATCCAAAGCAAGACTATATGCTGTTAACGTCAATTTTGTACCTGTAGTGTCATACCTACAAAAAAAATCCAATTTTCTTAGGGTTAGTGACAATAATAATCAGTTATAGCACACAGGGAAACAATTAGGCCTACAACTAATACTACAATTCTCTTAATATCGTTGAAATGACAGGCAGTGTCTTTATTAGTAGCAAAACCCCGCTGTTAATCCTAAGAGTGCTACGTTTATATATAAATAAAAGCTACGAATCAAAGTCTCCTTAAGACAAAATCTTTTAAACTATGAGTTTGTTTACCTATGCATTGAACCAATAAAAATTAACACCTGTAAGTAGCATGTATAATATTCTTTGTAAAAGAACAAGAATACAGGGGATGTGTAGTTTTTTTTTAATTTGTAGAGATAACTGCATTTGTTATGACTAAAAATTAGACAGGTGATTTGCATATATAATTTTCTTATCTAAAGGAAACACTTAAAAAACGAACAAGAACCTTTGAACAATGAATTTCCTTTATCACCCAGGTACTTCGTAGAAAAGACGTCGTCTGCATTTTTAGTTTTAGTATCTATATATTCTTTAAAAAAGGAAGGGATGACAAGTGTGATCTATATTCCATATTCGTCAAAAAAAAGAAAAAACAGAAAATAAAAAAAAATTACCAGAATATCTCGTTAATATATTACCAAAAACGAGGCCATGCATTCGAAAACAGAATAGATGTAAGCATTCAAAATCATAAAAATTAATGGCATCTGTTTGTGCAACAATCTAATACAACTGGACATTTAAGTTTCTTAACTATATCTAAAATGTGAATTCCTTTTTCTGGTTTTTCTGCCTGTTGAATATCTGTCGAATCTTTCGTCTACGCACATATTTAAAACAATGGATTGCCTTATTATTGAGCATTTCCCTTAGGACTACCCAAATCATGTTGCAACTGTGACCTTCAGACTTTTTGGTAAAATTGGTTGTCTTAACATTTGATGTAAATTTTTTGGGGGTTGTAAGGGTATCCGAAGCCACATGTGAGTAGTCAGGCCATGATTAATTTTATGGTACCAATAGCCACTACTCCTTTCTTCCAATAGTTTAACGGCGCAAGAAGAAGCCTTAACGACACATCCCTGTTTCTGTGACCGAGTGACACAATTTTGTATCAGTATTGGAAAGATTCCCAGGATTCAAAGTGTTCCAGTTTTTTATATGATTACGGGCTTTAAACGGTCAGATAGGAAAAATAGCATAGGATTTTAAAGACATGACCTGTTTCTACAACAGGCCCTCTGACGTCAAGACGACACACCCTCGCCTTTAAACGGTCAGGTATGAAAATAAACATGGGATTTCCATGACAGCCCTCTGACGTCATGTCATCCCTGGCAGGCTTCCCTGGATTCCCCTAACGCTATTGTTATTCCTTCGAAAGACACAAGCCCCATATAGATGTCTATTGATTTCCCTGTAATATGATCAGGTGTTCCCCTAGCAGCGCGCCATTTTCGTCAGGTAGTGCTGTAAATATCCAGGGGAAGGGCAATTCTACATCAGTATCGTTCAGACTTTTGAAGGCGAAACAACTCTAAGAAAAAGAAATCGATAGTTGCCGTTACCAAGAGGTGAATATCTAGTATTTCCTAACTTCCCTTCTCCAAGCCTAACTCCATCACCATCTTGTTTATACTCGCTTTAAAGCTCTTATTGTCCCCTATTTACATTGTAAAAAACTCACCCCCTTCCCGAATTCCTTGATAATTATTCTTTTTCGCTAATAACTATCCCTTTTTCTGGAAAGCTATCTTTTTACCTCATGCGCTTAAAATCAATAATCTATTAAATCTATCGCGTCCCCTCTGGCAAACACATGTTGTGAAACAACACCGCTATTTTTATGGTTTAATTATTCAAGCTTTGTTGACAAGAAATCGTAAGGGGAATTAAGCATTTTTTAACGCGATTAGTTTTATTTTAGGGCTGGAAATGCGTGTAACGAGGGAGGCTCTAACAGGAGCATGCGGGTGCGTAACAGAACATTTATTTCTGTCCTAGGCCTAAAAAAAGTCTAGTGAATGTATGTTTTATTTCTCACAAATACTACTTTTAGCGTTCTTAAAAAGGGAGGGGAGGACATATTTACCCCCTCTTTAGACGAATAATAATATTTTTTAATGCTTGAGATTTTAATATCCATTTAAATGCTCTTAATTTCAAATTAAAGCATCTTTTTAGCCTCAGACGGGTGAAAAATCTTAGTTATTAAAGCTTTCCTTTGTGCTTAAAATACACCTTAGCTCTTTTTTACTTAAAATACACTTTGGCTTTTTTATGCTTAAAATGCACCTTAGCTCTAGGTGCGTATTAAATCATTTGTTTTTTCTAAATGACAAAACAGAAGCATTCATTTCTATCCTAAGGCCACAGACTAATTACTGTCAGGTTTATTTCTCGCCAGGCGCGTATTAAACCACTTGCTTTTTCTAATATGGTAAAACTTTTGATTTCTAAGCCTACTTTTTGCTTTCTTGAAAAAGGAGGAGGAACCTATATATCTACTCTTTAGATAAGTAATAGAATTTTTTTAAATCCCTGCATATCGCCATGAATGTCATGTTTTCACTATTTTTTCAACCTAATAATGACAGCTTTTATATTCTATGGCTACTAAAGGCATTTATCGCTATTTTTTAACCTAATAAAAGACGTTTCTCCCTATTTTCTTCAACCTAATAATGATATTTTTTGCTATTTTTTTTACTTGCCGAAGAAACACTTCCTAAGACATAAAAAGATTTCCTGCTATTTCGATAATTTGTATCTTTAGTTTTGTCTTGTCACTAGAATATTGAAGGTCCAAGTTATATGCCTAGTTTAAAAAGACCCATCCCCTCCGAGATATCTAAAATAATGTTTTTTTCTAGTCTACACTCACTTTTTACAAGCTTTTCACTCTAATAAGGACATTTTTTCACCTTGAAAGGGTTTTTTTTTAATTTTAAGTGCTTACTCTTTAGTTTTGTCCTTTCGCTATTTTTTATGTAATCGGAATATTTAAGGTCCAAGTTATATCTCATCCATCCTTCGTTTGACCATCTAGGAAATAAGTAAAACTAGCTAAAACTAGTGTTGTCACTAAGAAGGTTATTTTGGGGTTTATAATTATGGGGGTGGAGGAGGGATATCAGAGAACCATCTGGGAGAAATGGGAACATTCGTTTTCAGAAAATAACTAAGAACCTGACTCAGATATTTCTTAGTTGGAAATAACTAAGAATTTTTCAGGGTAGCTATATTAATTTTCCCAGCTTAATAGTGGACCCATATTCCGTTAGTTCTGAAGGCTTCGAGGTGCATTAGATTATTTTCATACCTATGAGGATAATTCTTATTTCCAGGTTAATATCCAGATGGACCGGCTCGTTTGCAAATTCATTGAGGAAGGAGCTACACCGGCGGAGGAGGCAAACGATGAATTATTGGCGTAGGCTGATGAATTTATAGCCAAATTGCCGGAAACAATTCCCCCTGGGTAAGTTGTTTATGGATTTTTTTAAAAACCTTATACATATGCAGGAATTTGTTACATCGGTAGTGTGGTAATGGTCAGTAGTAAGGGGGGGGGCTACAGTGCCGAATGTGCCCTGAAATGGCTCAAAATACAATGACGCATTCCAAAGAGTAGTAAGCTTTCTATGAGTACAAGGGATCATTCATAGCTATTCTCTTTTTCATAGAGCAATGTGTTCCAGCGAGCCGATATGCTCTTATTATTCTTCTAGGTTCACAAAGCATCTAATGATGGTATATTACCACCGCCAGCCCAATTTCGAGACAGTGTACTGAAAATTGAACGTGGGGGAAGTCCAATTGTGAGGGTAAGTCCAGCTATTGTAGCTCCCACTGTGTTTAATGCTATTGCGTGGGGTCTCGTCCTTCATATAGGCTATGAATTAGTCGAAGAGTTGCCAGTAAGTAAAATCGAGACAAAGCCCGCCCTGGACCTTCATATGGGGAAGCAAAGTGGTGCCGACTCACCTCCAGTATTACCTAATATGTATTTATCAGATGCCACTTTGCGTAATATACATGTTTATAGGGCTGAGTTCGGAGACCCATTCACCTCCCTTACAAGTGGTACTATCCATACGGATCCTATTGACCTAGCACACTCGTATGTTAGCTTGATTCGGGCACTTCTAGATAACCATATACGGGAGGCGGGAGGATGCGACAGTGTTAAAGCATCCATTACGCTTAAAAAAATTTTTAATGTTTGTACGGGTGATTTGAATCCGTGTCATATACAAACGAGGATGCAGACACTTTATCCGAACTTGCATAATTTTGAGGGTGTCTTTTCGGTTTGGATAGGGAAAGTTTTTAATAGGATGGAGGGATATAATGAAAACGGAAGTGGGTTAGTGCTTTTATATACTGGAAAATCAGAAGTAAATATAACTAAATTTAAAAATTGATTTTTTAAGGGGTGGGAAGGGGCAGAGGTGCAAAATATAATGTAAATTTAAAGGGGTGGTCAAGGTGTATAACGATTTTCTTTCGAAAAGGGCATGGATTGTTACAAATATTCTGTCCTTATTGTGGGGAATAGAACCCGGAGAAATGAGGCTAGTAAGATGCATTTGGATGGTTTAGCAGTTAATGGGTGTGAAGAGGGGGCAGAATTTCCTAAAGTAGACTTTAATTGTTTAAAAGGTCATTACCCTGTAATACTAAGGGGATTGAAATTTTTTAGAGGGCCAACGAACATTTAAAGATTGGGATTACAGTGTTACAGTTTAATGAAGAATATGAAGAAGGGGAAGTAACAGATAAAAAATGGATAATATATTCAGTAAGGGCTCCGTCGATTGAATCAGTAAAGAACTTGGTATGACTTCTTTACAAGCGTGCCAAAGATCCTGAATCAATTAGATGTTTCTTTTCTATGTCCCATATTAGCAGGCTTTTAAGTGAAGGTAAGAAGAGGCGTTGGGGGGGACCTGCTAATACCGCCCAATGTGTTTGTCTAGATTCCGTAGCAAATTACAATTAAAAAATCGCTTGAAACACTGCAAGTGTCATGGATATCTGTCCGTGGAGACTGTTTCCTGAGAAAATGCTACCTTGCATTTCAAAAGTTTTCAGAACATACTCCTACAGAGAAACAAGGTGATATTAGACATTGATGCTGCACTCATGGATGTGTCCGATGCAGTCTTTTATGCCCATGCGCAAAGAGACTCTAGTAATACCATTCAATTGGTAGATTCAGTTGACACGTTGGGTGGGGAAGATAGTGTTGGTATAGATATGGTTGCACTTATTAAAATGTAAATGGGGCAATTTCACGGCTGAACAACCACACATTATTCAATGAATTTATCACCAGAAGATGAGTTGGCTATTAAAATAAAGATATTTGCTGGGTTTGTAAGAAGAAAATTAATAAGGGGGATGCGAAAGCCCGAAATCATGATCATTTATGGCAGGAAATTTCATCAAGAGGGAGTAACTTTGGGGGGTTGCACATAAATGTTGTAATTTAAATGTTAGGCAGCAATACTTTCTACCGGTTTACAAATACAATTCCAACTATGATTTGAAATTCATATCACCAGCGTTGGCACGGTTGCAGAAAGGTGAAAATGTAGATTGCGCATGGGTAGATGGTTCTTTATCATACAACTTCATACCTAAATCATCTGAAAATTTGCTAGTCTTAGAATTTAGATGGAAAACAATTGATTATGTCAATTCGTGCTTAAATAAAATCCGTTTCGTAGATTCGAATAGCTTCTTCCCCAAAGTCAATTGATTCAAGTACAAAAAACAAATGATGATTTCAATAGTTTCCAGCTCCTCAAACAGTACTTTACAGATGTTGAAATGTATGATTTATTAACGTGTAAGGGCATATACCCGTACGAGTACTACAGCTCCGCCTTGAAGCTAAGTGAGGAAAAATTACCGCCCATCGCAGAGTTTTATGATTCACTTCGTGATCATCAATGCACCACTACCAATTACGAATTTGCTAAGAGGGGTTGGGTAAAGGCAGGGTGTAAAAACTGGTGGAATTATTGTAAAATGTACCTGGCAAGTGATGTATTGACGTTGTTGGACATTGTCTGTAAAAAATGATTAAATTTATGAAGAATTTGGGTTGTATATTGGGTATTATTTTTCAACTCCTCATCTAGTGATGGAGTTAATCCTTAAAATTAGTGGAGCTGAAGTAGGTCTGATCGCCGACGTGGATCAGCACTTATTTGTAGAAAGATCCATGTGGGGAAGGTATGTTTTCCATGGGGATCGTATCCACGAAACCGACCCGATTGGACAACGCACTGGTAAAAAGTCGAACGCCGTTTTCTTGGATCGAACTCCCTTTATCCGTGGGCAATGTCTCACTTTTATTTGCCATGTAGGAATTACCAATGGCTTGACAAACCTTCTGCTCCAGATTTCCCCAACATTCACAATGTTAAGAAGAATGGACCACAAGGATGGTTTTTCGAAATTGATGGTGAAATATATCTGGAACGTCATGACTTGGTAAAGGACTTTGTTTTCCCGTGGATAAGCAGTTTGATGCCTAGGAAATCTTTGAGTCCCTATAATTTACCTTTGGTAGAGAATAAGGGTATGCACTGGACACCTTCAAAACAAGAGCTTATTGCCGACCTTGAACCGAGAAGGAAAATCTTGTAAACCACGTTCTTTTGCGGTGGATGCTGGCCAACGGTTTCAATGTCAAAAGGATTCAGAGAGCCCTCCAATTCGACCAGAAGCCTCTTATCAAGATGTTTGTTGACCCTTTTGTCAAGAAAAGGTATGAAGCAAAAAACTTATTTTAAATACGGCCTTTGGTAAGATGTGCGAAAGTGTGCGGAACAGGAGTCGTTGTGTCATCGTAACCGACCCAAAAGAATGTGCCCAAATCATTGCAGATCTGAACTTTACATCGTTCACGATCATAGACTCCAATATGGTCCTATTACGTAGAAATAAAATAAATGTAGTATTAAATAGAAACATTGCCGCTGGCAGTGCCATACTAGAAACTTCGAAGAAATTCATGTTGGAGTTTAATTACAATTTTTTTAGGCGCTAATGGTCGAGGGAGGGAAAAGTTCAGGTGTATTATGAAGACTCCGATTCACTTCTGTTAAAAAATAAAAAAACATAGTTTTCTAAACGAATTTGAAAACTGAGAGTACACTCTCTCGAATGGTTTAGACTAACTGTAACGAGTCCACCTATTCCGAGCTAGTGAAACGCCAGGCCCTAAATCAATTGTTGAAATTAAAATCTGAGACGGGGAGCGACTTGGTGTCCCATGATGTTTTTCCTGGTGTACTGTCTGGAAACACACAATTAGGTTACCAAAAAAGGTCTGCAGGGGGGTGCCGTTACACTATGTTAAGGAAAATTTTACCATGAGCGTTTATAGGAACTGTATAGAGAATTTAGTTCCAAGAGCAAATGTCATGGCCATTCGCTCTTTAAAGTCTAAAACTATTCAGTTCGGATTGAGGAAATGCCATGTCAACCATATCGGATAACTTCTATGTACGCGCGGGCGGTACGATTGATTACCGCTTCGCGCAAACAAAATAAAATTTATTAACATGTAAAACCAGGCAGACGGGAAACGGCCTCCCTCCTCTCACCACTTATAAGGCTCTCTCCAGACCAAGTAGTTTTCTGTAATCTGCACATTCAACTCGATCTGAAGTAAGGTATTGAGCGTGTGGTCACTACCAGATCGAGTTGAATTTTTAATTCACAATTTCATATATATTAACAATGGCAGTAAGAAGAAATAACCCTTTGAATATCAAATGGCAGTGGGAAAACATTTTAAAACACTTAAAAATGGCTCCGGAGGATGCAGCGGACGGTACCGCGGCGGGCACTGCGCTGGCCGGCAACAAGTCCCGGACAGGGCGAGGGTCCGCACCAGGGTGATAACAAAAACACAAACACTTTACGCAATAGAATAAATAAACAATTTCAAATTGCCGCTTTACGCAACGAAAATAAAATTTATAAACATGTAAAACAAGGCAGTGCTGAGCTGGAGACGGGAAAAGGCCTCCCCCCTTTCACCAGCTATAAGGCTCTCTCCAGACCAAGTTGTTTTCTGTAATCTGCACATTCAACTCAATCTGAAGTAAGGTAGTGACCGTGTGGTCAGTACCAGATCGAGACCGTTGGTGTTTTTGTTATCGCCCTGGCACGGACCCTCGCCCTGTCCAGGACTCGTTGCCGGCCACCACAGTGCCGCCGCGGTACCGGCCGCTGCGTCCTTCGGAGGAGCGTTCCCGCCCTATGAGCGCCATTTTTAAGTGTTTTAAAATGTTTTCCCACTGCCATTTGATGTTCAAGTGGTTATTTCTTCTTACTGCTATTGTTAACATACATGAAATTGTGAAGTAAAAAAAAGATGTATTCTATTTCTTAAGTTTTTATTCAACAGATTGCGGTTAGGTTTAGTTAGTTATATTTTGACATTAGACGAGTATGTATCAATTTAAAACACAATTCAGATCTTTTCTTTGCGGACAGTTCATATCTGGCAAAACGACACTTTAAACGAAAATAATTCAACTCCATAATAAAATGTATTTAGAAAATCCAAAAAATATCTATTATCGCTATGGTTTTTGGTAAGAATCTTATGCCAAAATAAAGAACATTGCACCAAGCATAAAATTCATACAGGAACTTGACGTGTTTCATAGTATTGCACAAAACTCGTGGTTGATTACTGACGATTTAGCTGAATCTATTGAAGATTAGTCGTAGGAAATGCTACAATTATGCACTGTCAGGTCACATCATGAAACAATTTCAGTAACCGTCCCGTAATCGTAACTGTCAGAGTAAATCTATGAGAGCACTTGCTCTGAATTGTAATATTATCTATAGAGTTGCTAACGATTCAACTTCTCTTATAACTCTAAACAAACAAATCTATCCTGGCGAGCCTAAATTTTTACTTTCCGCCTAAAATCAAGCTACTAATAAACCTTATGGATATATTTTATTGGATCTGAATCAAAATACGCCCGTAGAATTGCGCGTAGTCACCGATATTTTCGATAATTAAATTAATGTATGTCTACCCAGGAAAAGTAAAAAAGAGTCATTAGTCGCTATCATGACGCTGAAGACTCTTCATGAAACTAGACATTTATTTTCCGTCCTAGCCAATTTAAAACCGCGGCTTAGGAAAGCGATACTTAAACATGGTATTGAGAAGAAATTTACTAATCTCTTATCTGAACTTTGTTTAATTTTAACGGAAGGTAGTGTTCAACTGTCAAATGGTGTTAGCCAACAGACAAAGGAACATCGTTCACTTTTACGTGCTCTAGCCAGCAAAAAGAAAAGAAATAGTAATAGAAAACACCTTGTTAAGCGGGTGGTAATTTCCTTTCATTGTTACTGCCGATAATTTCCGGATTTGCAAACACTTTTCTCTAGAGATGGCTAAGCCTTATAAATTGACGCCAATTGAACTTGCTCTTTTACCGAAAGATAACTTTGAAGATAATCTTGATAAATTTATTATTAATAGAAGAATTTCCTTTGATTAAAATTTAATTTTGTTTCAAATTGCCCTTCGACTTGTCAACAAACATTAACCTTATCGTGAAAAACTGCTCAAATTGAATGTCATTGATCAAGCTTCTGAAAGTACTGAAAGTTTTGAAACTTTGAAAAAGCCGAAAAAAGAAGAAGAAGATTTATAAAAAAGTATTGTAGACTTGTTGTCTCTATCCTATCGTGAGCAAAGAAAAAGACTCTTGACTTATCTCGCTGAAAATGAATAAATTGACGTTAAAAAGAATGAAGTTATAATCCAGGGCATGAGTTACAATTTAATTGATTTGTTATCAGATTTGATTGCAAATCGTAAAAGACTCGAATCCTTTGAGATTCATATATATAAAGTTTTGAAGTGGTCAAATTCTCCCAAAAGTTTTATTGGGAGTAAACATGTCTTAAGCCAATTAAGGTAATTTGAAGAAATATCACAAGATATATCATTGGATAGTACGCCAAGTGAGCCTGGTAAGGGTATTAAACGATTATAGTACGTTAATACCATTTACCTCATTTAGCATGTAAAAGGGTATCGGGTGATTACGTTCAAAATGGATCAAGTTTTAAATGTGTTTAAGTAAATATTGGAGAACCATAAAGTTTAAGTTCCCCCATTACACTTTCTAAGGTTACCGGAAATAAAAAGAAGCTAGCAAAAGAGGACTTATAAAAGGAGCCCAGTTATGCTCTACACCAAAATCATAGGATTAGAGGTCGTAACTATCGAAAAACTAAAGCTTTTTACCCTCTGCATACACTAAAAGGAGATCTTTTGACTCTAGACGTGATTTGAGGACGGCATAATAGACCGTACAAATATATTTTACTTGCTATAAGTGTTTTTAGTCGCTATGAACGTGCCATTTCCCTGTGGTAAAAGCGAGGCAATGATATTGCTAAGGCCCTTGAATCCATCTTTGAACAAGATTCACATATAAAAATTCAAACAGATCGCGGAAGTGAATTTGTTAATCCATATGTAAGAAGGGTTTTACTGAAATATAATAAAATACACTATCATAGCTATAGTCCTATAAAGGCGGCATTGGCTGAGCGTTTGATACGAACTATTTGGCTTTTAATTTCACGATATTGTATGAAAAATACTGCTGCATTTATTCAAGATTTAGATAAAATCATGATGATTTATAATCAACGTCCTCATCTATTCTTATCCAACGTTAGCCCTATTGAAGTTCATCGTAGTGACAATACACTTTTCCACAAACAATATTCTAATGAAAAGGCAGGGGAAACAAATTTATTGTTGGTGATACTGTTCGAATCAATCGAACAAGAAATATTTTTGAAAAGGAGAATTACTTGTGGACCACTGAATTTTTTAAAGTGTCAAAAGTCTTGGATACTAAAACCGTAACATATCACCTTCGTGATATGACACATGATGGGATTCTTGGCGGTTTTACGATTATGAATTGCAAAAAGTTGGAAATAGTGAAATCTATCAAAATGAAAAGTTATTAAAGACTCGTAATCATAAGGGTAAGCGACAGTTGCTTGTTCGCTGGCTAGAATACAACTCTGATTTTATTCGTGGGCAGAAGTTGAAGACGTTCAATTTTCTAATGATTATTGTGTGACATTCATATCCAATGATTCTGACCCTCTCTATGACGATTTGTATAAAACGAGTGATTTTGGAGAAAAATTTCCCCTGCCATTAAATTTGATGGAAGGTATGAAGTTGCTCTTGTAAATTGTATCCTAAAAATACATATAATATCCTGAGAAAAGATCGTACATGTCATATAAAATTAGATCACATGATTGGCCAGTCGTTAACAATCAACAGATTGAAAAGATCAATTCATATGAATATCACTTTGTCACATTACCATACAAAGAGTTTGTGAGTAGGAATGATTTGTGTCGCTGGGACGAACAAAATTTCTATCTCAAAATTTTTATTAGAGGTGTTAAAGAAATGATGAGCTGGGGGGGGGACTGGTTGCTCTCAAATCACTTTGACTCTTAAAACGGGTACTATAACTTCCAATTTAAAATTAAATAATCCCCATCGGAAGGATACACGGCCGCCCATTCCACAAAAACCTTAAATGCCCTCAGAGCATAACTTACAACCCTATCCCGAGGGCGCTTGAGGGTTGTGTCAACCCTAGAGGTATTATTATATGATTTTTTGACTTAATTTTTTTTAAGCTTAAGAGGAACTAGAACTTCCAATTTTCAACCAAATGAGCCTCCTCTAAAGTTAAACGACCATCCCTTCAATAAAAATCTTGAATACCCCGCGGCATACCTTACAATCTCGCCCCCAGGATCTGGTGGTCTCTATCAACCCCAAAAGCCTTGTTATATGATATTTGGAGTATTTTGAATAAAATGACTGTCTCAAAATTTTTATTCGATGTATTTTGGGAAAAATCGAGGCGTTGGGAAGGGGACGGGGTAGCTGTCCTCTGATTAGTTTGAATCCTAAAAAGAGCACTAGAAATACACATTACCAATCCATAGAGTCCCCTCCGAAGTATATACAACCAGCCTTTCTATAAAAACCTTACATGCCCCCGGGTCATAAATTACAACCCGTGCCTTGAGAGCACTATAACTTTCAATTTCAAATCAAATGAGCCCCATCTGAAGTTTATAAGACCGGGGTTCCATAAAAACTAATATGACGCCAGGGCATGACTTGCAACCCTGTCCTTAGGGCACTTGGGGGTTATGTCAACCCTAGAGAAATTGTTAAATGTCCTTTCGACTATTTTGAGAAAAATCACTATCTCACAATTTTAATCAGATTTGCTTAGTCAAGAGGGGCAACCGGGCTAGCTGCCCTCCATCACTTTTGACTCTTAAAAGGGAACCAGAACTTCCAATTTTCAAACAAATGAGCCTCCTCTAAATTTTATAGAACCATCCCATCCATAAGAACCTTAAATACCCCCAAAGCACAATATACAATCCTTTCCCCCATGCTCTGGGGGCTTGTTTCAACCCCAAAAGCCTTGCTATAGACTATTTGAATAAAATTGACATCTCAAAATTTGCATTAGATGTATTTCGGCACAATATGAGGTGTGTGTTTGTGTGTGTGGGGGTGGGGGGATAATGCTGCGCTTTGATCGCTTTGACTCTTAAAAAAGGCACTAGATTTCCTGATTACCAATCCACTAAGCTCATTCCAAAGTTTATATAATATCTCTTTCATCTATATGAAAGCGTGACGCGCTTGTGTGATCCCGTATAGAAGCCTTACATGCTCCCAGGGTATAACCTACAAACCTTACCCTGAGGGCTAGGCGGAATTGTCATCCACAAAGACAGGACTTCCGGACTTTTCAAATACGTTGAACAAAATGGCTATTTCAAAATTTTGATTGGAGGTTTTGGAAGAAATGATGGGCGGGGGGGGGGGGGGGGTGTTGTTCTCCGATCACTTTTGACTTGTAAAAAGGTCACTAGTCCTCTCAATTTCCTATTGAATGAGCCGTTTTTCAAGTTGCTACGGCAATGCTTTCTATAAAAACCTTATATGGCCCAAGGTTAAAACTTACAACCCTTGTCCTGAGGGTTGCGGGAGGGGGGTTGTCATCCTAAAAAACATAATTTACAGACCTTTCAACTACGTTGAACAAAATGGCTTCCTTAAAATGCTGATCTGAAGTATTTGGGGAAAAGAAGGGCGTGGGGGGGCATTCGCCCTCCGATCACTTTTGACTATTAAAAAGGGCACTAGCCCTCTAAAATTTCTAGTCGAATGAGCCCTTATTGAAGTTTCTACGACGACACTTTCTATGAAAACTGTATTTTCCCCCAAGGCTTAATATACAACCTTTACTCAAAGGGCTGTGGGGGGGATGATTGTCATCCTCAAAGACATAATTTCCAGACGTTTCAACTACATTGAACAAAATAGCTATCTCAAAATTTTGATTAGGTATATTTGGGGAGATTTTGGGCGTGGGGGAGAGTTAGTTGCCCTCCAATCACTTTCGACTATAAAAAAGCGGACAAGCCGTTTCAATTTTGAATCGAATGGTCCCTTTTTGAAGTTTTTACGACAAATCCTTTGATACGAAGTGCCCTGGTCTAAGACAAACCAAACCAATAAATAAATAAATAAATAGTGCATTGTGCCAACATCGTGTTTTACTTAGGCAGCACTATTGCGCTGCCTATGATATTAACTTTTGCTGCAAAACATAACTGATCCTTCAACGTGAATCTACTCAATATTTAATTCCAACGGTGTAAATCCACTCATTTTTTTAAATAGTAACGTATTTGTTCTTAAATATATATTGAAGAAAGAACATATTTACATCCCTTTTTCACATACGGATTCAACCATTGTCCTCTATATTTTTCACAATTGCATTTAAAGCATCTTGCAGTCTATGTATATGCATTATATTAATTGATGCTGTAAAACATAACTGTTCCCCAGCTTGAATTTGGTCAATAGACGATTTACAACAATGTAAAACCCCTCATTTTTTAAAATAGTAAAGTATTTTCTTATTAAATATAACTTAAAGAAAGAATATATTTAAAATGTTATCGCTCTGTACTTTATTTTCTACTATTGTAAAATACATATAAAATTTAACCTTATATCTATACAGTGAAGAAGACTGGAATACCAACTGCTTGCATCAACGTAGGCATGTCATGAGCACTTTTATCAACGTAATCCTAGTATAACGACTTGAATCAACATAGGCATAAGAATGATCACTTCTATCAACGTAGTCATAGGGAAGCACTGCTTTTACCAACGTAGACATGGAATGACCGGCTGTATTAACGTATGGAAGACGTATCTGGACGCTCGTATCTGTAAAGACCCCGGTGTCACTGCGGTTGTATGTATTAAGGCCCCATGGGGGTACTGGCCACTTTTAACAGTAGAGACCCGGGGGTAATGGCCGCTTTTACCTGTAGAGATCCTTAGGGTACGTGCCAGTTTTACTTGTAGATGCCCCTGGGGCACTGGCCACTTTTACATATTAAGGCTCCAAGGGGTAACTGGCTGCTTGTACGTATAGACCCTTTATTACTACTATTTTACAGCATTAGTGTCTCCACATGGCGGAGTACTCGCCTACCCCGCGACTCATACAGGGATTGCCTCCATTTCCGATTATTAAAACTTATTAATGTGTAAGCCCTAGCATAGCACACATAAAGAACAAATATGTATATATATATGTATGATGCAAATAATGTTAGCTGTCAGTTCCCATGAAAATTGACATAAAAACACTGCGCGGGAACCTGCTTTGGTGAGGGGGATATATATTGTCAAATTTGGTAGCAAAACTCTAAAGAAGCAAGAGACCCAGTAGATAGATACCCCCCCCCCTCTTAGGAACTAAGAATATTTTGATAGTATCAAGGATGCTAAAAGTAGATGGAAAGGGAAAATATTGCCCTCTATGTCCTACTGAAAAATCAAATATTTGTAGAATAGTATTATCTTTTACAGCTTTCTTAAGTAGATTTATTCCTTTTCTGAAAAAGATTTGAGCCCCTGCAGAAATTTTCAGTCCGGTCCCCTTTCTCTGGAAAATTTCCGCGGACACCTTTGCTGTGTAACTTATAACCGAAGGAGCAGCAAATTCTTCATCCGGTTTACATTCCCCTTTTTGCCCCTCCCACTAAGAAACTGTTGTTTGCTCTTACATTCCCAAATTTATAAGCCAATTTTCTATGCTAATTGTTTTGATATCGTTGGAACTGATTCTCTGGATAGATTCAAGAATAATACGAATGAATTGTAGGTTAATAGTTACGGCTTTATGGTGGTGTTGGCCAGTATTGGTAAAAATATATTTGTTTTTTTAGGTGGAAACAAGTCACTTATTCGGTGTTCAAAGCAGCCAATATTCCTGGACCAGAGCCAACCCCAATATTTGGTAACGCCTGGAACATCTGGAAAAAAGTTCTTCCAGAATACAATGAGCAACTCTGTCAGAAATACGGAAAAATTTTTGGAACCTTTGACGGAGCCACGCCCGTCATTAATATAGCAGAACCTGACATCATAAGAAATATTTTCGTCAAAGACTTTGATCACTTCATCAACAGAAGGAATTTCAGCGTAAAGACCAGAATCTTCCGAAAATTTATAAACATTGCGGTTGACAGAGATTGGAAGGCAATTAGAGCAGCTATATCACATGCTTTTAGCTCTGGTAAAATAAAGCGTATGTCCGTCATCATGGAAGAATGTTCTCGTCGTCTGATATCAAGTCTCAAAGAAAGCATTGCAAAGGGCGATGGTATTTTTGAGGCTAAGAATGAATTTGGTATATACACAATGGACATTATTGCTTCCTGCTGTTTATGGGTTGACATAAAAGAAGAAGGTGAAAATAGTAACAAGTTTGTTGAATACACCTCATATCTTTTTGGACCAAACCTCACCAACAGCCCATTGGCTATCCTCCCCTTTCTTCTGCCTTGGTTAGGTGGTTACACCTTTGGACAGATGGTTAAATTGAAGCAGTGGCAATTTTTTATATCAATTACAGAAACGCTAGTGAAACAAAGGGTATATTCGAATATAAGCTGTAATGACTTAATCGAAATGTCACTGGAAGCTGTAAGTGCAGCAGCAAAAAAAGGGTCAGCTGAATTCTGAAGAAGTACAGGAAATTGTTGTCGCGCAATCGCTACTTTTTTTCTTAGCGGGGTAAGTAACTCGCTGATATTCCCAAGTCTTATGAAAGAAATACAAAATTGTAGGGCTTTGAATTGAATATGTACTTTCTATTCTCAAAGATTCGATTTTCCGTAATCTTTTTTACTGTTAGTTAACTTGTGAAATCACGTAGCTAGATGCAAAGTAAATAAGAGAATTGGGTTTAGGTCAGTACCCCCCGCCCCCCCTTCTCGGATATATTTTTTTATGAGCTTCATCTCCGCTTAGGAAACTAGTTCCCAAGGATCTGTAAAGATTCACTTTTAGTTTCAATCCAGTTTGACCAGCCTGAAAGCTGGTCAAACATATACTCATCATAATCAGAATAAAATATACTCATCATAGGCATATCTTAAAGCAAGATTTACAACAAAATGGCACGGAAAAACATATAAAGCACTCAAAGCCTCCGGTTATTTCATGAATTGCCAAAGAAAACAATCAAATTTCCTAAAAATAACCAAAAGATATTGGAATTCAACAATAAGTCATTTTTTGCATCTTGTTCTATAGAATTCCCTTATGGCGAATTTAATGCGAATTATAAAAGTTTTATGAGCAAACAGGTCAAGTGAGTATTAGCTAAAACATAAAGTTGCAAAGGGGAATTTCGAACAACCTTAATGTTCAAATTCTAATAGGAACAAAAAAATATTACTTTTGTTTATTTTCATGGTATTAGTTATTTAAATTAGATAATGTCGGTAATTAGTCGAGGATTTTGAATATCAATTTAAAAGTTAACTATAACCACTACTCTATCGTGTACAATTTATATTAAGTGGGTGAGGTAGTTGCTTTTCCTTTAATGCTTAATACATTAAGTTGTTAAGTATGGTATTCGAATATACAAGTATTTTTTACTTAGAAATACTAAACCGTTTGAATACTTGCTCCTAGGAGCACATATTTTACGCTTACGCAACTGGTCAAATTTACTCCCTAATAAAAAAGCAGTACTTAAAACAACAAAGATTTGAGCTTATAGTAAACGCAAAACCATTGACTTTATAAAGTACAGTGTGTTTCCATACATTTTTGTTTTTACTCCAGCCTCACTGTAAGGAATAGATAGTCATAGAAAATGGCTTGTTTTATCGTAAATTTTAAACCGTGGTACTATTTCTAAGGGACGAAACAGATTGAAGAGTCCTTCGGAGCAGTTTTTTTAAATGATTAATCGGACTTTGGTCGGGATAATACACAAGTACTAATAAATAGTTACTAGCCCATCTATTAAAGGTAACACACCCTCGCCTTTAAATAGATTCATAGGAAACTAACATGGGATTCCTACGGGATCCCTCTGACGTCACGACACACCCTCGCCTTTATATAGTTCCATAGGAAAAGAGCATAGGATTTTATAGACATCCATAGCAGTTTCCCATAGGATTCCGACCGCAGCCCTCTGGTGTCACGACACACCCTCGCGCTTTAAATGGTCAGAAAGGAAAAACAGCATAGGATTTTAAATACATGCACTGTTTCTACAACACGCCCTCTGGCGTCACGACACACCCTCGACTTTAAACGGTCAGATAGGAAAATAAACATGGGATTTCTATAACAGCCGTCTGACGTCATGTCATCCCTGGCAGGCTTCCCGGGATTCGCCTAACACTACTGTTTTTCCCTTGAAAAATAGAAGCATCACTAATCACAGGGATTTTATTCGCAAAATTTCCATTTATATTCCACGAGAAAACTGAGAGCTTATTGGCCATTTCTGGAGGAAGAGCTACGCTTTATCAGTTTCTGGTTTCCTGGATACGAAACGTGATACCATGTATGTTTGTTGGACTTTCAGCTCAGGCAGCGGACTGGCCTCTGACATGGTGTTACAGTGCTACTAGAATGCTCTTTGCTACAGCACATGCTACACACCTCAGGCCTTGAGCATTGGCTAGCCAAATGCCCTAGACAATGACACCTGTAGTAGCCTCACGGCAGAAAATGGAATTCCTCAATACCAAAAAGGGCACCGAAATCAATATTATAGAGGTAGGAAAGAGTATTTTAAAACAGAAAGTTGATCAATCGAGGATGGTCACCATAAATATTGAGAAATTCCATGTAAGTGTGTTCACGACTTCGGAAAATAAAACATAATAGCGCCAGAAAACCACAGCGTTTAGTTGATAAATATTGTACCCCCTTCCGATTTTGAATAACTGATTTTCCACTCTGCTCAAGAAAATTTTTAATGTGAGGTGGGTAGAATGTATACGGTAGGCAATTATTAAATTTATTTCTTGTTTGAAAGATGCATAATGAATGTCCCGTCTTTACGGTTGACGGGCTGCTATTAACAATGATAAGGGTATTGTTAATATGTTGAATATGCTCCAGGAAATCCGAAGATATGCAGTAGGATTTGTATTTGGACATGTAAGGATCGATATTAAATACATTGATTATTTGATCCGTGTTCATGGCGCCAAGCCTAATAAAACACAGCTATCAGGGGTAATTTCCCGATAGGTTTCAAATTGATTTAGCGAGATTAAAGCAGTACTTTCCTCCAATGCCTCAACAAAGGCACACTCTAAATGAACGTTACCCGTCCGGACAATACTTATATGTTGAGTACCGGACAAATCCAATACAATGATACCATGAGTTTCTGCAAACATTTCTTCGGTTATACCATTTTCGAATAATTGTAAATCTCGATCTAGGGATTGCATTGTCAATGCAAATAGGGTCCTGTAGTATTTATCAAAGGATAAATTGTAGAGAGGAATTCCATGTACTTTACATACAAGCGATGAAAGCCCAATTAGTTCAAATTTATGCGGAGAATTTGTCCATGATCCAGCGGCACTGGCACTTTTTACACAAGACAATGCCAATTTAAATGGAATTTCGCTATTGATAAATGATAAATCAGTATAGGTCCAGTACCCGTAGCAATTGAGCGTTGATTCGTGATTGTATGAGGAACAAGCAATTTGATATTATTTCCAGAGGCTCTTAATTTTTCAATTGCTAAGACAACAGAACTCACAACTTGCTGTTTTCGTACATGAAGTATTGCCGACGTGAGAGAGACTGTTAAATCGGGTGCAGTGCCGATTACTTTTTGCAAAATAAAATTGGACGGTGCGAGTTACAGCTTTATATCAATCTTTAAATTGGGAGGCAACCATTAAGGTATATTAAATATCTCATGATTTAGTTTCCCAACTAAATGCAAATCTTTAGTTGTCGCATATCTAAGAATATTGGTAGTGTCAGTGTCCTTTTATATTCTTATCCAATACCCATACCTTTCAAGAGCTTATAAGACATTAGATTCATCAACATGAATTGTATATAACTTGCATAATTTGAAAGATTATTGCTCGTACTCACCAATGTTCCATTTATGTAGACACTTACTTGTCTAAATAAATTGTGTAGTAAACAATTTTCATAGGATAACCCCTCGGCTGCACTTGGTTTTTCATTTTTAGATTTTCAACAATGACATGTAAATCTATAAATGTTGAAGTAAAATCTATGAAATAATCTTAATTGGAATAAACTTGAAAATGGCCATTTTGAGATTCAGAGATGAGTGTTAAGGTCTTTCGCATTCTTTTTAAACATCTTTCGCTTTGTCGTGATTTCAATCGCTTTCCAAGGGATCGTGCGCTCGACCTGAGATTTCATGAACATTCTTTCTTGAAAATCCCTCCCAGAGCCCCAATCATGTAGTATAGAGGACGCAAAATCCATGGAAACCAGTGAAATATATTTTTTAGCCAGGGGTTGTGCAGAGCGAAACAGCTTTGGAAACCAATTGCCGAGACCGTAACCGGGCATTGGCGAACAATCCCTGTAATAGTCCATTCCATGACCCAACTGTCGTGGTCCGAGAGTAGCAACGTAGCAACCAATATCAGGACATACAAAATGAGTTCTTTTAGCCATCTCACTTAATGGGTCGAAAATAACATGTAATTACATCCAAACCTTTCGTTATTGCTAGAGGATCGCCCAATTCACTTCTTAATGTTAACTGACAGAGCTCCAAATACGAAGTGTTGACTGGAATGTATTTAAGGTGCTTTACATTGTAGTGGTAAATTTGTACACAGAGGTTTTTCGTTCAAGAACACGTAGGAGGGACACATCGGTATTTCCGACTCTTGATCTCTCGACAAAAGATGCATAAAGAAATATACAACTGTCCAAGGAGAAGGCGGGTGGACACTCTGCGAAAATGGCACGATTCATGCCACTAGCGCTTCCAGCACTTTTACCATTGATAATTTTATGTTTAAAACCCAGAACATCTTTTAGATTATTGTTGAGAATAACCTTTTCATTGCCAGTTGGTGAACGAACGTAGATTTTGACCTCTTCCATTGAGTAGTTGAATTGAAAGCCACCGTTTTTTCGAGCGGAAATTCTTCTATTGATAGCGCGCATAAATCATTCTTACTCCCAAACTCTTTGTATGGTAATGTGACAAAGCGATATTCATATGAATTGATCTTTTCAATCTACAAAAAAACTTCCATTATATTAAATCATCTGGTTTTATTTTTCAAATACTGGTAATTATCAAATTTTACACTCATTTCTATAAAAAAAAATCGAACAATACAGCCTTATTCATAATTTAACAAACATACATTATTAAATCAAACTGATACAATTTAAACTTTATTAAAATGACCAGATCCTTATCTTCCAAGCCTTGAAAATACACTTTTTCTCTGCCCAGTCTCAAAACATGACGACTTCTAAAATGAAAGTAAAACAAAAATAAGAAAAGGCAGAAAGTCACTCAAAATTATGATTTAGAAAGCACTATAAAGAAAGGTTACTTTGATATACACTAGAAGTGCTACTGAAATCCATTTTTTTCCTCTTTTATTTAGATCGAATACTATTAAGCAAATATTTGTACTACAAATTATAATGTAGATGGAAGGAAAGAAACAAAATAAAAAGCAAAAGACTAAAAATAATCTGGTTTAGAGCAAAAGGCTTTTTGTTTCAGGGGTGCAAAAAAGGAAAACAAAAAGAAACCCGTCTATTACTTAAATTCTGTATCCACTAAGCCATTTTGAAAACCATGCAAAGAAGCACTTATCTCCCAAAAACATGGAAATGAGTTACGTGGAGATGAGTTACTTATTCAAGTTAGGGTATAATATGTTCATTTAACTTTAACAACAATTTACATACAAAAATCGATATGATTCACCAAAAACCAAACAGTTGACGTGGGGTGAATCAGGTAGAACAACATATGCATATAACATCATTTAAATTCATTGTAATAACACAGAAAAAAATATAGAATAAATAAAATAATAATAATACTACGGGGGTAGTAACTACATGCCATGTCCATACTGTAGGGTCACATTCACCAACCAACAAACAATACGACTTAATTTAAATCGAATCAAATATCTCCTCCAAAACAAACAAAATTAAAATTCATATTTAGTTAATAATTTTTCTTTAAAATCACTAAAAGTTTCCGTCTTCTTCATTTCATTTTCCAAACTATTCCATAATTTTATACCCTACATAATAAAAAACAGTGGACCTGGCAAACACTACAGATGGAGTAAACACTACGGTAGGAATGATAATAATCATTCCTACCCCTAGTATTGTGGTTATGTACATTCCATTAGCGGTAAAATGAAATATTAAAAGAATCCGGCAGCAGCTTCATACCATCTTTATACATAAACATTAATACATAAAATTGATGAAGACATGCCCCTAGCAATACATTGACATTATTTATTCTTAGTTATACCTCTGTAAATGATCTAATTGGTTAAATTTTGATGACCTGTAGTACAAATTATGTTGGGCAGGCCGTTGCCAGCGGCGTTCACAGGCGTGTCTAGCTAGAATCCCATCTCTAGACACGTGTCTGACCAGAAATCAATGACTAGACAACTACCGTTCACAAGTAAAATTTGGTGCTTGGCTAGACAAGTTACAGCTAAGCATCTAATTCTAGACTCTAGAACTCAAATTCTATTATTTTCGATTACAACCAATCAGAATGTGTTAAATTCCACTATTTTCATCATCTATGTTTACATTTTTAAACTGAAATTTAATTTTTGTTTTCTCATTAATTTTTTTTTCGTTTTAGGCAAATATGCAACACCAGACATAATAGTGAAACACACTAAGGCAATTTTTCGTCTTGTCTCCTCCATTATCTTGTGACAGTAAAAACAGGGATTATAATTTTGAAAGTTTAGCCCGCATAAGCTCCCTTGATTGGCTAGAAATGACGACTGTAATCCACCTGAAACTAATTTGTAGTTTTAGCTAAGCACTGAATTCTTCTTGAGAACGGTAGATGTCTAGACATTGATTTCTGGTCAGACACGTGTCTAGACATGAGATTCTAGCTAGACGTGAATGTGAACGCCACTTAAGCTGCTTTTAACAATATATGTGAGTAACAGTTTCCTTAAAAATTCTATCTTAGGTCATTTCATATCTGAAAACTGCAATTTCTATGATTTTTCTTTTGGTTATTTCAAAACTTATAAGTTTTTAGAGAAGTGACATGTTTGCCAGTGTTACCATGTTAAACCCTGAAAAGCAATATTAAGTTGTAAAATTTGACAAAACTTTTGGTCTGTAAAAAAATAGAACATAGACAATCTACTTCCGACTACTGTAACAACAACTACTTTCCTCAGTTTTGCCGCGCTTTTTTGTCAAACATTTAGGCGAAATCGGAAGTGGGAAAAACTGACTTTTAGACAAACAAAAAATCAATTTTTCAATGTATACAAAATCATGATTTAGGTGAGGCGCAGGCAATTTCTTTTCTCTTCATTTTTGGGGGATGTAAGTATTTCCAGAGTGGAAGTCTTTCAATTTTTCTAGTTACATCTTATTTCATAAAGAAAGTCGTCATATTTTGATCACTGCCTCAGTAAAAAAAAACAGCGTCAACGTATTTTTATATTTCTTTTATTTATATTGCATACTTTTATATTTTAGAGTCAACAAAGCAGGCGTCCAAACCAGGCAAATTGCTCCTATATAAGGTTTGAAAATATCTTTTATATTTCATTGCACCTCGTTAAGCTAAAACACTCATCGTTCTTTAAAGGAATACAAAAACTAAACTGAAGACATTTTTTTTTTGCAATTGAGCTGAAAAGGATAAAAGTGAAGTATATATAGCTTCTTTAATATTTGCTGGGATTCCCTTGGCGAAATCCCTCATTCTCTTTCTCGACGACAAACACAAACATATCACAAGGGGTTTGAAGAAAAAACAATTAATCTTTTTTCAATTTGTAAATAGAGACCATTTAGACATACTATACCTGCAGAGGCAACTATCTAGCATCAAAAGTGAAAAAGGAAGAAAAAATAATTTTAGTAATGTACTATCAAACTTTAGGATGAAGAGTAAGCAACACTCTTAATATACAAAACCGCAGAGGCGGATCCAGGGGGGGGCACCCCCCCCCCCTAGCGTAGTTCAAAGTAGTATAATTTACTTAATCAACTAAAGTTTGCGTTAAGTTAAACTTGCTCCTAACGCAAGTTTATCGGATCAACCTATTTTGCCCCCCCCTAACTTTTTTTTATCGGATCAACCTATTTTGTGCCCCCCCCCCAAAAAAAAAACAATCCTGGATCCGCCCCTGCAAAATCGTGATGCTAGTTTCATGTTTTAATACTGCTTTCTATTTTAACTGAAATAGCATGTTTTTCTATTAGACTTTTTTTTTCTAATGACTGAAAAAAATAGGAGGTTCAAGCAGACAAGTCGACGCAGGCGCTGATAGGAAATCGATAGGCAACAAGTGATAAGAAATACACCAAAAAAATTCAGAAAACAAGTGCTTATACCTTAAGCATTATACTATTAGATAGTGCTATAGACTTATTAAGTGCAAAACACTATAGGAAAAAAGAAATTATCAACAACTTTAACTCTTAACTAAAGCACAACTTTACACAAAACTTTAATTTGCACTTTAATGAAAACATTATAAGTTTTTTAACACGTAATTGAAACATACACAATGTTTCGAGACTAAATATGGCTATTTCATACGCTGTTTACGTTGTACGTGGTATACACTGAGGAGTATACAAGAACAAAGCCCAAAAAATCTTTACAGTTCAGGCTTTCCAAAAAGGCAATAAGAAAATAGAAAAAGTGAAGGGGAGAGACCCTTCCTCTACATTATGAGCTTTTGTATCTATATGCAAATTAATTTTGAAAAAAAATGTCGTTAGCAAATTCATACTGTAGCCATTACTTCTATTTCTAACTCTGTTTTAAATTGTTACACATTTTAAAGGTTCTAATTACTTCTATTTCAAAGCTGTTTATTAAGTGTTTAATAAGTATGCTTCATATATATTAAAGGCACTTATGTTATCTACCAACAATTCGAACCAGTAAATATATATCCTATTACTATTAGTATATGTACTATATTTATTAGATTATGTTAAACATCATTAATATGTTATTTTATACATATACTACTAGTAAATTCATGTTATATTCTATATTATTAAGTCAGGGAAGCTTTTACAATAGAACTTTCCAAACTTAATTGAAGAATATACCATGAAGCCAAGAACCAGTGGCGGATCCAGGGGGCGAGGGGCGCCCCCTCCCTAACGAGGTTTAAAGTAGTGTAATTTACTTAATTAACCCAAGTTTGCGTTAATCAAACTTGCTCCTAACGCAAGTTTATCGGATCAACATATTTTGCCCCCCTCCTAAAAAAAAAAAAAAAAAAAATCCTAGATCTGCCCCTGTCAACGACACAATCTAGTTTTTTTTTCTCTCCTTAGATTACAGCATAAAGGGTAACTATTGCCCCTGCTTTATGGAAAATCGAGGAAAATATTAATAATGCAAAAGTTTCTACGGTAAAAAAAAAAACGGATAAAAGTACATAAAGGATAAAAATAAATGGATAAAACTACTTACAGATCCTAAATCTAGCTTGTGACTCATTGAACCAATTCTATTTTTGGCTGATACTTCCTTCTGGTCAGAAACTAGAAAAAGAAAAGGATCTGTGTGACACATATAAAGAGGATATAGGAAACTTCTTATGTCAACGCAAAAATAGCTGTCTTGAGCGCCATTTACGGCTCGTAGAATTAATTAATAGGGGTTAATTGATTAAGCAACTAATTATCATCCAGAAACTATGGAAATCGCTTCCTATGTTATACCCCAAAAAAAGAAAGAAAAATCGGTGTGAGATGAAATACAGCAGAATTTGTGCCAAGACTACAGAGAAGTAACCAGAAAGAAAACCCGGCGGCTACTAAGAGGTGATGATGTCATAACGTGTCTCAGGGTGAAATAATAGATGACACTTTTCCTCGAAACAGACTTTCTTGAGCTGCACTGTAAGATGAAGATAAGCACCCCACACGTTTTGAAATAAATTTAAAGAACCACAAAATATCGAGGAAATCCATAGATTTAAGTTTCCTTAACCACAAACAGAAAAACAATGCTGCACTTATGAAAAACTGATATTTTTGCTGGCGTCCATCATTAGCACCTGATACGTTTTGAAATGAATTTAAAGCACTACAAAATATGGGGGAAACCCATAGGTTAAGGTTTCCTTATCCAGAAACAGAAAAACAATTTTTACAAAATACAAATGCTGCATTTATGAGAAACTGATATTTTGGCTGGCGTGCAGCATAAGATACTCGCCAGTTTCATCAACTATGATCCAGTAATAACTAACGAAAAAATATAAGAAATACAGATTTCCATAACACCCATACCACATACCAAAACCTCCTACTTCCATTCCTCACTGCCACCCCACCTCCCCACCGCTCTTCCTTTCTACAACCCTCAATCACAAAAAAATCCAAAGTAACATTCAAAACAGCCCTCTTCCCCCTCCCTACGCAGAAAAATAAAATCACCAGTCAATTAATAAACACATATATCTTTCAAGATTTAGAATCCATCGAACTTTCAGCCTACGGCAAAGTTTTGAAGAAAGAAAAACACAACATGCCATCGATAAGTAGTTTCTGTTCTTTGTCTGACCATGGAGCTTCCGAGCCAATATCATAGACACCTGAGTATAAAACACCAAAAAAAGGAATAGACCAATCTTAAACATTTGAGGACAGAAAATAGGAAACAGGACAGCAAAACACCATAAAAAAGAACTAGACCAAATTTAAACATTTGAGGACAGGACAACGTACTAATGATCGAGAAACAAACTACAGAGAGCTCCCAAGCCAAAATTGAAAGAAAAAGATAATTTTTATCTACTTTTTATTTGGTTCCCATGTTTGATTCTAGTAACTTTGATGTGTTTTTTTTTCAGAACCTTCGCTTCGTTAGGTCTTATATTCAGGCATATATATTTGTTTATCTATAGAAAATGTAACCATGCATAAATATTACGCAATTGTTCTAAATATGCAATAAAAACTATAATGAATCAACAAAAAACAAGAAAAAAAGAACGGTAGCCTAATATTATTGCCGTTAGTATTTGAAATAGTAGTTCAACCATCTTCGGTATGTCCTACATTCGGGTATTTCTATTGTTTATTATGAGACAATAGAGTCTGTACATCAAACTTTTGGCGTAGAAGACATCTATCTTCACGTTAATACTCTCCTTTTCCAAATACTAATAACATTTAAACAAAAGTCAAAAACAAGCAAAAACAGGTTTGACAAAAAGGACCCTTTAGCAAAAGCGTGTCCAACTTACGGCCAAAATAAGCGTGAAACGCCTTTACCTCAGAAATTTCAAATATATCCTTTGGACATAATAAATATACAAGTGATAGACCTGGTTCCACCACTTAGTTTATATTGCTCCTACTACTGATACCTCACCGCCAAACCAGACCACCCGAGACCATTGCAGCTACGAACGCTCCTTATCCACCCCACTCTGTTCACATCTTCATTCTTTACTTCTTCCTAGAAAGTTCCGAATTTTATTTAATCCTTTCATATGATCTCTTCCCAGCACATTTGAGTATGTCCTGCCTTTCGTTTTGGCTGGAATCCCAAAAAGTAAGATATTTGGAAACCTGTCACCCTTCAGCTGCAAAAAGTAACATCCTTTTCCTACTCTTCGCATCAAGAGCCAAAGACTCCGTATAGCTAAATTTTTAGATTCCGTATAGCTCCTTATGAAAGACTCCGTATAGCTAAATCCGTATAACTATATCTAAGAGACAAAGCCTCCGTATAGCTAAATCTTTAGACTCCGTATAGCTCCGTATCAAAGACTCCGTACAGCTAAATCCGTATAACTACATCTAAGAGCTAAAGACTCTGTATATCTAAATCTTTAGACTCCGTATAGCTCCATATCAAAGACTCCGTATAGCTAAATCTTTAGAATCCGCATGGCTCCGTATCATAGTCTCCGTATAGCTAAATCCGTATAACTATATATAAGAGCCAAAGACTCCGTAGAGCTAAATCTTTTAAAAACAGTCATACAATCCAGAAACGAAACAAATTTGCAACATTGCTGTCAGTGTATCTCCAATACTCGTATAAAGTCTTACAACACCAAGGCGTTTAGCATTCACTTTGCTGTGTGGAAAATCCCAAGTTTTTGCAACCGAATGTTCCTCAGGTTATTACCAGAGTTTCTTCTAAAACTCCATAGATTTACAATATGCACAAAAAGAAGATTTCTCCATTCCTGTGCAAATCATATAATTTGGAGCTGGATTGCAGTATAATGTTTTGTTTTCAGCGCGCCAAGACTATTTACTTGCTAAGCTATATTTCCTGCCCCTGTGTTTCAGAAACAAAAATAACGCCACATTTTTTAATTTAAATTTTTTACTTCGTGTTTTGATCAATGAAAGTAATTAATTTTATGATTCCAAAACTTTTATCCGTCTCAGATTGATTCGGATTCAGAAAATCCTTCACCTTTGACTATTTCACAAGGACTGGGAATTTTTTGTCAACAAAAAACTAAGGCAACTTACAGGTACTCATCTTGCTCTTCACTAAAATTTAGAACTAAGCAAAATCTGGTGTGATAATTGAGCGACATTTCAAACAGTTCAAATATGGCTCATTAGTTACACAACTCTAAAAACGGAATTTTGATATCGTTAGATAAATCAAAGAATTGGCTCATCACGCTGATTCGAAATATAAAAGATTCATTCATTAAGTGTAGTCTTACCCATCAAAACTACGAGCCTGAGAAAATCTGCCAGATTTTCGAAAAAGGGGGAAACAATCCCTAAAGGTCAAGGAATCGTAATAAAACACCATCAGATTCAGCGTATCAGAGAATCCTACTATAGAAGTTTTAAGCTCCTATCCTTTTTTTCGTTATTCCCAGGGGTGATCAAATCGAACTAATAGTCCCAGAATATTGGGAGAGGGCACATTCGAACGGGAATTAACACTTCTAGTGTCCTTTTTGAATGGCCAAAAAGATTGGAGAGCAACAAGCATCCTTCCCACGCCCCCTTTTCCCCAAAGTCGTCCGATCAATTCTGTTCAGCATAGTTGAAAGGTCCAGTAATTCTACAGATAATTAAAATAAGACTAAAATATATATTAACAGGTCTAAGAAATTATCTACAGCCTCATATACAACGAGGTATGCTAATACCAATCATTACTTTTTTCCAATAAGAATTTTTCGTAAAAATTTTCAGCCAATCAAAAATAATATTAAAATCTGATTGGCTTAAATTAGCGATAGCTAAATCTTTTTAGTAGAATCTTATTATGAACAGGCCTTATGAAATTCAATAGATCTATCTACTATTTAAAAGTAAAATACGATATCAGTACCTGCTACTCTATTTCTAATATCTTTTATTTCAACACAAAGAAGATGAAGATAACAAAGACATACGTCGATTCAGTTCAAAAAGCTTTTTTTTAATATTTTACTGTATATATAAAAGAAGTCACTAACTAAATTAAGCAAAGTTTGCTTACCCATTTTAGATTGTGAAACAACTCGTGAGTGGCCAGTTGAGGGATTCTTTTCTATGACAAGATTAGGAAGACGAGACACTTTTCGAGGAAGTTCGTCTAACGTCGCAGAAAAAATCCTAGACTTTTGCTCTACATCTCCCAGACGACCAAATACTGAATCCTTAAAAAATGATTAAATCTTCCAGAATTTGAACTTATTATAGGTTGTAAGCCTTTGCAAAGGTTACAAAAACTTTCAGAAATGTACAGTTTTAAGCAGTAAAAGTTTTGGGTAGTCATTTGGGCCAATTTCAGGGGGAGAATCACCGACCCTGTGCAGGTGTGTGCTGTTATACACGGGAGATTTCGGCAGGTATTTATCTTTTTCTTGTAGCTATTTGCTGTACAACTCGCTTGTGTTCCAGTTCGTATGTCACCAGGTATGTGCGCTATTTTGTGACATTTATTTACGTATGTGTTATAAAAAAAAATATTCTACTCTATTCTGCTCTAAAAAAAAAACAACAACAATTAATACTCGGGATGTAAAAATACCCTAGTTTTATACTACCTAAAAACATAGAACTTTCACCCTGGTTTGATACAAAAACTGATCAAGAAAAAATTCGATTCCACTCAAAAATTCTTTTTTTTATATTTTAAAAGACACAAAAAAAATATTTTTTAGCGTAGAAATGAATTATCAGGTCTTTCACACTTTTCAAAGGTTGTCAAGTCGAACAAACCTTAATATTAGCGAGTCTTCCTATCCCTCCTTCTCTTGTGCAGGCAACCATTTGAATATATACTATACTCTGGATTTAAAATATTTCAGATGCATACAAGATATTTCCCCTTTATTCTCTTTTTTTTGTCATTACTAGCTATATAACTCATCCGTCTTCCTTTTACAAAAATAAAAAAAAAAACAATTTTTTTTTAACTGAAAGTAAGGAGCGACATTAAAACTTAAAACGAACAGAAATTATTCCTTATACGAAAGGAGCTGTCCCCTCCTCAACACCTCGCTCTTTTCACTAAAGTTAGGCTCTTTCTCATAACTTTTTTTTAAACAATAAAAAACTCTAGCGCAAAGAGCGAGGCGTTGAGGAGGGGACAGCCCCTTTCATATACAGAATAATGTCTGTTCGTTTAAAGTTTTAATGTCGCTCCTTACTTTCAGTTAAAAAAAAACGTATTTTTTATTTAATTTTTGAACGTTTTTGAAATAATGCAGGTTTTTATTTTGGCTCACAGTACATGAATAATTAAAACAAAATTTACATATTCTTTTACTTTTATTTGCTTAAATGGCTTTCTCGAAAGTTGTTTAATTTTATTTATGAACGTTTTTA
Organism: Artemia sinica; assembly: GCA_027921565.1. NCBI lineage: Eukaryota > Metazoa > Arthropoda > Branchiopoda > Anostraca > Artemiidae > Artemia > Artemia sinica. The sequence continues at coordinate 60,462,160 of CM051262.1, forward strand.
TTAGTAATAAATATACGTAACTTACGAATTAATTTATGTAACGAACTTCTATTTTCATATATGTTTAATACGTATATTAGGGGGTTCGTCTCCTAGTCAATACCTCGCTCTTTACGCTAAAGTTCAAATTTTGTTCCAATTCTTTAAAATGACCCCTTAATCACAAAGGTCATTAATTAGAATAAATAACTCTTATGAAAGTACTAAAAATTCTCTGGCTTAAAGAGTGAAGTATTAACTAGGGGGCGGACCCGATCATATACGTAATAATCTCTGTTCGTTTTAAGTTTTGATGTTGCTCCTTACTTTCAGTTGAAAAACATTTTTTTTTATTTAACTTCTAATTGTTTTTTTAATAATGCTGGGAAATCCGGCACCCCCTTCATAGCAATGTCCCTTCGCCAATGAAGAGATCCTCCCACATAACCCCTGACCCACCCACACCCCTCACAACCAGAAAAAATCCTCCCTGAAAACGTCTCTATACTTCAAATAACCAATACTATATGTAAACATTGGGTAAAGTTCATAAGTTTTAGCCCTTTCCCCGGGGACTTTGGGGAATTTTCATCCTAAAAGACATTGTTATTATATTTTTGACCATGCTGAACAAAATGGCTATCTCAAAATTTTTATCGGGTGACTTTGGGAAAAAATGAGCGTGGGAGGAGGCCTAGTTGCCCTCCATTTTTTTTGGTCACTTAAAAAGGGCACTAGAACTTTTAATTTCCGTTCAAACAAGCCCTCCAACGATATTCTAGGACCACTGGGTCTAGTATTCTAATCACCCCTGAAAAAAAAAAAAAAAAAAAAAAAAAAAAAAAAAAAAAAAAAAAAAAAAAAAAAAAAAAAAACGCATCCGTGATCTTTCTTCTGGTAAAAAAATTTTACAAAATTCCATATTTTTGCAGATAGGAGCTTGAAACCTAAACAGTAGTGTTCTCTGAAACGCTGAATCTGATGATGTGATTTTCATTAAGGTTCTATAACTTTTAGGGAGTGTTTCCCCTTTTTTCGAAAATCAGGCAAATTTTCTCAGGCGCATAACTTTTTATGGGTGGGATTAAACTTAATGAAGTAATGGGTAATGATTAAACTTGTATATTTGAAATCAGCATCAAAATCCGATTCTTTCAATGTATCTATTGGTATCAAAATTCTGTTTTTTAGTTTTGGTTACTATTGAGCCGGTCGCTCCTTACTTACAGTTCGTTACCACGAACTATTTGATGAATCATAAATCGAGACAGAGCACTACATTAGCATTCAAACGTCTTAAATTACAGTGATTTTAGCTTGGCTTGATGCGGTTCGGTGCAGTTTCGCTGGAAATGGTTCGATGCTCAAAAACAAAGGTTACTTATAGGTCGGAAATCAGATATAAAAAAGAAACATACTTTTATTCAATACTTTTTTCCAAATACAACAATCGTCACTGTCGTAACTGCGTCTCAGCTGAAATTTAGTTTCTCCATGAATTTTGTCGAAACTAAGATAAGCCTGCAGAATTCAAGCATCCACAGAAACGGGTCACTATTCTTTAATATATTTTTAACTTTTGTGTTTCTATGTGGCTAATTTTTCAGTTTTCACTGTCATTTTCGCTTGATTTGGGAGAATTGGCTCAACTTTGCCCCCCCCCCCCCCGGATTATCAAGAAATTACGCCACTGCTTTTATTCCGAAATAATTCCTATCAATGTAAATACATACAATAGTACACATACAGGATGCAACAGTACTAGTGATTGAGTGATAAGTGAACCCACAGAAGACGTTTTAGTAGAAACTTCTAAAGAATCATTGAGTTAAACTTTAACTATGTGTGGTGAAACAAATTTTATTACTTTCAGTTTACCATTAAACAGACGACCAAAATGTCTTGAGTTATATCTCACTATATACCAACATTCTTATGAACTTTCTAGCTCAATTAAAGACTATCCCTGCTGCTGAATTTTAATAAAACTTAGCAGCTAGAAGATACATCGACATTATGTCAAGACGGTTATAACATGTAGTGATAAATTATTCATTTTGTGTAATGTGCTCAAACACGCATACAGGATTTTTTTTCGGAGGAAAGAAGGCAAACATAAAAAGAGCAATTTAATTTGATAATTTGAATAAGAAGTGCCAAGAAATTAGGGAAAGTTTAGGATTCTGGAGGAACTCATGCCCATCGCCCCCCCCCCCTGCTTACTTTCCTATAAGTGATAATGTATTCTTTAGCATATTTTATATTAATTTTTGTTTTAGAACCCCTGAACTTTTAAGATGTTGTTTTCCGTTCTTCTGAATTTATGGATGTGTTTTAATTTGGCCTTTTTAATTTTGACTCCGAAATGCGAGTTCAGCCCATCTGAGCTTGTGATAGTCAGTTTTTCTAGCCAAAACAGGATACCAGGGCCGTGGATCTTGGTCAGAATAATGAATTTGGGTAATTTACAAGGGTGAAAACTGAAGCTAGTTCTTAAAAACAATCACCAAAGCTACCTACCGCTTAGCATTTTTTTTCAAAGTTTTGTAACTGTATTTTTTTTTCTTCAAAAATTGGGATACGACTTATATCTACACTAATTTTGCCAGTTATAGTGCTTAAACTAATTCTGCCTTATTATTACACAGAAAATATGCCAAGAAACACTAAATGCTAGATGGCATTGGTGTTTTTGTCGATATTAGCACCAGTTTCCACTGTTGTAAGTAACCCATACACTTTGGGTTGAAATACAAAGAAGGTAATGTTTGCCTTTAAAATATCCCACAATATTCATTTTGAAAAGATAAATTACCCTTCAAAATATTAAGCTTTACAAAGTACAGACTGTACGTTTAATTCAATATACTTTCAATAGATAAATTTCCGGATTTTTTAATAATTCATTTTGAAATTGGTTCAAACTTTTCAGAAAAATCGTCTTAACATCAAAATGAGATTGTTGACAAAGATCAAACATTGTAAAAGATGCACCGTATTATTCAGTTGCCTCATAGTATGCTTTCTTAAACCAAATTTGCTGCGTCATTACTCATAAATGTGCTGCTAGATACTTTCATTACTTACTGTTTTCTTTTTCTTAGTCGAAGGTCCTGCTTCATCGTCTGAATCGATCGTTGTGCTTGACACTTGACCATCCCCAAGTCTATCGAAAATGGTAGATTTTTTGGTCTTCAGTGCTAAAAGAAAATAATTAAAAATTAACATCCATAGAGTCATGCTCTGTTTTTATTAAAAGCTATTACAACCTAGACCCTACTACAATGGTCCAGTATCCGTGCTATACAAAGTTTTGATTTGCGTTTAAAATAATCTTCAAGACGGTCTATATTATTCCCGAAATAATCGAGTGTCCATTAACAGCAATCTACTCTTTTGAGCACCGTATTTCTTTTCATTTATCAAGCTTTCCAATGGTATATGATTTTAACTTTTTTGCTAATTTTTTACCCATGTTTTTTTTTTTTTAATTTGGCACCCCCTACTATCAAATACTGCCTAAGTACACCCTGACGATGCACAACTGACACGCGCAACAGGTGGCACTAAGTTCTAATAAATTCGTAATGTCTGTAGAAATATACCGTTTCATTTGAAATACTAGTGCCTTTTGAGCAAAACTATGTCAATATTTTTCGAGAAATAGCCAGGAAATTATTTGGCATGAAAATATTGTGGAAACCTTGAATAAGAGTAATGAAATAAAATAAAATTTAAATTTTGAAAAATTTATATTCCGTTTACCATGCTCTGTTTTTATTAAAAGCTATTACAACCTAGACCCTACTACAATGGTCGAGTATCCGTGCTATAGGCTACAAAGTTTTAATTTGAGTACTTTTACGGCTCTATCATTGCTGTGACTGGTGTTGATTTATAAAACCAACAATAGCATTGTCCTCGGAGTGGCTAACAACATTGTGAATGATTAAAAAATATAAAAAATTCAAGTAAATAAAATCAATTAAAATCAAACGAAATTAACATACAATTAAAATAAATAAAGCATGGGGATTCTCGAAAACTGACGATAGTTATTAAATCAATATTTTAATTATACACATTACTGGTTTATTAACATATAACTTATGATACAATATTAACGCATACTTTGTACGTTATAACCCCTGAAAATTTGAAGAAGAAACTTAGAATCGCCAATGCTTCAATTATTACTAAAATTACAAATCTTGATCGATAAAATCTTGCAAAACTATTTATAATCAAAACTAAATATATCAAATAAATATTATATAACCAATAAATAAGAAATTTGAAAAGAGATATAAAATCAAGAAAATAAACAATTAAGTAAAAGAATAAAATGTAATAAATATAAATAAATACAATAAAAGATAAAAATATTTAAAAATCTATAAAAAAAAAATCTAGCTGTCCGCTGCCTCTTCTCTCTTTTTATTCCGTTTGGCAGTTTTTCACTGAATCTTGGAGGTCATCAGCTCGTAGGAGATGATTTTTTTTTTTTGTCAAAGTTCTTCTTAATTATCCCACTTGGATTAGAAGCCGTTATTTGATTTTTAAAATTCGCAAAATTTTCCCGACTTCTGCTGTTATGTTACAGCTTCTAGATTTTTGTTCATCAATGTCAATATTGTCTCATCTACGATCAGCACTGTTTATTAAATTTCTTCTTGTTCTTGTGAAATCATTTATTTAAATCAGACGCACGACATAATAAACAATATACCCAAAAAGCAGATCTTTTCATTGGGGTGAGAAAAACTTAAAAAAGAAAGAGAAAACAAAAGAGAAACAATAAAAGAAAAGAGAAAGAGAAAGAGAAAGAGAGAGAGAGAGAGAGATCCTTACTCCAATACAGAGGCGAAACCCAGCCTTTAATACACACACACAAAAAAAAAACGAAAACTACTGAGCCTCCTAAAACTCAATAAAAACTAAATTCGTAAATTGAAAATAATACACATCTCATCTATTCTTAAAACGCATCAAACTGTTAGAATTACTTATTGAATTTCTGGACAGACACTTATCTATACAGTGTCTGTGTCTATTGTTTTTTGTTTAATATCTTCTTGTCGATGTCTACTATCTAGTATTTTCGCTTACAGTTATGTCTGGCGGTGTGTTCATTCTTTGTTTATTCATTTTTACTCCGTATTTAGGCCGATTCACTCTCCTTTGTTTGGAATGGACTATAAATAAGTTCAATTACTTGATGGTGCTTGTCTAATAATCCGAAAAGCATTGATGTCTACAATTTAGAGTTACAAGATGGGCGTTTAATCTTTCCTTATATTAGAGAATTTAGTTTTTTACGGGACATTCGTTGTCACGCTTAAAACGGCCCTGTACCAGATAAGATCCTAATGAGGAGATGGTGGTATGTGTTTTGCTTCCAAACATACCTTTAAGTTATTATTCCCCTTGTATATGATTGTTAGTCGAGTCCACCAACCATCAGCTTCTTTGGGTCAAGTCGGGTCAAATCAAGTCCATCGGGGACATGGTAACAGAGCAAGTTCAAGATAATGATGCGCGGCAATCCATTTCAAGAACTTACTTAAACCATCTCTAGGAAAGCCTCCTCACCTTCCAGATACCCCTGTCCCCCCTAAATATTAACAAAGATCTATCCTCTGCCAGTGATATCCTGTATGCCACAAAGAAATTGAAAAACGGAAAATCACCCAGACTAGAACACATATCTGCTGGTGTGATTAAAGCATAAATATCTTCATGGCTCCCTCCTTTAGTTGGTACTCTTTACCCGGATTTGGACAGAAGGGAAAGTGCAATGAGACTGGAAAGCTGCACACTCATCATGATATTCAGAAAGGGAGACGCTATCGAGCCAGGTAAATACTGCGGTACAAGTCTACTGTCAATAACCGGGAAAAACTTTTCTTTCATATCATTCAATAGAAACAACTTGATCAATACCTCGAGGACGAATAGCATGGTGTCCGGTCGAACCGCTTCAATTGTTTAATTGGAGAAGAATTTAAGAGAGGTACAGATATTTTAGTAACCACTGAACATGCAGCCTTATATTCACGTTTATAGGCTTCGAGTAGGCCTCAAACTCCGTAAAACGCAAAGCTCTATGGAATATTCCCATTTATTATAAAAACCTAGAGAAAATAGTGGCAAATATTATAGCCATGTACGAGGGTGGCTGATCCAAGACACTTGAGAGCCAAATCCACTTCTTTCAGATCCTGTCAAGAGTAAAACAAAGATGTGTTCTGTCACCATCTTTTTCTAATGATGATTGATTATATTCCGCAGAACACAGAGACAGATGGCGTGAGGTTAAGCCCCAGAGGCCAAGTCAGCAATCTAGATTTTATGGAAACAATTTCAAGAACTTCAATATGAAATTAGAGTATAGGCTAATCGTCTTCTTCTGCGGGTAAATGCAGAGAAAACCAGCAACATGGCAACACCTGACTTTAATATATCCATTAAATGAAAGGACACAAATGTCGAACAAGTTGTCCAGTTCAAATACATCGGAAGCATCAGCAAGAGCACTTACTTGACAGCTTAGGACTAAGTAGGCTAAGAAAAGATAGGTTAATAAGAATGGTGAAGTTTTGGATAAAACTTTTAAGAAGTAAAAAAAGGCTAGCGAAAGAAGCGTATTTTAGTTTGTTGGAGGATAAGATAGAAGTAGGGTAGCTGCAAGAAATTAAAAAATTTTCAAATGAAGTAGGATATTCGTATCTTTTGAATGAGGGTCAGGGATCAAATTCGGATACAGTGATTGAAAAGGTAAAAGAAAGGTTACATGAGCAAGGAATACAGCAGTGGCAGGCTCGGAAGGAGGCCTCGGGATCTCTGAGTCTGTACAGTACAATGAAGCACACGTGGGGGGAAAAAGTTTATTTTAAGTTGGGGTTGAAAGGAGAAGAAATAAAATGGATGTTAAATTTAAGGGGAGGGTCGATTGATATTGGGGAAAGGGAGAGGAAATTTAGGGGTCATAGTGTTAACCCAGTCCCTTGTCCGATGTGTGGGGAAGATGATGAGGATATTTTTCATTTTTTGGGGGAATTGTAAGGAATTGGCGGATCTGAGAAATGTGTGTTTTTCGTTAGTATTGGCAGATAGAAGGTGGGTGGAAGGGGTTGTAGGATCACGAGCTAAAACGACATTAAGGAATTTGGCTAAGTATGTTGATGAAGGGCTGATACACCGCGGAAGATGTATGTCTTTATAAATAAAAATAGTGAAGATTCATATATAAGTACGTTTTTTTCTTTTTAACTTATTTGTGTTTTTTTGTTGGTTTTGTTATATTTATGTTCCGTTTTTTTTTCCTATGGCCCGATGTTTTTTTTTTGGAAATACATAAATACATACAGCTATAGAGGTAGGTGGTCACCAGAATGGGAAAAGCAAATTGAACATTCAACAGACAACGTCAAAAGTGGAAGTCTCATAAATTTCCTCTGCGTCTGAAGCTGTATCTTTTTTAACGGCAATGTTATGATAGTACTATTTTACGCAGCAGAAACATGGCATCTGAATCAAAAACTTTAGAAGAGACTCTTGGCTTTTGAGAATTCGCACTTCCAGAGAATACTGAACAATCACTGGTCACAGACGACAACAAACTAGTCCATCCGCGGAACAATGCGACAACATGTAGAGATTTACACCAATTGAGTTCAACAGTGGAAATACTTGGAACATGTCTTCCGCATGTAAGGCCATACATTCCCAAAAGGTGCTTTATTCTGACAACCACCAGGAAGTTACAGCGGGAGAAAACCCAGGAACACACTGCACCGGACCTTCCAGAGAGATTTGTCCGACCTGCACAGCTTCGCTCAATCAAAATGGGAGGACATCATTGCAGCAGCGAACCCGAGGAATGATAGACGGCTTCTCCTTCATTTTCTGGATACGTAGGCACAGACGGTCCTAAGATCTCCCTAATTGACGGTATCAGGGACATATATTTAAGGTTTCTTTACAGGGAAATGGAATAGTATATTCTAGTTTTCTTTGATTTATTTTGAATTTGAGCACCGCAGACGTTCAGGTCACTGGGCTTGAAGCGTGACTTTTTCTATTTTCATCCTGTGAAGAGATGTCTTCAATATTGGTGAAAATGAGTGAAATATCCTCATTTATTTATTTTTTTTTTTGCTTCGGATACTTAAGAGCAACAAAATAAAATTTGAGCCTTCACAGCTTCGTCATTTTGCAACCATAAAAACTGCAACATTAGCCGAATGGGTGAATAAAAATATGAACCATGTTCTATTTGGTAAAGTGAGAAAATGCTTTTGTCCATTTCCAAGGTTTAAACAAAGAAGGTGATGTTAAAATCGATTTCACTAATTACACTATAGGATCTACTATACAATAGGGTAAACTACAGGATAGAAATGTGAACAATGAAATCAAATAAAGTAGCTTACAAGTTTCGGGTGCAGCTTTAACTAGAGACATCTTTGTTTCTTTCATTTGAGGTAACTTATCTGAATAGAATTTTGATTCTTTACTTTCGGCAGTGACTAATCGTTGCTGTTGTCCAGCTTTGGGTGGCATTTTGGAAACAATAACTCTAACTTTTTTCTTTGTTGTGGGTTCTGCTTCAACGGCGATCAGTGGATTTTCCTTAACTAAAAAAGCCATAAAAGTTGGAATAAAAAGAGCAGATAAATCGGATGATATTTTTTCCCAGTCCCTTACTTTTAGAAGAATTTTATCATATAAATATTATACTTTTTTTACTGCATGTGTACCGCCCCGTTTTCTTTATGCAGCAATCACCAGTTCAACTAAGAAAAAAAAATCTTAGAAATTGAAAACAAATTTAAGAATGTCCAGGCATCAATTTTATCACTATTGTCTTTAGAAAGTTACTTCCTTCCTTGCTTTTTTTATTATCCCTGATCTGGTAAAAATTCATTGATTGATCAAACTCTATTGTTTATTTGCAAAGAATATATTTAATTGTCGGATTTGTAACATATTCCCTTCTTAAAAAATAGGGTAATTTGTTTTAAGAATGAGAAATTAAAGGTGAAAACATGTTAATATAACCAAACCCATACAAAACGTAAAATATCATGACTCAGAACGATGGAACAACTGTTTCTATTTTTTTTTTTTTTTTTTTTAAAGGGTAATCAACCAAGCAAAACATTGAAAAAAACAATAAATTATGTTAAACTGTCCCCTTCAAAATTCCTAATTGTATTTCTTACTATTGGTTACGGTTATGTAAGACCAGTAATCATTTGCGAATAATTAGAAGGTGTCTGATTAGACAGCCCGATCAGCGAATTTCAAAAAATTGCTTCGTTCTGTGGGTTTGGCGCTGGGCTGTCATAACCGATAAACTCCTCCTATAGCTATGTCCTTGAGTATTTCTTGATTATAAATGGTCTTAATGTGGTTTTAGAGTAATTTCGTTTTCAGTTTTTGCCCTGTTCCATAGTACATACACAGGATTTGATCCCTTAAAACCAACTAAGTCAATAGATAATCAAGAATATAGCTAAATTTTTTCAATAAAAAGACAAAACCCTCTTTGTTTGAATCATAATTGGATACCTAAGGCTCAGGGATATCCTGACCACTTTACTACGCTTGACAAGCATTTTAGAATCCACAATGGAAAGCAAGGTCAGTAGGTGCTTCATTCACTCTTATTCCTTTTCTTTCTGTTTCTATTCCAATGATCTAGATGTCATCTTTTATAAAAAATTTTCGATTGTACAGTTTTCTTTTGTGAACTATGCTTTTGCAAACTTTTGTAGTTTTCCTTTCTTCAGCGAACAACTTGAATATTTATCCAAAACTGAAACTAAATTCAAAACTGGTCTAGAAAACTACAATCCTTCAAAAAATGTACTACCGACAAACCTCAAAGCACACGGTTAACATTTGTATATGGTGCTTACACTGAAACATAGCTAATAGTGCGCGTTGGTAGGATTCCTATATAAAACGGGCAACCGTGAAATCATTTAAAAAGCACAATGTCACAAAAAAGCGTACTGCCAATTCTTCCTTGAAACCACCAAGAGAAATATAGAATAGCCCTAGCTTCCAACAACTGTGGTTTTGTTCTAACGCAAAATGCCTCATGCACAGCGATATAGAAGATATGAAAAACTGTTCATATTAAATCAAATCATTATTTCTGTAAAAGCGCCACCGACAAAACTAGAAACTGGGAAACGGCAAAATTAGAAACACAAAATTGGTTAGAAAGCATTGTATTTTACGGATGTCGTTTTTAACAGCTCAGTTGAAATATAACAACACAACCCCTGAGCCTTCATGATGCATAAACTTGCAGCAAAAGACAAGTGAAATCTGACGAACAGCTGTTTTTGCACGAAAACGCAGCTGTGTGAACATAGGGTAATACTATTTAGACACACCCTTGGACTAGACAAGCGCAAACGCACAAGAAAAGAGAAAAACCTTATTGCCATACCATTCGTTTTTACTCAACAAATACAGTATATTTTTTGTTAGTGAGTTGGGTAGTTGGTTGAAAAATATTATTTCTTTAAGAATTAGGCTTTCTTGGCTTTCCATAAGACATGTTGAATTAGGCTTTCCATAAGACATGTTGGCCCTCGGGTTTGGGAACCATTACCTCAGGCAATTTCAACAATTGATGAGCTAAATGAATTTCGCAGTAAACTTAAAGGACAGTGTTTGTCTACATATGAATTTTAATCCCTGCTGAGCAAATTTTCTCTCAAGTGATTGTGATACTTTTTGGGGGGAGAGCGATGAGGAGGTAGAATAGAAGAAGATTTTTAATGTTATGTCTTTGGTATCCAATTAGGTCGTGAAATTTAATAGAAATTAATTTATTTCGTTTATTTTTATTCATTTCTTTTATTATTATTTATTTTTTGTCTTTTTTTTTGGGGGGGGGGGGGGCTAAGGATGGCTGGCAGTAATTGTGTATGTAGGGTTTTGTAAAGGGTGATGTCTGCCCATACAAGTTTAATAAACTTAGGGTTTTGTTGTTAATGTGTTTTATTTCTTTTTAATAAAACTCTTTCTCTCTCTTGAAGTGTTTCAAGCAATTTGTAAAGCACAAAGAGTATAGAAATTAATTTGTGCTGTAATAGGTTAAAGCCTATTACAGCTGTAAAAGGTTACAGTGTAAAAATATCGTAAATACTCGAAACTCCTTGTCGACACCTTAGGCGCCTCTAGAGGCACAGGAGGATCTAAAGTCTATGGTGAGGAAATCGGCTGAATTGAAAACTGAGCCAACAATTATTTTGGGGCTCTCAATATGCGTTTTCAATTATTTTATACTTGGCTTTTGATCTTTTGGGCACATGCTACGATTAGATCAGCTATCAAAATAGGTGACCAAATTACTTTTTTGCTTTATACAGAGGAGGAAATGAACAAGGAATTGTATTTTTATCAAGTTTTAGTGAAACTTTGGAAGGGCCCATAATAAGATAAGCTCTAATAAAGCACTGAAACAACATAATCAGGCAATAAGAAAAGCAGACTCTTCACATACCACCACAAAAAACGTTAAAAAAATCAATAAACAAACTAGGACAACAACAGTCTTATTATTACACTATAAGGGCACATACAAAAAATAAAAGAAGAAGAAAAGACGTATTGCCAAACCTTCTGTTTTTGACTCGAGGACTGGATTAATTTTTTTGGCCGAAGTTTGCTGGTTAGTTGGTTTAATTATAACATTCCTTTCAAGATTAGGCTTATTAACAGTGATCATTCTGATTGGCTCTTTCCTAGCTGGTAATGTCACTGCCTTTGTCATAGTACTAACATTTGAAATGGGAGTCGAGACAGGCTCACTAACTTGTATTACCCCGCGAACTTCCTGAAATAAAATAACAGTTGGAATTATTTCTAAAGCATAAGAATATGCCGGGTCATTATTGTGCCATCTAAGTTAGCCTTAACAGCTTTTTACCCGCTATTCTTATGGATAAAACACCCACTCCTTTGAATTTCAGCGTTCGACCACCACTTTGATTAAGGCTACAAACCAGACAATGGAAGAATACAAACATAAAATTAATTTCCGGTTTTAATTTGAATGTATCAATTACCATGCACGATAAAAACAACATATATTCCTATAAGAGTAGTGCAAGTTCTAATTGAGTCAAACTAACTTATTTATAAAAAAAAGGAAAAATATAATAAACTTTAGATTAATAAAAAATAATACTTACAAAATGAATGGTAAAAAGCGGAAAGAGAAGATGAGTTTCAATTAATTAGCATTTAAACTATACAGGGAGGGTGGGATTTCTTTTTATCTTTCGGTGGGAAATTTTTTTGGGGTAGAAATCGTGATTTTTGTTGAGACAGAACAGCAGGACGTTCTAAAATAGACTTCGCCAAACTGGTCCCTAAAAATTGTTTTGTTTCAAGGCAGTTCTTTTTTTGTACGATTCTCTTACCGTTTGATTGCGTACAATTAACCATCAAGCAAGTTCATGCTACCCTTCCCCCAACCACTTCCTGAAATGTAAAAAGTGAACTTGATCAGTCCGGATTCTGAAAGGATCAACTGCCCAAGGAAGGAGACATGAAACTCAAACAAAACTAATCAAGTTAATCAAACTGTTCATAATAGACAATTAAGCATCAACAGTGCAAGCGAAAAGTTAAGGGAGAGAGATATTCAAAATAGTGAAATCAACAAAATTAGAAATTTACGGAAAGTGATACTTGCAAAAAAAAAAAAAAAAAAAATCATAGTTGGAGAAGAATCTAAGAGAGGTACAGATATTTCAGTAACCCCCAACATTTTGTCATTTTCGGTGCTAACATAAGCGCGAAAAAGGATGAGGATTAAAAAAAGGAGGAGTAAAAAAAAAAAAACGCGTGAAAGACCCTAGGTAAAGTGAAATAAAAGAACCCCCGGTGTGAGAGAACCCAATGAGAATTAAAAAGTCGAAACTAGAAACTAAGCAATAAAATAAAAACCAAAACTACACTGGCTTGTTTATAAGTTTCAAAACATGTTTAAAAAGTCGTTTTTTAACCCTTTGATTAGCTAGAAAGAATGAAAAAAAAAGAAAAAAATGTCAACGCCAATCATTGGAAGTGAGTTGTGACGGTTTCCCTTAGCTCCACGTCAATTTAGAAGTGATGTCTCCTAAGCCATTTCTTCAATTCAGGAAAAAGACGAAAGTCAGTATACGCTAACTCGGGACTATACGGCGGGTGTTCAAAGAGGTTCCATTTAAATTACCCAAGAAACTGTCAGGTTACATGAGCACCATGAAGACGTACATTGTCATGGATCAGAACAACTTCAAAAGTCAGACTGTCTCTTCTTCTTTTTGAAATAGCACTGCATAGGTGTTAAAAAGTTTTACAATAAGAATTTACAGTAATAGTTGTTCAAACCTACATAAACTTCACAGGCAAAACGTCTTTTCATCCCAAAGCCGTTTGAAGCCCTCACAACTCACCTAAAATCATTAGCAGCAGCAATTTCATGAAGAGGGCATTACAAAACTTGTTCACAGATATGGAAAATACCTCAATCATCAAAATGAAGATGCAGAGAATTGACCTTGATTGTCAATTCTCACAAGCTAACTTGAAAACACATGTCCCGTTTGGCATTCGTATCTCACCAAAGATAAAACATTTAAAATTGATAAGATTCAAAAAAGGGCTCTAAAAATTATCCTGGGCTCTTCTTTTTTTGCTTATGAATATGGTCTTAATCATCTTCATCTGATTCCCTTGGAGATCAGAAGACATAAGATTACCACGGATTTTGGGCTGAAATGCCTACATTCGTGACTTTCACCATCACTTTCTTTTTCCCTACCAAGACAAGTTGTCAATTTAATTACACGACTAGAAAAAATACCCCAAGACTTTTATTTCAAGGAAATATCACTTCGGCAACAGATAGAACCATAGTTCAGTACTACCCAAACTCTTTTGATGGTAGCCTGGTATGAGGTTCATTTTTTTTTGCAACCCATCTTACAAAAAACGTTTATTTACAAAACAAATTTGATTTTCAACATAATTCTGCTGTATGTTTGCTTATTCCATACGCACAAAAAAATTAAAATGGTTACATAATGAAAATATATGTAATCAAAAATTGCAGTCATTTAAAACTTTAATAAATGAAGTAAACTTTGTTACTCCATATTGCTTACTTAGAGCCAAGACCTTACCCTTAGACCTTAGGGTTGTATCGTCGATTGAATGTTGGACAGGTCCCTTCGATATCTGCGACGCAAGGTGTTTTTTGGTTGACCTCTCTTGCGGTTGTTATTCCAAGATCTGTATTGGGATCCTATCGTCCTTCATACGGATCACGCGCCAAAGGTATCGCCACCTTCGTTGGTGAATGATGTCCGTAACCATGAGCTGGCCTGAGATAGATCAGACTTTCTGGTTTGTGACGTGATCTCTCCAGTCGATATTCAGAATCCTCCGAAGGCAATTGCTTTCGAAGGCAAGAATCTGTCTCTCTTCTTGTTGACTTAGATTAGAAGGTAATGATATTAATCAATTTCAGTTTCAAATTAAATTCGACATTTAATATATTTTGATACTTTTTTTTTAAGTACACCAAGGCTGAGAAGGCAGTATAACACGGCCAAGTGGCGAAAAAAGGCATTAATATTCTTTTTTCAGATCATTGTGACATGAAATTTCCATTTAATTATCAACTTCTTTTAATATTAAGTTCATTAATGTTAAAAATTTTGTCCATATAAATCCTGAGAGAAAAGAGATCTTTAATCTGTGCATTATTTGAAAGAATATCCATAAAGTAGTCTTGAAAACCATTTATTGGCTTGAAAAGATGTTCTTAGATTTTAATTGATAATATTTCTAGATCTAAGACTCCTTCGTCATTTTAGTCCGATGTATGGGGACGAAAATGATTATTTAATTCATTTTTTATGTTTATGTAAAGAGTTAAGAGGTTTGAGAGGAAATTTTTCCGGGGTGGTTCGAAAGGGAGGAATGGGTGGGTGATATATTAAGAGATAGAATTTTTTTGGGATAAAGAATTTGGGAAGGTTTATTGGACTGGGCATGGAGCATAGAGATCATTTTGTTTGGATTTATTTTTATTTTATTTTGTTTATAATAAGGGTGTTTTCATTTATTATTTTTTAAGTGTAATGTGTATTAATCATGGCCCAGTAGGGCTTTTAGTGTTAATAAATCATATCATATCATATATCACACCTAGGATGGGTTTCAATAACTTTACATAATGTTTTGAAAAATGTAAAATTTTCTTTGAAAGTCATTGTTTTTTAATTTAGTTTTTCAATAATTGCAGTACCTTTCCAATAATTTAAAAACATTCAAACCAAACCCTTAATAATTTAAATTCAATAAGTTATATCAACTGATGGGGGGGGGGGAGTAATCCCCCTCTTCCCCCTGAATTTTGGAAAATATCTCCTTTGGGGTATCTCATTGAAAAATGTTTTTTTTTTTTTTGTATTTTCATTGATATTTTCATGGTAAGCTTAAAAAAAATTGTGTCTCAATTCTTTTTTTTACAATCATGAAAATTTTTCTATGACCCGGTGCTGAATCGTATTAAAAAACTTAGGAAAATTTTGCCATAGTTCCTTTCTTGCAACATTTTATTAGTCAACATAAAAATTGATTTTACTGCTTGATGTTTTCCATTTATTTTTTTTTTTTACCCAAAGATTGCTTGCTACTTTCAGTTTGGGTTGCTGCTATTTTAGTAGCTCTTTGCATAACCTAATTCTTTTTTATTTTATTATTGACAAGGTCATGTTAACTTAAAGTTGCTGTAGTGAATAAATATATTCTACATGCTAAATTTTTGGTAATAAAATTAACTAATTAATCAATCTGTTAATTATTATTGATGTATTTTTTTCGTTTTTTGTTTCACATTGTTCTTTTTTTGTATGAAAAATGCAAGCATTACATTTTTATTGTGATAATGATTTTTGAAGTAAATGTTATCTAAAAAAACTGTTTGATAGTACCTCATATTATTCAAATTCTATGTTGATATTTGGCCAGTAGGGCTTAACCCTAACGTATTGAGGTCTAACAGGTGAACTGAATCGTCTTGTTTGAAAATAGCCTCTGTCTTTGAGAAAACATGTCAGATCATTGAAATATGTAACCAATAGAATTAGAAAGATATGCTAAGCTATGAATCTTTCACTCAGTTTAGCTATAGGTCTTCAAGCAGAGTCTAAAGTTTTTACTTTAACTGCTGCCCCATCTTATACCTGACATCTTAGAATACTAGTGCCAGCAGCTGTAATAAAAAGAGGCTACAGCTATGAGGATAAAATTTATGCAGTGTTTCCACTTAAACTTCATGTTTAACTTTGGTATGTTTGCAGACAGATATTATATATCATGGAAAAATATCCCCATGTCCTTGAGGTGGTCCTTATTGAGGTTTACAGGCATTTTGAAAGGCCAATTTAGTTCAGGTTAGATTTTTTTTTTCCTGTATTGTTGGCAGAGTCGCTAATTCACAGAAATTTAGGGGGGAAGGGTAATTTGTTTTAATGAAGATGCAAACAATTTTCAAATGCTAACAGGGCGGTGGCAAATATTTTGTTTCAATTTGTTTTAAAGAAGATACAAGAAAAGAGCATTTTTCCTTATCTTTGGGGGTTATTACTTTTAATTTTCCTTTTTTTAATGAAAATAACAAAACGAATATCTTCCAAGCTTCGGAAGAGCTATTGACTGCTCCCTCTCCCTCACTTCTCCAATTAACCCCCTAACTATTGGAGGCACAAAGTAGGCCTACAGTCTCTCCAACAATGTGTCTCTTCCCACTATCAGCTTTTGGCAGAAAGGTATGAAGGTTGCATCTTGTTTCCTCCAGATTCATTCAAGAAGTTTCGATACATACAATTGGCGAATCATAGCAAGCCAGAGGTTTCTTCATCATCCTTTTCTTACAGCCAACGTAAGTTGGGTAGCAAATGCTTATCAGACTTCTGTTTTAAATAAAACCTTATGGGCAACAAACTGTTTGATAGCACCTCAAATATTGGCAAAGTTTATGTTTATATCTTGAATAGTACATTTTAACACTAACTTTGACTAACAGGACAAACAGCTACTTGAAGACTAACAATTGAACTGAATGAAAAATTAAAAGTTTAAAATATCAATCTGATTCTATAGGTTATATATTTATATGACCCTACATACCCTGACAATGTAGAGGCTATTTTCACACAAGACATTTCACATTTTTAACTATTTAGGATTTGAGTAGGTATTTAAATCCTAAATAGTAAGAAATGTGAAATGTCTCTGGAAGACTAATTTTTTTTTTGAATATTCCATGTCAATATTATTTGGAAACAAAAAAGAATAATCTATTTTTGGGTGACTATACTGAACTAGCAAACTTTAAATAGTAAACATAAAACAACATACTTTTTCATATGTAATTTTGGCATGTTTCAAGATGGATATAATGTCTCCCACAACTGATACTCCCATATCCTTGAGGTAGTCCTTATTGAGATCAACAAGCAGCTCCTTTTTTATTCGGTTGGCTTTGAATATCTGAGCATAGTTTGCAGTTGCTCCTTCAGGAACACCTGCCTCCCTGAAAAACGTTATCCAATCTGAAAAAAACAAAACAAATATAAATTGTTAAAACTACAGAAACATCCAGAAATGAACAAGTAGCTGCGACTGCATTTAAACAAAATAAACAAAGAAAGTTAGAATTCAACTTTACTCATTATCAATATTGCAGAAAAAAAGTCTTAGACAATATACTACAGCCTCATAAAGCACACAGAGAAGAAATGAGGCAAGTAGGATCTGTGAAATAAACGCAAGAAAAACACATGAAAAAGGTTGGATTTTCATAGAAAGAATGAAAAAATCAGATGGGGAATAGTTAGAAGAAAAAATCTATATGATGGCTGAAACAATAGACATAGCCATTTGCTGTCAAGTCTCAAGGGTGAATAAAATAAAATAGTAACTATGCTGATTGATTCACGCTAAATCTCTCGTATGACACGGTTCAGGAAAACTGCACAAAAGGTTTCAGATACACGATATAAGTAATTAATAATAACAAAGCAGGATACAAAAAGGTCCAACCCTCAGAGAGAAAACAGGCGAACTGACATGACAAGGGATAAGATTTCTTCAACACACTCAAAATTTAGGAAGCACACAGAAACAAAATTTAGAGAGCATGTTGGACCCACTTCCAATTTCATATTCTCCTAATTTGCTATTCAAAATTAAATTAGAAAGAACAGTCAATTAGATTATATATGATATCTCTAAAAAAACTAGGCCTGCACTGTGAATTAGGAGATGGTTCAGATGAAGTGAGATTGACCTGTAGTCAATCTAAATCCCAACATTGTCATATTTTTTTGCATATTTCATCTGAGACACCTACTTTAAGTCTGTCTTTTTCAACTACCCTAAAAGCCTGCAAGACAGTTGGCAAGCCAGATTCAGAAGTAGTGAGGGTGGAATGCTAATCTGCAGAGCTGCAGAATAGATGCAAATTCAATAAGCCCTTCGATGCAAAATCATTTGCAGTCTTAAAAACAAAAGAGGGAATTTTAGGGTCATCTAGAGATTTTATATGAAGAAATCTTCCTTTTCTATAAGATTCCTCGGTGAGAAGTTTAATAAAAATAAAGCTTTAACTGCCCCGTTTTGATTTGTCCATATTTTTTATGTTATAACTGATCGAGCTTGCCCAAAGACAGCATTCATAATTAATATATTATAACTGTAAATCAATAAAAAATAAATAATTTTTAGGCATTTATTCAGCACAAATTTTTTTTTATCCTAAAAAGAAGACTGTAACTCTTGTAGTTTTGATTGATAATGTTATGCATACTGTTTCCAAGACACTGATTCATCTAAAATCATGCCAAGGCATCAAAACTGACTAATTCTTTCAACTTCAATAATATTAAATTTGATTTTGCTGCGAAAGAATTTAAAATTGAAAAAAAGTGTACTACGTTTTAGACATCTCAAGAGAAAGATGTTACATCAAACAGTTCGTGGTAACGAACTGTAAGTAAGGAGCGACCCGGCTCAATGGTAACCGAAACTGTAGAAAACGGAATTTTGATAACAATAGGTACATCAAAAGAATCAGATTTTAATGCTGATGTCAAATATATAAGTTTCATTAAGTTTAGTCCTACCTATAAAACGTTACGCGCCTGAGAAAATTTGGCTGATTTTCGAAAAAAGGGGAAAAGACCCCCTAAAAGTTATAGAACCCTAATGAAAATCACACCATCACATTCAGCGTATCAGAGAACCCTACTGCGGAGATTTCAAGCTCCTATCTACAAATATGTGGAATTTTGCATTTTTTGCCAGAAGAAAGATCACGGATGCGTGTTTATTTGTTTGTTTGTTGTTTTTTTTCCCAGGGGTGATCTTATCGACCCAGTGGTCCTAGAATATCGTGGGAGGGCTCATTCGAACGGAAATTAAAAGTTCTAGTGCCCTTTTTAAGTGACCAAAAAAATGGAGGGCAACTAGGCCCCCTCCCAGGCTCATTTTTTTCCCAAAGTCACCCGATCAAAATTTTGAGATAGCCATTTTGTTCAGCATGGTCGAAAATATGATAACTATGTCTTTTAGGATGACTTAATCCCCCAAAGTCCCCGGGGGGAGGGCTGAAAGTTATGAACTTTACCCAATGTTAACATATAATATTGGTTATTGGGAAGTATACAGACGTTTTCAGGGGAGATTTTTCCTGGTAGTGGGGGGGGGGGGGGGGGTCGGGGGTTATGTGGGAGGATCTTTCCATGAAGGAAGTTTTCATGGGGGAAGGGACATTGCTATGAAGGGGATGCCGGACTTCCCAGCATTATTTAAAAAAAGATCAGAAATTAAATATAAAAACACAAGTTTTTCAACTTCAACAGCAGCAACATCAAAACTTTAAACGAACAGAAAATATTACATATATGATTGGGTTCACCCCTAGTCAATACCTCGCTCTTTAAGGAAAAGATTATTTAGTACTTTCACAAGAGCTATTTATTCTAATTAACGGCATTTGTGATTAATGGGTCATTTTTAAAGAATTGGAACAAAATTCGAACTTTAGCTTAAAGAGCAAGGTATTAACTAGGGGGCGAACCCTCTAATATACGTATTAAAAATATAAGAATATAGAGGTTCGTTACGTAAGTTAATTCGTAAGTTACGTATATTTATTACTAATAAAAACGTTCGTAAATAAAATTAAACAGGTTTCGAGAAAGCCATTTAACCAAATAAAAGTAAAATTAATATTCTTTTTTTTTTTATTATTCATATACGGTGAGCCAAAATCAAAACCTGTATTAATTCAAAAACGTTCAAAAACTAAATAAAAAAAAACAAGTTTTTTTAACTGAAAGTAAGGAACGACGTCAAAACTTAAAACGAACAGAAATTATTCCGTATATAAAAGCTGCTGTCCCCTCCTCAACGCCTCGCTCTTTACGCTAAAGTTTTTTATTGTTTTAAAAAATAAAGTTGTGAGACAGAGTCAAACTTTAGCGTAAAGAGCGAGGCGTTGAGGAGGGGACAGTCCCTTTCATATACGGAATAATTTCTGTTCGTTTAAAGTTTTAACGTCGTTCCTTACTTTCAGTTAAAAAAACTTGTTTTTTTTTATTTAATTTCAGATGGAAGTCAAGTCTGCAAAGAGCCCTTTCCATCCGACTGTAAAGTATGCCTATCAAAAACGCACAAAAAAGGAGAACTTTATCACCAGCACAACTTATTAAAGTGCAATTAGTTAATAGATCCCCAATTTCAGAGACGTAAATAAGGAAAAAGAAGTGGCCCTAGTATTGATTCCTGACGTCAATTGCCCCCGAACCCCTCCACGGACTTGGGCACTCCTTATAATACATGTTAATATCCCATACTGGACAAATGAACCCACTCCAATTCAATACATCCAGAGTAAATTTGCTGAATTTACAAAAAATTACATCTAAAGAGGATTTCCAAATTTTTCTTCACAAGTCAAAAATGAATGAAAAGGTATCATCTGGAGCTTATCTCCCATCCCTTAATATTACAATGGGTAGCAAACTTTTTGATTATCTTTCTATCATGTCAGTTAACTTAAATGCCATTATTATGGCTTTGAAGTATGTAAAGAATAGTTACTAATCTAGTTCTAATGTGCAAAATATTGTACTATGTTCTGATTCCATGTCAAGCCTGGAGCTCCTGGATATGGCCTCTCACTATAAGATGGACATAGATACTTTCTATTGTCTTACACCCACAAATGCAATTAGTTCAAGGACACAATGACAAACTTCAATATATTCCAAGCCACTCAGGAAATCCCCATGCTGATAAAAGTACTAAAAATTTCCCAAGTTTTGACCAGTCAAGTGGGAGACTAATCTCACTCAGAAGTATATTTCAATGGAGTTTATCATGGGCCCATCTGATAAATGATAAACCAAATTTATCTCCTTTCCCCAATAAATATGACTCCAAAATTTACCATAGAACCCCTGCAGGATCAAGTGGGCTAAACCTGCAGGGTTTCTTCTATCAAATTCCAAATTCTACTTGTCTAATTCCCTCCTCTTGATTTTTCAGATAGTGCAATATAAGAAATGAAACAATTGGCCATTGCCTATTTGAGTGCAATATAAGAAATGAAACAATTGGCCATTGCCTATTTGAGTGCAATATAAGATATGAAACAATTGGCCATTGCCTATTTGAGTGCAATATAAGAAATGAAACAATTGGCCATTGCCTATTTGAGTGCAATATAAGAATGAAACAATTGGCCATTGCCTATTTGAGTGCAATATAAGAAATGAAACAATTGGCCATTGCCTATTTGAGTGCAATATAAGAAATGAAACAATTGGCCATTGCCTATTTGAGTGCAATATAAGAAATGAAACAATTGGCCATTGCCTATTTGAGTGCAATATAAGAAATGAAACAATTGGCCATTGCCTATTTGAGTGCAATATAAGAAATGAAACAATTGGCCATTGCCTATTTGAGTGCAATATAAGAAATGAAACAATTGGCCATTGCCTATTTGAGTGCAATATAAGAAATGAAACAATTGGCCATTGCCTATTTGAGTGCAATATAAGAAATGAAACAATTGGCCATTGCCTATTTGAGTGCAATATAAGAAATGAAACAATTGGCCATTGCCTATTTGAGTGCAATATAAGAAATGAAACAATTGGCCATTGCCTATTTGAGTGCAATATAAGAAATGAAACAATTGGCCATTGCCTATTTGAGTGCAATATAAGAAATGAAACAATTGGCCATTGCCTATTTGAGTGCAATATAAGAAATGAAACAATTGGCCATTGCCTATTTGAGTGCAATATAAGAAATGAAACAATTGGCCATTGCCTATTTGAGTGCAATATAAGAAATGACACAATTGGCCATTGCCTATTTGAGTGCAATATAAGAAATGAAACAATTGGCCATTGCCTATTTGAGTGCAATATAAGAAATGAAACAATTGGCCATTGCCTATTTGAGTGCAATATAAGAAATGAAACAATTGGCCATTGCCTATTTGAGTGCAATATAAGAAATGAAACAATTGGCCATTGCCTATTTGAGTGCAATATAAGAAATGAAACAATTGGCCATTGCCTATTTGAGTGCAATATAAGAAATGAAACAATTGGCCATTGCCTATTTGAGTGCAATATAAGAAATGAAACAATTGGCCATTGCCTATTTGAGTGCAATATAAGAAATGAAACAATTGGCCATTGCCTATTTGAGTGCAATATAATGCCTGAACACCACACCCTTCAAGTATTTGATACAGTGCTTCAAGCACCACAGAATTCCACCATCAGTCAAAAGCCTGGCTGAGCTAAACCACCACAAAGAGTACAGAAGTTAAAACATACGTCTGCTTAATCCAATTCCTTGAATCCAAAGTGCTACTGCAAAAAATATAATTAAAACTGAGCCATCAGCTATCACTAAAAACCAAGCTGACCAAACCTAAACAAAGAATACCAAAGCCAAAATATACGAAAGTATAATCCAGTTCCTAAAATCCAAAGAACCTTTCGAAACCGACAACTAGGACCCCCCTGTAATAGTCCAACACACCTCATTTAAAGGGACAAAAAGAAAGAGGGCTAAATAATCTTGACTGTAAATCCCATTTCTAATCTAACTGAAGAAGAAGAAGACTGACTTTTTAGAGCTCACTTTACAATGTGGCCAATTCCTGTAGCCTCACACAGATTGAGTGACCTGGTGGCCATCTCTTATTCCTCTAGCAAAAAACTGATTTGTCCTTGTAGAGCCATTATTTGGCTCCAGTTGCTTAGCAGTATCTTAAAAAAAATTCATATCAGTGATGGGTTGATGTGTACCTAATTTTTTGGAAATATTATTGCCTATTTCAGAAAAATTATCAGAAAAACTGTTTGCAAACAAAAAATTATCATCCAATTCATGGGCTTCTTCATTTTTTATGATATTTGGCACCATGTTTTGCTGTTGAGTCTTATTATGAGATTAAAGTGTTGAGTCAATTATTCTCCATGTTTGCCTTGTATCATTTCTTGAAAGGATAAACTGCTGACAATACTACTTCTTTCTTGTTTCTCTTGTTTGTATATTGACTGAACAATGATGTGATTCATATAAGTTATTATTCTCAGCAGATGTGTATTATATTATATAACTAACAATTCACCCATGATATGTCTATTCTTTTATACCAATTCCCTTTCCAATAATATCTGCAATATGCATTTTAAACTCTCGCTTATGCATTCCATAAAAATAGAAAATCAAATAGAACAGTCAACAGATCAAAGAGAAAATTATCCTTTTTGTTGTTTTTATCAGAAAATATTTCTGAAATTTAGACCTCTTTCTTTAATATTTAAAGCCAGAACCTTAAGTAAGTTATCATAATCAGGTGCTAGAAGAACTCCAGGAAAAATAACAACTGCACAAAATATTCCCAGGACAAAACTCCTATCAATTGACATTGCCATATTTGAAGTTAAACACAAACGTACACTTACAGCAGGTAGAAAATCCCATGCCAACATCAGGTTTTCAAAAATCTAAGTTCAGATCCTCCTCCGACACAAAAAGATAAAAACTAAAACCTCTAGACACAACACATGGAACTTTCTTGGACATCAGTTTACTATACAGCTGACCGAAACATTATAATATTTCTTAAGTTGGTGAACTTGGCAGTTTCATTTCTGTCTTGCGTAATTCAGCTGCATCAAGTAAAGGAGGTGTAAACACTACAAAATGATTAGATATTTTCTGTTATATTAAGCTGAATATTAAGCTGAATAGCCCGAAATGAGGGCATCAGTTCTACTATATTTAGGAATATTTAGGAATTAGCAGTCATGCATTATTGTAGTTCTGGGATGAATTTAATCATGTCTAATTTCTAATAGTATTACTGCTGATCATGCCAGTACTGGAACAATAGAAGTGGCTTGAACCTCTTCCTGTTCTTCCAAAAACCTACTCTCCCTCAATGAGTCTTTCTCTGTTATACTATTTACTGATTATGACCAAGTCAATTTAAACAGCTGTCCCTGAAACTCCTAAATGATCACCTTTATTTTAGTCCTATCCAAACAAACTTCCCTAGAGTAATTGTTCGAATCTAGAGCAGTTGCTGAAGATGTGTTTAAATTGTCTGTCATTAACTTGTGTGCAGGCCCAGACCTTGGGATTTTACACCACAAAAGTATTGTTTCAGCAATTTCCCTAATGACAAGTTTTAATTTATCATGCCAGCTGCCTTTTTGAAAAGATTCCCAGAAAGAACATTTTATTTGTAAATCTGTTATACCAATGAGGAATTATTCTCTTCTGGCATCAGAAACTATTTTGCACTTCACCAAAATGACCCTTGTTTTTGCAGGTTGTGCAGTAAACGTTATTTGGGAAAATATTGTGGTCCAAAAATAACTGATGAATCTCTACTTAAAATGGGTAAGTTTCTTTGTAAAGAAGCTTTTTGTTTTACATATTGCACAATTGTTTTTTTTAAGAACTGTAATTTATTTATTTTCTCCAAAATCCTAGTCTACACAGGAAATCAGAGGCAACGCTATAGCGTTGCCTATAGTAAAGGCCATACGGCTCCAATGTTTTATTAATTATTATTATATTTTTTTTCCCAGAGGCACTTCATATGAAGGGGTCATTGTATAAACTTCAAAGGGGGCTCAATCGATTGGAAATCGAGAGCTCTAGTGCCCTTTTTAAGGGTCATAAGTGATTGGAAGGCAACTAACGCCCCTTCCACACCCACCATTTCCCCAAACAGATCCAATCAAAATTTTGAGACAGCCATTTTGTTCTACGTAGTTGATTTCCAGATAGAAATAATGTTTTTGAGGAGGACACTCCCACCACAGCCCTCAGGGCACGGGTTATAAGTTGTGCCCTGGGGGCATATAAGGTTTTATAGAAAGCTTTGTTGTATAAACTTCAAAAAGGACTCATTTGATTGGAAATTCAAAGGGCTAGTGCCCTTTTTAATAGTCGAAAGTGATTGGAGGGCAACTAACCCTCCTCTCACGCCCACCTTTTCCCCAAACACATCCAATCAAAATTTTAAAATAGCCATTTTGTTCAACGTAGTTGAAAATTCTGGAAATTAGGTTTTTGAGGGTAACACCCCCCCCCCACAGCCCTCAGGGCAAGGGTTGTAAGTTATGACCTGGGGGCATATAAGGTTTTTATAGAAAGCGTTGTTGTAGAAACTTCAAAAAGGGCTCATTCGATTGGAAATTTAAATGGCTAGTGCCCATTTAATAGTCAAAAGTGATTGGAAGGCAACAAACACCCCTTCCACGCCCACCATTTCCCCAAACACATCCAATCAAAATTTCGAGATAGCCATTTCGTTCAACGTAGTTGAAAGTTCTGGAAATTATATCTTTCAGCAGGACACTCCCCCCACAGTCTTCAGGGCAAGGGTCATAAGTTATGCCCTGGGGACATATATGCTACTTATGGAAGGAATATTCATATAAACTTCAGAGAGGGCTCATTTGATTGGAAATTGAAAGTTCTAGTTCACTTTATCAGCATCAAAAGATATCTGAGGGAAACCAGCCCCCCCACGCCCTTTTTTCCCAAATGCATCAAATGAAAATTTTGAGATAGCTATTTCGTTAAAAATAGTTCTAAAATAATAGAACTAAAACTCCGGTGTTGACACAGCCCCCCAGGGCCCGGGGACAGGCGTTGTAAGTTATGCCCTGGGGGCATATATGGTTCTTATGGAAAGGATGCTTGTATAAACTTCAAAGAGGGCTCATTTGATTGGAAATTGAAAGTTTTATTTCACTTTTTAAGAGTCAAAAGAGATTGGAGGGCACCTATCCTCTCTCCACACCCTTTTTTCCTCAAAACCATCCAGTAAGAACTTTGAGATAGCCATTTTTTTAAAAATAGTTCAAAGACCATGCAACGAAAACTCCAGGGTCGACACAGCCCCCCAGGACCCGAGGGCAGGCGTTGTAAGTTATACCCTGGGGGAAAATATAGTTCTTATGGAAGGGATGGTTGTAAAAACTTCAGAGAGGGCTCATTTGATTGGAAATTGAAAGTTCTAGTTTAGTTTTTGAGAATTAAAAGAGATTGGATGGCAACTAGCCCCCAACGCCCCCTTTTCCCCAAATACATCCGATAAAAATTTTGAGACATCCATTAAGTTAAAAATTTTCAAAAGTCAGATAACAAAAACTCAGGTGATGACACAATCCCCCAGGGTCAAGGGGTAGGCGTTGTAAGTTATGCCCTGGGGTATATATGGTTCTTATGAAAGGGATGCCCATATAAACTTCAGAGAGGGCTCATTTGATTGGAAATGGAAATTTAGAGCTCATTTTTTAATAGTCAAAAGAGATCCGAGGGCAACTACCCCCCCCCCAAGCCTTCTTTTTCCAAACCCATTTAATGAAAATTTTGAGATAGACATTTTGTTAAAAATAGTTCAAAGATCGGATAAATAAAAAACTCCAATGTCAATACAACCCCCCCCCCCTCCTCTAATGCCCAGAGGAAGGCGTTCTAATTTATGCCCTAAAGGCATGCATTGTTCTTATGAAAGGGATGCTCGTATAAACTTCATAGAGGGCTCATTTGATTGGAAATTGAAAGTTCTAGTTCACTTTTGAAGAGTCAAGAGATTAAGGGCAACTAGTCCCTCCCCCACGCCCTTTTTCCCCAAACCCATCCGCTACAAACTTTGGGATAGCCAGTTTTTTTGAAAATTGTTCAAAAATTAGATAACAAAACTTCGGTGTCAAGACAACCCCCCAGGGCCTGGGGGGGGAAGGCATTGTGAGTGTTGTCCTGGGGGACTATATGGTTCTTATAAAGGGATTCTTGTATAAACATCAGAGAGGGCTCATTTGATTGAAAATTGAAAGTTCTAGTTCACTTTTTCAGTGTCATAAGATATCTGAGGGCAACTAGTCCCCAACCCAAACACTCTTTTCTCCCCAAGGCCATCCGATAAAAAATTTTAAATTGTAATTTCATTAAAAATAGTTTGAAGGTCAGATAAGAAAGTTCGAGCTCATTTTTAATAGTCAAAAGAGATCTGAGGAGGGTCACTACCCCCCCCCCCCCCCCCCCCCCGCGCCTTCTTTTCCCAAACCCATCTAATGAAATTTTGAGAGAGACATTTTGTTAAAAATAATTCAAAGTTCAGACAACAAAAACTCCAGTGTCAACACAGCCCCCCAGGGCCCGGAGGTCGGCGTTGTAAAGGTCAGATAAGAAAAACCCTGGTATCAGTACAACCCTTCAGGGCCGGGAAGAAGGCGTTCTAAGTTATGCCCTGGGGACATATATGGTTGTTATGGAAGGGACGCTCATAAAAACTTCATAGAGGGCTCATTTGATTGGAAATTGAAAGTCGTAATTCACTTTTTAAGAGTCAAAAGTGATCAGAGGGCAGCTAGCCTCTCCCTACACTCCATTTTTTTCTCAGAGGCACTTCATATAGAAGGGATCTTCGTATAAACTTCAGAGGGGCTCATTCGATTGGAAATTGTGAGTTCTAGTGCCCTTTTTAAGAGTCAAAAGTGATTGGAGGGCAACTAGCCCCCCCCCAAGCCCTGTTTCTCCAAATACATCTGATAAAAATTTGAGGTAGCCATTTTGTTGGAAATAGTTCAAAGATCATATAACAAAAACTCCTTTACATATGACCATTTCGTTAAAAATAGTTCAAAGGTCAGATATGAAAAACTCCTGTGTTGACGCAGCCCCCCCCCCCCAGGGCCTGGGACAGGCGTTGTAAGTATTGCTCAGAAGGCATATATGGTTCTTATGGAAGGTATGCTCGTATAAACTTTGGAGAGTTCAATTTCCATTTGATTGGAAATTGAAATTTCTAGTTCACTTTTAAAGAGTCATAAGATATCGGAGGGCAACTAGCCCCCCCCCCTCCATGCTCTTTTTTCCTCAAACCCATCCAATAAGAACTTTAGCCATTTTTTTTTAAATAGTTCAAAGATAATATAATGAAAACTCTGGGGTCAACACAACCCCCAGGGCCCAAAGGCAGGCGTTGTAAGTAATGCTCTGGGGGCATACATAGTTCTTATGGAAAGGAATCTTGTATAAACTTTGGAAAGGGCTCATGTCCCCCCTCCATGTCCTATTTTCCTCAAACCCATCCGATAAGAACTTTGAGAGGGCCATTTTTTTTTTAAATGGTTCAAATATCATATAACAAAAACTCCGGGGTCGACATAATCCTTCAGGGCCTGGAGTAAGCATTGTAAGTTATGCCCAGAGGGCATATACAGCTTTTGTGGAAGGGATGCTTGTATAAACATCAGAGAGGGCTCATTTGATTAAAAATTCAAAGTTCTAGTTTAGTTTTTAAGAGTCAAAAGAGATCAGAGGGCAACTGTCCCCCCAAATGTCCCTTTTCCCCCAAATGCATCTGATAAATTTTGAGATAACCATTTTGTTAAAAATAGTTCAAAGGTCAGAATAAAAAAAACTCTGATGTCGACAAAACCCCCCAGGGCCCAGGGACAGGTATTGCATGTTATGCCCTGGGGGCATATATGGTTCTTATGGAAGGAATGCTCATATAAACTTCAGAAAGGGCTGATTTGAATGGAAATTGAAATTTCAATTTTTAAGAGTCAAAAGAGATCAGAGGGCCCCTAGCCCCCACCACGCCCTTTTTCCCCCAAACCCATCCAATACAACTTTTGAGATAGCCATTTTTTTAAATAGTTCAAAGGTCACATAACAAAAACTCCAGTGTCAAGACAACCCCCCAGGGTCCAGGGCGCAGGCATTGTAAGCTATATTCTGGGACTGTATATGGTTCTTATGAAAGGGATGCTCGTATAATCCTCAGAAAGGGCTCATTTGAATGACAATTAAGAGTTCTAGTTTATTTTCTTGGAGTAAAAAAAGATTGGAGGGCAACTAGCCCCTCCTGCCCTCCCCGACTTTGGGTTTATCATATGGATAAACCCATCCAATAAAAATTTGAGGTGACCATTTTGTTAAAAATAGTTCAAACATCAGGTATTAAAACTATGGGGTCAACATAACCCTCCAAGGCCCAGGGAAAGTCGTTGTAAGTTATACTCTGGGGGTATATATGGTTTTTTTAGAAGGGATGCTCGTATAAACTTCAGAGAGGGCTCATTTGATTGAAAATAGAAAGTTCTAGTTCCCTTTTAAAGAGTCAAAAGAGACTGAAGGCCACTTAGCCCCCCCCCCCACCCAAACCCTTTTTTCCCAAATCCATCTGATTAAAATGTTGATATAGCCATTTTGTTAAAAATAGTTCAAACATCAGATAAATGAAAACTCTGAGGTTGATACAAACCCATTTTTTCACTTTGATATTGTTACTTTGATACCAGTTTTAATACGTTGATGAACATTTGATTTTTTTTTTTTTAATTCAATTTTGAAATAAGGAATTTTTAAAAACTTGAAACTTTTTGCAATCAAAAACGAACAGAAATTAATTAAAGAAAACTTTCCGAAAAATAAGTTCTTCAAAGAAAAGTAAAGGCCATTTTAAACTGAAGCTCAGCAGATAGAAATACCTGTTAAAATTCAAACTGAAAACAACCAGAAATTACTATTAAAGAATAAATGAAACTCAAAACGAACAGAAATTAAATAAACAATCATAGGAAAAAACATACAACAAGTAATAATTTAAATGAATAAATAGATCTTAAAGCAAGTAATGCTTGGATTGAATATGAAAATCAAGCTTAAAACAAAACAAAAATATTTTGCTATTGCACAAATGAAACTTAAAACGAACAAAAAATAAATAAACAATCAATGCAAACAAACATATAATAGATATTAATGTAAATGAATACATAAATCTTAAAACAAGTGAAACTTAAACTGAATATGCAAATCAAGCTTGAAACAAACAAAAATCACTACAAACAAGAGTTTGGGGATCGCCTCTTTCTCTCACAGTAAAAGTCTAAAACCTACTGCATCATTGGCGCTTTACTGAAAACTATATGCATCTTGAACAGTCTTGGAAAGTATAAACAGCATCAAATAGAATATTTTATGTATAATGATTTTAATTGTTGAAAGATCCATCAGTTCAAGAATTTAATTCACTGTAATTTTATTTTTATTTTCAATGCTGTAAGAACTGGAAAAGAAAATATTTGTAATATAATTCATTTTCATTTAAGCGCCAATGAAGCAGTAGGCTTTTGGTTTTTATTAAATAAAAAACAAGTTTTTTTAACTGAAAGTAAGGAGCGACATGAAAACTTAAAACGAACAGAAATTATTCTGTAGCTTATATGAAATAGGCTGTCCCCTCCTCAACGCCTCGCTTTTTACACCAAAGTTTTTTATTGTTTAAAAAAAAAATAGAGTTGTGAAAAAGAGTCTAACTTTAGCGTAAAAAGCGAGGCGTTGAGGAGGGGAGAGCCCCTTTCATATACAGAATAATTTCTGTTCGTTTTAAGTTTTAATTTTGCTCCTTGCTTTCAGTTAAAAAAAAACTTGTTCTTTTTTAATTAAATTTTTGAACTTTTTTGAATTAATGCAGGTTTTGATTTTGGCTCACCATACATGAATAATTAAAACAAAATTTGCTTATTAATTTTATTTTTATTTGGTTAAATGGCTTTCTCGAAAGTTGTTTAATTTTACTTACCAATGTTTTATTAGTAAGCTAATTAATATACGTAACTTATCAATTAACTTACGTAATGAACTTCTATATTCATATATCTTAATACATATATTAGGGGTTTGCCTGCTAGTCAATACCTTGCTCTTTATGCTAAAGTTTGAATTTTGTTCCAATTCTTTAAAAATGACCCCTTAATCACAAAGGCTGTTAATTCAAATAAATAGCTCTTATGAAAGGACAAAAAAATCTTTGGCTTAAACAGCAAGGTATTGAGTAGGGAGCCAACCCAATCATATACATAATAATTTCTGTTTGTTTTAAGTTTTGATGTTGCTCCTTACTTTCAGTTGAAAAACTTTTTTTTTTCATTTAATTGCTGATCATTTTTTAAATATTGCTGGGAAATCTGTTGCCCCTTCATAGCAATGTCCCTTCCCCCATGGAAAGATCCTCCCACATAACCCCCACCCCCCCCTACCAGAAAAATCCCCCCAGAAAACGTCTGTATACTTCCCAATAACCAATACTATATGCAAACATTGGGTGAAGCTCATAACTATCAGCCCTCCCCCTGGGGACTTTGGGGAATTAAGTCACCCTAAAAGACATATTTATTATATTTTCGACCATGCTGAACAAAATGTCTATCTCAAAATTTTGATTGGGTGACTTTGGGAAAAAATGAGTGTGGGAGAAGGCCTACTTGCCCCCCATTTTTTCGGTCACTTAAAAAGGGCACTAGAACTTTTAATTTCCGTTTGAATGAGCCCTCCCACGATATTCTAGGACCACTGGGTTGATACAATCACCCCTGGGGAAAAAACTCTAAAAAAAAAAAATATGAACAAATAAACACACTTTCTTCTGGCAAAAAATCCACCTTTTTGCAGATAGGAGCTTGAAACCTCTACAGTAGGGTTCTCTGATACGCTGAATCTGATGGCGTGATTTTCATTAAGGTTCTACAACTTTTAGGGGGTGTTTCCCCCTTTTTTGAAAATCAGGCAAATTTTCTCAGGCGCATAACTTTTGATAGGTAAGACTAAACCTGATGAAACTTATATATTTAAAAAATCAGCATTAAAACCTGGTTCTTTTGATGTATCTATTGGTATTAAATTTCTGTTTTTTAGAGTTTTGGTTACTATTGAGCCAGGACAAACTGTTTGATTTACATTTAAGGAAGGGGGCACTATCCAAACTCTTGTTTGTAGTGAAACTATATTTGTCTTGAACAACTTTAGAAAGAACTAATAAATTAAACCAAATATTTGATTTATAATGATATTAATTGCTGAAAGCTCATCAGTTAAAAATTTTACTATAATTTTAATGTTTATTTTCAATATTAAGTACAAAAGAAAATATTTGTAATAGAATTGGTTTTCAGTAAAGCACCAATGATGCAGTAAGTTTTAGGCTTTTACAGTGAGAGAAGGAGGCAACACCCAGACTCTTGTTTGCAGTGATTTTTGTTTGTTTCAAGCTTGATTTGCATATTCAATTTGTTTTACTTGTTTTAAGATTTATTTATTCATTTACATTAATATCTATTGTATGTTTATTTGCATTGATTGTTTATTTAATTCCTGTTCATTTCAAGTTTCATTTATACCTCAATAGCAAAATATTTTCCATTGATTTATTAATCAAATGACATAGAATAGGTGTTATAACTGACTGAACCAATTTTGCAATCTTCTGGGAAATCCTACCAACACCACTTGAATTTGAATGTAATCCATTGATAGTTTTTCCCACTTCATTTACATAACAAGAATTAAAAGTCATTGAAGTGTTTACTAGAACTTCAGATTGAACTATTTTAGGAACCATTTGTTTTCTGAGCATCTACACATAGCTTTTCACCCTCACTACAAATAATTTGCTATATCATTTGGAGTGGTCAAATTTTCCCTCTCAGTTTGTAGTTTAGTGATAACCTCTATTTAACCCTTTTGACCCAGGAGGGAATTTACTGTTTTCCAGGTTTTTTTCATATCATATCTATGCTTCATAAATTCAATTTGCAAATACGTTTTCTCAGCTTTTTGTTTCAATCCATTTAATATATTCCTATAGGTTTTAAATTGCTGAAAATTAATAGTAGATGGTTCAGCTAAAATACTTTATAAAGTTCATTTTTTTTATTTATAGAATTTAGAATAGCCTGAGTAATCCATGGTTTTCTAGGGGATTTTGCCCTAGCCCTTTCAGGTCTTCTAAGAGGACAAGTCTTATTTAATACATTTGTAGGTGTTCCAATAAAAATATCATATGCAGCAAATGGGTCACTTTCTGGAGAATACTCTACATTGCCCAATTCTATCTCAATTTTTTTTTAAATTATCTTCTCTTAAATCATGGAATTTTTTTTTAATTAAATGATCATTCCACAGGAATTCTTTAATTTACTCATGAGGAAAAAGTGGTCTGATCCATCTGTAATTAAAACATCAGCATATGAACATTCAAGTAGATTTCTGTCCACAAATAAATTGTCAATTAGCATTACAAATTTCCTAGTGACTTGTGTAGGGATAGTTATCAGTGAATATAGAAAAGAAGAAATCATGAAATTGCCAAAATCTAAACAATTTGAACTTTTAAGGAGGTCAATATTAAAATCTCCCAATAGCACTTTATATTTAGGTTTACCTGTAAAATTTTCCATTAAAGTCTTTATCTCCCTAATAAAAACATCATCATTATATGATGGTGTTTTATATACTCAACCAACAACTATATTTTATCACAATTACCATCAATTTCAATAAAAAGAGTCTGTAGCCTTCCCTCAAGCCACAGCAAAAGATCTTCCTTCACTCAATATGTAACTCCTTCTTATCAACAATGCCAAACCTCCTCACTCCATAACCTGTGATTCTTTTCTTTCACTAACATATCCTGGAAATAGGAAATCCCAAATTGCATAATTATTCCTATCTGAGACAAATGTCTCACTAAGTCCTATTACCAACTAGGATTCTTGTAAATCACTCAAAATGTTACACAGGGTAGGATATGCTGTCCTATGGCCTTGACAATTCCAAAATGAAAAAATAATATCATCTTTAGCCAACCAATTTTTTGGTGACTGTTTATCCACATAATTACTTGCTTTCCTAGATTGATATGAATAACCAAAAATTTACCAAAAAGGTAACAAGTGATATGTTTACTTTAT
Source organism: Artemia sinica (assembly GCA_027921565.1). Lineage (NCBI taxonomy): Eukaryota > Metazoa > Arthropoda > Branchiopoda > Anostraca > Artemiidae > Artemia > Artemia sinica. The sequence goes on from CM051262.1 coordinate 60,496,554, forward strand.
TTGTAAGTCAATAATATGAACTGCAAAAAATTTAGGTAAATTTTTACCAAATCATATTATTGACTTACAAATAAAGTAAACATATGACTTGATGCATTTTTTTATGCTCTTTCCAACTATAATAATTGTTTTTGTTGGAAATGAATTTTACTTCCACCCCTATTTATACCAATTCAGGGTAGCCTATATATGTGTACATTATGGGGGGGGGGGGTAAATTTTATTTCTGATGTAAATGAAAGGTAAGATTAAACTTTCTCCCACCCCCTAATGTGCAAATATATACCCTGAATTGGTATATATATATATATATATATATATATATATATATATATATATATATATATATATATATATATATATATATATATATATATAGATATATATATATATATATATATATATATATATATATATATATATATATAATATATATATATATATATAATATATATACATATATAATATATATATATATATATATATATATATATATATATATATATATATATATATATATATATATATATATATATATATATATATATATATATATATATATAGATATATATATATATATATATATATATATATATATATATATATATATATATATATATATATATATATAGGGGTGGGGGCTAAAATTCATTTCTGACAAAAATGATTATTATATTCATAAAGAGCATAAAAAAAGGCATTAAGTGGTATATTCACTTTATTCATAAGTCAATAATACAATTTGGTAAAAATTTACCCATTTTCCTAACCTAACCCCTTTCCAAGATAGGGATGGGGGCAGTAAAATTCTACTTTAGCTACTTTTGGATATCTTAGAAAGGGGTTAGGGTAGGAAAATGAAGCTTTCAGGGATGGGTCTACAGGCTAAAGTATATCCTAGGAAGGTATTTTGAAGTACCTATCTCTATTCCTTCTCCCTCTAGGCCTAGAGGGTCCTGACCTTTGATGACCTTTAAAAACCTGTGTGTTATAAAATTGAAACCTTGAAAAATAGATCTTCAGCTTAAATGAAGTACAACAAAACTATTTGCAGCTTTACAGCTTTGCTCAATCCCAATTTATAAGGTTTTATAGTTATGCATAGCCTATAGCCTACATTTCCTAAATTTGAAAAAAAAAACATTGATAGGCTATGGTTTACAATTCTAAGATAGCCAAAAGTAGCTATAGTAAAATATTACCCTACCACCCTTTGTTTTTGTTCTAGCATATCACCTTCTGGCAAACTGCTGTTCTGTAGCTTTACCCATGATAAAGAGATTCCTCAGTGCCTGAAGAGACTAGGCTACATGACTTTATTGTTTCAGTTAAACTGAAACACTTCAAATAAGCTGGGCGTACCTTCCATTTTTCTTCTTATTATTTGAAAGAGCTTCTATGTCTCAAAATTTATTGTGTTTGCAGGGAAGTTAAAAAAAAAATAATAATAATAAAGAAGCTGATTTTTAATAATACTCTAAACTTTTGCGCTTATTTCTTCTAATAGTAATATTGTAGTCAAATATGTCGAATCAAGGTGTAAAATGGAAAAAACGTTTGGCTCAAAATTGCAAGTTCAAGGGGAGATTGTTTTTTTTTTGTTTTTTTTTTACACAGAGAAACATGTCAATGTGTCACCATTTTTGATACATTAACATTGGTGCTCACAGGAGGGGGGGTCAGGGTGGGAAGAGGCCAAGGCCCCCATAGGAACTTCGGACAATATAGTAACTATGAGGAAAGCAAAGGAAAGAGAGCAGATGAGGAAAAAATGTGTGTTGGCCTATGGCTGGCTGTGCCAAAAGGTTTTGATCCTTAATTATAGGGACCATATGATTTCTAATTTGAGACTGAATGACCTAAATAGCGACAAAACCCAGACTGCCTTTCCATCATAAACATCAAAAACAAAAAGAACAATAGGGAATTCTTTTTGCAAGACAGTGGAATTCTTTGTTTAAATGAATATTTCGACTTCGACCCTATGTCCAAGGGCCGTCATCAGCAAAAAATAAGTATACAAAAGAAAAGAGAACTTTGCTGAAGTAAGGATTCTGGGACTGTTTAAAAATTCTAGTTTTAATGGTTGGTTGATATTGTAAGTCTCTTTTTTTTTTATATATTTATGTTTTGCTGATGACAGCCTTTGGACATTGGGTCAAAACATTTATTCAAAAATAGAATTCCACTGTCTTGCGAAAAGATTTCCCAATTTTTCCTATTGTTGTAGATGTTTCTGACTGAATAACCCCTTTCTAATTTTCCATAAATATGTTTTATATAGTTTGTTTGGGCTAAGAAAATTCGAGTTCTTCATAGTAATGAATGCCAATTAAATAGTGATCCTTACCAACAACATGAGCATAAGAACCTAAATATTGATAACATCATATCAAAGAATCAGCTTTATTCCAAATATGCATTTGTTTTAAATTTGAAGTTAAATATCCTAGGTTAATAGCACACAAGGAAGTTCGCATGATTGTAGAAAAAGAAGGAAAATAGCTTAAAAAGGAAGCAATTCCAATAAAATGTTTAATTATATACCCCCACCCAGAATGGAAGTGTGTTCTTTTGTGTTTTATTTCAATTATTTTGTTTTTTTACCAGAAGTTATTGTATTTATATAATTGTTCAGTTTGAAAAGCTTTAATATTTTAAAGTTATGATGTATAAAGCCATTAAATTTATTGGTTTTTGAAACATAAAATTTCAATATTACTCTGTAACGTTCAACATTTAAAGCTGTTCTTGAGGACGCTTAGCACTAAAACTCCTATTTGATTTTCCTAATCTTAGTTTCAATAGTTTACTTTGAACAAATTACTACTAAAACACTATACTTCTTACTATTACAAAGTTTGAAGAAGCTAAATATCTTGAAGTTTGGTAACGAAGTTCAAAAATATCGATATTATTCAATAATGTCTGTCCAACACCAGGGGGCGAAGAAAGGATTTTAATTTTGGAGGGGGATATAAAGAATATGCCGACAAAATCGTCAAGTGTGCCGACAGACGCGGATATATAAGCTAAATTTAGAATAAAATATAAAAGGTAAGGGATCTAACTCGATTTATTACAAATCTCAATACACAGAACCAAACTGATTACAATGTAACATATGTTAAAGATGGGCACGCCTTTTTTCTTCACCTTCCACCGGTTAAAAAGTGCTGATGACTCCAACTCAGCAGCTATATTTTTTAAGTGTAAAGGAGCATAAGTAAGTCAAGTCTGTCCTCGCCTATAGCTGAAAAAAGTCGGTTTTTTACTATTTCATCTTACTGAAGATCCGTTCCCCTCCAGCTGAAGTCATAAGTACTTTTTTTTGGAAACAAAAGCCCTGTAGACAAGTGGAAAAGCATGCTTATGTTCTTTCGTAATAGAGAAGAGCAGTCTAAAGTTCTATTTATTAGTCTGAGTCTGCTTAGTCTTAGTCCTGGAAGATTTCTGTTTCCAGCTTCAGTGCTCTTGGTAGCACCTGAACGACAGGAAAGGCTGCAACTAATTGACTATATTTTGAAGTGTCTAGCTTTGTTACACACTCGAAGATGGGTAGGAGAAGCTGCTTAAGTTCGTCACTTGATTTCTGCCGCTATTTTCTTAACAAAGCCAATGCCGTTTTGGGTTCCGAAGTATAATAACCAACCATACCTGTTTTCTTGGGGGCTTCTATTCTAACACCTTAATTACAAGAGCAACTTGGAGGGCTACGCCTGTCAATTCTTTTCAATTTTGATTAAAATTAACGTCTTCCGGCTGACGAAGAACTTTGAAATTGTCAAAATGTCTCGAAGGATCTGAAAGGGAAAACAGTCTTACTGCCTTCAGTGTATGAGCCTCAACTTGCTCTATGTTGCTGGGACAGAAAAGATCTTCCAATAAAGAACAAGTCACTTGCATGTACAGCCGTGGTGATAAAACATGCAAGTCAACCGTCTGTATATTTCTTATCAGGACGCTCCTCTGGTGCATAATTTGTCTTGTGAACATCAGTTCAGAGACGAAATCTAGACGTAATATTGCTGGCAGAAGTGACTGCGATTTTGCTCTCTGTTTAGTGTCGAAATTTTCAGAGTCTCCCATATTACGCAAAAGACTGACTATTTCAGGAAGTGTGCTCGAAATCGCATCTAGTGATTCGTGTCTTGCCGGCCACTTCGCCTCTGACAGCTCTTTGAGGTTAAGCTACCCTTCTCCGGACTTAATGTCTGCTCGATACAGATTAACCCACTTAGAACCACTTGTGAAGAAAACATACATTTGTTGCAAAACACCAAACATATTTAGGAATTTTCTTGCAACGTTCTTCGACAATTATTTTGCCTTGATGAGTCAGGCAACGAATATGTGATATTTCACGCCCAAGCAGACGTGAAATATGGGATTTACTTCCTTTAAACCTCTCCGACATGTTGCTTGCAAAGTCATGCAATTGGAATCCTAAATTTTCTAAATATAGTTCCCACTTCCTGAGAACTTTATGGATTTCTACAGCTGTATCAGCTATTTTTTTGGAGGGGCAATCGACAAGGGAAAGGAGCCGTTTCTTTACAGTTCTATTTGAAATCACGTATCTGATAATGGAAACCAGACGTTCCTTGTGGCTCAGAGCTGGGGTAGTATGAGAGAAGATGCCATGGAATTCTCATGATTTTGCCAAGACTTCTTTGCCCACCAGGTCTATAGAATCATTTTTTGAGATGCAGCTAAGGCAAGTAGTTGCATGGGTACCTCTTTTCTTTTTTAAACCTTAGCCATTGCGCCATCTCCACAATATGATGTCCCAGAAAGTTGAAAATCTTGATGGGGTTTCCCCCGTCATGATCTTTTACTCGACAGACAAGTCCTTGGTTCCCAAGTGTGATGGTGACAATTACCAACATCCTTGCGATTTTTCGATTTCTCTCTCTTTCTTTCTCCGCTTCAATATGTTTGCTCCGCTTTTCTTTGCTGAAATTTACGGAAGAGAAGCCTTACGGCAGGAAAAAGTAGTGAGATCTGAGACTGAAGCCTTATGACTTTTTGACTCAAACTGGGATACGAGTAAACCTGGCTTATTACCTTTACTGCGCATCTTGTGTCATGAACGTGCGCCTTCACAGAAGGCGCACTGTCATCTCTCTCTTTTCCCTACCCACCCCCGTGGAAAACAAAGCGCAGGCAAAGCAGTAATACTAATCTTTCGCAATGCTGTACTCAAGATGAGGATATTCGCTTTACCAGTTATTGACCAAACGGTTTTGATGTTTAGGGTGCTTGAATCTTGTTTTTTCATCTACAGGAAAGTTTATTATAGGCTGGACAGGTCCATGTTCTATTAACTTAAGTTTCTGCAGATCAGTTAAAGTTTGGTTTTTCCTCAGTCCTAGATCACGTTCTACCATTGCCAGACCTGCGTCGTCTAGCGCGTTTTCGAGAAGTAATAGTAATAGGAAGTACTAGTAGTAAATTAGGAAATGTACACTGACATACTACAAAAAATGACTCAATTCATCTCTGTATCTAACATTGAAACGATTACAAATTTTCATCAAAGTTTACGTTAGTTTCAGTTTCACAAATGGTATCAGCTGATCTATTTTTTTCAACCAGGATTGCCACCAGACCAAAAAATTTCGTAACGTCCAAGCTCTTAAAAGCATAACTTTTTCGTAATTTTTGATAGGAGTCTCTTTTCAAGGCATGGAGCCTTTATTCCACTATCAAGAGTGGCACTTAAAGGGGGGAGGATTTGTATAATTTGAAAAATATGTTTTTACGTAATCTTATAAAAAAGCCTCCCTCCAAATTTCAAAAGGTACCTTTTTTGTATCTTAATTAAAAAAATTGAAAACCATCCATCCACCTTTCTAGGTATTAATGAATTGGAGCCTTTTTTTGCTTATGCAGCATAAACAACTATGCAATAGAAAAAAAAATCGAGTTGATTATGGTACAATCTTGCCTTTTTTCAAGAGCAATTTTGAATGACACTTTGTTTTTACGAAGAAAAATGAAAATACATAATTAAATTGATCTTCTTTCACCCTAAAAATTAATCCTCGAGATTGTCCTCGAGATCATGTGGAGGAATGAAACAAATCACGTGTATATTTTGCATAGTGTGCATTTACTCAAGTTCTGTAAAGGTTTGCCTTAACTTGTTTTCAATTTGCCGTTGATTTGGATGTAATTTAGAATACTTAGAAGAAAAAGACGAGCAAAGATTATATTTTTATTTAGCAAAATATAGCTAAGCAACTCAAAGAGCTAATCGTTTAGAACTTAATTTAAAACTTACTTTTTGTCTAGATCTAAGACAAACATATTAGATACTTATACAGCAAAGCAAACATAATCAATTTTGGAGCATGGTTGACTTGGCAGTTTGCTTTTTCAACTTTCTAGTTTCCCTTACAGGGCATCCGAGATTTCCCTAGAATACGGGCAAGGAATTGCTCTTTTGACATGCAAAAGATAAGTAAAAGTTTTCAGATTGAGTCTTATTGCGGAGCGGGTTTTTCATTGTCTTTAACCCAAAAAACTGACGCTCTGCTCCAGCACTGGAATGGGTTAGACACATTAATACAAGTATAAAATTAGGAAAATTGTAAGGAAGGGTGGTCAGCTCCATCCTTTAAATTGACAACACAATTCCAAATTTTACTACAGACAGATTAACATCTAAATCTGCCTTACTTATTATAAACGGAAAACGTTTCCAGTGTGTGTTTAACGTCTCAAGATCGATATGAGGGACCTCAAAGGGGGAGGCGGGTTACAATGTAAAAAAAGTGATCATGATACTTGGAAAAGGCCTAGTATAAAATCAAAAATTCCGACTCAACTAACCCATCCCCTCCTCAATGCTTGGGTATAGCCTTGGTTATAACCGATAATTAGCTCCTTTTAACAGTTCCAAATATTTTGTCAATATCAGCTGTTCATAATCCCGCGTAAAAAGAGCAAGTTTTTTTTTATAGCCTGATATTATGTCCTACATTCGGAGGGTGGAGGGGGGTTTTGTCACACAAAGAAAAATACATATATCATCTTATAATCACATAAATAAATTATAAAAAATATAGCTTCTATTATTATTTACCTATTTTCTTATTATAAATTTTTCTTCCTGACTTCAGCTTGCTCCTTCTCCATATAATTTCAGTATGACTGTTGACCACAATATAAATATATACGAATGTTCATATATATATATTTATACTGTGCTATAGTGCTCGCATATATTTATGCTGTGTTGTTGACTGAACAAGATTTAAATTCAACTTATGGAAGTTGGTCACTATTGAGAAGATAGTATAAAGTCTGTTTGCTTTCTTAGTATTCTCACATCATTTCAAATGATAATCTCATGAAAGAGAATGTTACTCTAACTTACTATGCAAGTAAGCGAAATGTGTATTTTCTCATCCTAATAAGTGAGTGATCTTGTGATAAAATGTCCGCGATATGAAAGAATGTCGATACACATGTCACTGTAATTAAACTGGGAATTGCAGAATTTTTTCACGGGAAAAAGACAGATTACCCTGAAAATGTACGTTTTATCCATTATTCAAAAGCATAACAATACTGTAACATAAATTCAAAAATGTACCAAAAATGGTATGAAAGTAATGTCGGTGGAAACCCTAATTTCAACTGGTACCGAATGATCTATTTACCCTGGCATGCGCAGTTATCGATACGAGATAAATTCCACCCGAAAAGACCTGTTAAGGAAGTTGGAAGCCGCACTGCTCTAATCAGGTGTGTGACACCTCGCATAGATTAATTTAAAGAAATAATCAGATTGGGAAAACTGAAAATCACTTACGCTTATATTGAAATTACAGTTTGCCGACAAGAAGCCAACGTCTCGTCGGTTTGCATGGGGAAGACGTCGGCTCTGACTGCCGACACCTTGAACTTTTGCCCTACAAATAGGAATCGTCGGAGCAATTTGTTACCACTGCGCGCCGACGCCATGGAACTTTGAGAAGAGGTAATATCCTTCCTCCCTGCCCCTTAGCTGTGCCCTGTCCAACACTTTGGCATTGCTTTATAGAAATGAATTCTAGAACTTCATATCTTATTTTTCATAAATAGGCTATTGTCTGTGTATTTTTTATAATTAGTTTATTTTTTTTATTTTTATATTCTTTTACTTCGCTTGACATATTTTTCCATTACATATAAAAAAATGTTCATATCTAAGCTTTGCTATCCATCAAAAACCAGACAGAAAGCATTGCTTTAGCGAACGTATTGTTTTTATACAACCATACCATTTCATAAAATGTAATTAAAAAAATAAAAAAGACTTTTTAACTAAAAGAAAGGAGCAACTTAAAAAAATAAAACAAAATAAAATTATTCTGAACATAAGAGGGACTGCCATCTCCTCAACTTCCCGCTCATTAAGCTAAAGTTCTTAGTGCCTTGAAAACCTTCTTTTTCCAATTCAATGGTCCTTGTGTTTCAGTAAATGTTCTTAAAGAATTTGGAAAAAAAGTGAATCTTCACAGTAAAGAGCAAGAAGCTAAGGAAGAAACAGTGTCCCTGATATAAAGAATAATTATTTTTCATTTAAGGTTTCAAAGCTGCCCCTTACTTTCAATTGAAAAAAAACTATTAAAAAAACAATATTTCTGATAGTCTTCCAAATCATCATTAGAATCGTCCCCAAATAATGTAGGAAGAAGTCATAAAGAAAGATAAAGGGACATGGGAACCTCTTAAGAGGGAGGCTTTGAATAGATTAGGATGTAGAAGGATTGTATTTAACTGTATTGGCCTCAGGCGGCTTGGTGCTGTAATGAGTTGTTGTTAGTAGTAGTATTCGTAATACTTTTTAGCATTTCTGCTTAAGAACTAAAATGTTAGATTGCAATTTGAATATTGGACGAAATCTGAATATACTGTCAAAATTTGCGATGGATGACATTTTTGTTAAAAAAAATATTATTTTTTCTACCGCAGAATTTTAGGTGGACAAAGAGGGCGTATTATTGTTCATATGGATGGAAATTCTCTGTGACTTTTCATCTTCTAATAGGTGGTGGGAGTTTTCTTTTGGAAGTCATATGTTGGCCTAGATTTGTCTTCATTTATAAAGAACAAGTTCTAATAAGTGAAAGTAAAGAGTGACATAACAACTTGGAGCTGAGTGAAACCATTGTATACATAAGGATGCTGCTACCCCCATCAACCCACCCCTTACTTAGGTAAGGAATTGAATAGTGTTTTTTTTTGAAAAGTAATTTATACAGCAAGAAATGTAGCCAGTTGGTGACTGCAAGGGTTTCATGTGCCAATTCACTTTCAAAATATCTCTGAAAATTATTTTTGTTTAAAGCAAATAAAAGTGATTGCATCATCCTTGGAGCCATAAATATATATTTTTTAATGAAATTGTTATTGTGTGAAGACAATTTTCTGACAACCTCTCAAATTCCCGACATTCTGATTTCTCTTGAAAACTTTATTTCCAAAATTGCGATGGACGTATGGTCACTCAGCATCCATGTTAAGCCATTATTCCAAATATATCCCCCATCATCCCCATCGGACCCCATCATCCGCAAAAGATTCAATGACCTTCCCCTGAATAGTAGGTTTGTAACTATGCAATTAACTATTAGTAATGGTACACAAAGTCTCATTATCTGTGGACTGCATTTATATTTAGAGGTAAATGTGGCCATCCGGCTGTCATTATCACCTTGAGACTGAAAGATCACGTGAATTGTTTTTTTTTTTTGGGTGCTAATATTGTTGGCTTAGGGTTGAACTTTCACGGAATGCTTATAGGGATTTTGAATCAAATAAAAACAAAACACTCTGAAAGTGTTGATCCTACTACTACTTCTGCTAGGGTATAGGGTATACCCTGCTACTGCTACTATTACTAACAACTCACCGCAGCACCAAGCCGCCTGCGGCCGACATAGCTACACATGCTCCTCCTCCATTCCAATCTATTCAAAGCTTACCTTTTTACACCCTCCCACGAAGTTCCCATTTCTTTTAAATCTTTTTTTATGACGTCCTCCCACCCTAGACAAGGACAACCTGCTTTCCATTTAGCCCTAGACGGTTGGCCGAGAAGAACAATCTTTGGCAATCTGTCATCCTTCATCCTTCATCCGTACAACGTGCCCAAGCTACGTCAACCTTTCTTTCATTATAGCCCTAGAGAGCTTATTGAACTACATTTTTCGTACAGTCTATTGTTTGAAATACGGTCAGTCCGCCGGGTACCCAAAACAATCCTTAAGTAATTTCTCTGGAAAACATCTAGCAAATCTTTATCCGCTTTTCGGAACGCCTATGCTTCAGAGCTATTTTTGACCACTGTCATCACTGTAGCTTCTAATATTCTAATCTTAGTTTGCAGACTTATCTTTGTATTCTTCCAATCTTTTTTTAATTGTGAAAAAACACCCTGAGCCTTGGTTATTCTACTTTTAACATCTTCACTGCTCCCACCATCTTTACTAATAATATCACTAAGGTAAGTGAAGCTGCCCACCTGATAAATCTTTTCATTACTGAACGTCACCTTTTCATCTTCACTTATTCCTAGCCTTAGTGACTTAGTCTTCTTAGCCTTAATTTTTAAACCTATTTTAGCACTCTGAACTCACAAAACCTCTAAAAGTTCATTTATTTTTTATCACACTTTCATCTAGGATGCTTAAATCATCAACATAATCTAAGTCCAGGAGACGTTTTCCTCCCCATTTGATTCTGTGGTCTCCCATTGCCTATCCTGTCCTCCTTAAGACAAAGTCCAAAACTAATCCATATAAAAGGGGATGGAAGACAAACCTGCTTAATTCCTGATTTAATACAAAACCAGCTGCTAACCGCATTTCCTACCTTAACCGCAGCAATGTTATTCTCGTCCACAGCATTAATCATTTTAAAGTATTTGTGTGGTATACAATACAAGGATAAAACCTTTACTAAAGCTCTTCTATCTACAGAATCGAACGCTTGCTCATAATTTATCAAACTGAGGACCAAAGGTTTTTGACAACTCAGGCACTCCTCAATTATTAACATAAGAGTGAAAATTTAGTCGGTACATCCTCTATCTTTTTTAAAACCACACTGTTCTTCTCTTTAAACTTTGTCTACCGCATCTCTCAGTCTGAAAAGTATCACATTGCTAAGTAATTTGCTACATACAGTGACCACACTAATGCCTTGATAATTAACACACTCACATTTATCATCTTTCTTGTAAAGTGGCCTAATTAAGGTTTTCCTAAAATCGTTAGGTACTTTCCCTTTTTCAAAAATCATATTCATAATCTTCAGTAACTTATTTCTAACCTCAGAGCCACCATATTTAAGACACTCATTTATCACCGTATCAGCACCTGGAACTTTATTATTTTTTAATCTTTTTAGTACTGTCGCTAATTCTTCCTTACTAAACAAATCTTCCTTCACATCAACGGTATCACACACTTTTTCATTTTCCTCTATATCTTTTCCTGCAAGTCTATCTCGGTTTGGCAAATTCTCAAAATGATCTACCCGGCTCTCTATAATTCCTTCCTTATCGCTAACTGTGGCCCCATTCCTATCTTTAACTGGGCCACATCCGGATTGACTACCCCCTCTCAATTTATTAATATGCCAGTACAATATTTCACTATTATGCCGTCTAGCTGCATTTTCCAGATCCTCGGCAATTTTATCCATGGCCTCCACTTCACATTTACTTAGTTCATGTTTTAATGCTTTCTCGAATTTCTTTATATTCCTTTGTTTTCATATGATTTATCACTCAGATAATTCTTGTACAAGTCCTTGTGCCTTGTACCTTTCCCCTTTCTATTAAACATAAAAGCTTTTTCAATAATATTTTTAGCTGCAGTCCTAGCTCTCTTCCCTAAGACACCTTCAGCAAATTCACAAATTATTTTTCAAATATTATTCCAACCATCTTCCACATTATCAAATTTTAAACTCTCAAGTTTAGTATTCAGCTGTTCCTGGAAAGTTGCTCTCAAATTCTCATCCTGGAGTCTACCAACATCATAACTTCCCAGGAGGTAGTTACCCTTCCGAAATTTCAGCTTTAAATTAACCCTTGACACTACTAGATGGTGATCTTTATTTTTAACATCAATAACAGCACTCCTATATACCTTATTACTTGTATTGATCCTGCCAGTCTTTGGTTTACTACAGCATAATCAATAAGGTTTGCTGTCTTACCGTCACGTGAATACCATATTAACTTATGAGCCATTTTGTGATCAAACACCGTATTGATTATAACTAGATTGTTATACCTACAAAATTGTAAAAGTCTGTATCCATTACTGTTTTCTTTTCCTATACCAAAATTACCTAGGCTAGGATACCATCTATGCCTATTTCTACCGACATGGGCGTTAAAATCTCCTAGTAAAAACATCATATTTCTACCTGAGACACTGTCTATTAGCTCCTCATACTGTAAGTATAATTCATCTGAGTCACTAGTATCTGCGTCAGTCGGTTCTAGAGGGGCGTATACTACTATGACTAATACCCTGAACTTTTTAGTCATAAAATGAACAATTCGTATTCTATTATTAATACCTTTCCAGCCTAAACAAGACTTAGCAGCTTCCTTATTCATCATGAGCCCTACACCCTGTCTATGTACCCCATCCTTCCTGCCTGAGTAAACAAATTCCATATCACCTAATTTCATGCTTCCTACCCCTGGGATATGAGTTTCTGAAACTCCTAATAAGTCCAGTTCGAATCGTCTGAATTCGTCAGTCAAAAAGTTGCAACGATGGTAATTTTTTAACGTCATAACATTCCAAGTTTCAATTTTCATTTTTTTAAAAGTCTACACCGAAGTGCTTAAGCCGGCTTAGAACCGGACACCAAGAAGCTCCTGGGACCTTCATGACTGGAGGATTTGTGCAATTCTGGGCCCATCTTGGTCACAACATGGTTTTCAGCACTTGGCGATGTTCTTATATCAACAAGAGTCGAAATCCTGCATAGACAATCTCAAGACTATTACCTCCAACTCATTATTTATTCATGCCTACAAATATTATGCTACTACGGGGAGGCAGCCTATAGTAGATAAATTAGCTAGGAAGAGGTTTTTCAGCCTGAAGATTCTAATAAAAACATACCAAGCGCAGAAGAATCGTCCGTTAATTAGAATCCCGTGCGAATGCTGTGTCGTTTACTAGGCTATAATTTCCTCGAGGGGTGCCACTCCTCAAGTGGGAATAGAGTTGACTGCAAGGTCCCCAGTCTTGCAGGTACCCCGAAAGAGTCAAGGCAGCCCTTCGCAGAGGCCGTTGTTACTTGATCTGGATCTTATGCCCTGCCGCAGTTGTCCTCCTATAGAGGATCCTTTTGTGATGGTGCTGTACATCTCCATGGAATTTATCCCATTACTGGGAGAAGTCTTGTAACTCATGGGACTTGTGGACACACCGGTGGGCCCTATTGAGTGTACATTTGAGGGGCCTTCTTCCTCCTCCACCTGTATCTATGAGCCCGGGTGAGAGTGCCTCAGTTTCTATTATGGACCCCACAGTGTCAGGGTCCCCCCTTGCTCTGTGCCTCCTATGGAGGTACCGTTCATATCTGTAGGGCGTTCCCCTATCACCACCTGGGGACACGCTCAGTGGCCCGGGGGAGGCCAGGAGCCTAAGTTAAGACAATGCTCTTACAGTGCTCTAAAGCAAAAGCGTTTAAGTGCATCCATGTTGTCGAAATAGCATAGATATAATGTTTGTGGAATGGTATTAAGTTTTATTTTTCGGGAAAACTTGAGGAAATGTAAAAATAAATTAAAAATACTACGTTTGTCCAGAATTTCAAAAACGGCGTATATAGCTAAAAATTATAGAAACTTTTTCTTCCAACGTATAGATAGTAAGCCAAACTAAGGACTCATATGTAAATTAAATAAAAAGAAAACAAGTTTTTCAAATGAAAGTAAGGAGCAACATTAAAACTTAAAACGAGCAGAAATTATCAAGTATATGAGGCGGTTCAACCCCTAGTCAATATCTCGCTCTTTACGCTAAAGTTCGAACAATGTTCCAATTCTTTACAAATGACCCTTGAATCACAAAGGCAATTTAATTAGAATAGATAGCTCTATTGAAAGTACTAAGAAAATTTTAGCGTAAAGAGTGAGGTATTGACTAGAAGGCGAACGGCCTCATATACGTAATAACTTCTGTTCGTTTTAAATTTTGATTTTGCTCCTTACTTTCAGTTGAAAAAAATTGTTTTTTTTTTATTTAATTTGTGATCGTTTATAAATAATGCTGGGAAATCCGGCACCCCCTTCATATTCCTTCCCCCGTAAGAACATCATCCAGGGACAGGTCCTCCCACGTAACCCCCTCCTCTGACCCCGCCACCAGAAAAAATCCCTATTGAAAATGTCTGTACACTTTCCAATAACCAATACTATATGTAAACAATGGGAAAATCTCATAACATGCAGCCCTTTCCCCCGGAGATTGTGGGCGATTAAGTCGTCCTCAAAGACAAAGTTATTAGATTTTTGACTATGCTGAAAAAAATTTTGATCCGGTGATTTGGGAAAAAATGAGCGTGGGAGGGGGCCTAGTTGTCCTTCAATTTTTTTGGTCACTTAAAAAGGATACTAGTTCTTTTAAGTTCCGTTCAAATAAGCCCTCTCAGAATATTCTAGAACCACCGGAACGATAGGATCACTCCTGGACAAAACAAAAATAAAACAGAATAAACTTGATCAAACTTATATATTTGAAACCAGCATAAAAATCCGATTCTTTGATGCATCTACTGGTATCAAAATTCCATTTTAAAGAGTTTCGGTTTTAATTGAGCCGGGTCGCTCCTTACTTACAGTTCGTTGCCATGAACTGTTTCAAAAACTGAAAATATTTAAAATATTATTTTCTTTTTCCATGGAAGACTATGTCAATAAAAAAGAGCAGAAATTAATTAAAAAAAAAACGTTTTCATCAAGGGTTCTTAAAAAAAAAGTAAAAAGCTATATCAAACCAAAAGTGAGCAGACATAAAGTCAAATAATTTTCCAGCG
The DNA here is from genome assembly GCA_027921565.1 of Artemia sinica. Taxonomy (NCBI): domain Eukaryota; kingdom Metazoa; phylum Arthropoda; class Branchiopoda; order Anostraca; family Artemiidae; genus Artemia; species Artemia sinica. Next base: position 60,511,623 of record CM051262.1, read on the forward strand.
TAAAACTACCACAAATCACCATCAATAGATAGATGATGCTCATGCTGGTTGTCAAAAGGGTGTATCAGCAATATCTCAGGAATGATCAAGGTTATCAGGTTTACATTTTCAGGACATGTTGAGGGGGATGCTAAAAACCGATTGGACACCAACCGGCCCTCACCCCGTAACCATTTTGAGATGCCCCCCTTAAATATGATTGAAATTTTGAGTTAGCTACTGTGTTAAAAAATAGTCATTAGGTCCAATAACTAAACCTCCGATGATCCCAGACCCCCAGCCTCCCAGAGAAAGGGCTGTAAATTATGCAAAGATAATTTCTTAAACCACATGCCTGAAATAACATAAAGAAAGAAAAACGAGCAAAAATGGGGTTTTTAAAGGCCAAACGAAAATACTGACAAAACACAACAAAACGAATATTTCGAGGGGACAAAAGCCTCTCTTCTTCAGTGCGAAACGAAAAAAAAATATAATCAATGAGAGTGCCGAAGAAAAAACCAACAAATATAACGCGGAAAGTCAATGTGAATTTCATTCACTCAAACCAAAACGAAACAGCATTGAATGAGTTGGAGAGATATGTTATCTGATTCCTGATTTTAATAATTGAACTCCTCGCAGACACTAGGGCCGTTCTTTACTCATCTTAGTGCTAAGATCCTACATCTTTAGACAAAGAAAGCTTAAAAGTGAAATCTTAGCACTAAGATCTTGCATCTTATAGCGTTCTTTTGCAAACGCCTTTCATCATTCTGCTCTGATCAGTGGTCTAAGAACAATGATGAGTATATCATCAAAGTTCTCTCATATTTTTTCTATATGGCAGAAACATGGCGTTCATCACACTTTTCGCTAAGATCAGTAAGCTGTAAGATTTTAGAACAAAGATGAGTTAAAAGAACGGAAATCTTTGCAGAAAGATGTGAGATCTTTATGTAAGATCAAAAGAACGGTGCAAAAGAACGGCCCTACTCTTTGTGACTTAAGGGGTTGTTGACGTGTCTGATTAAGTGATTAGGAAAGGGGTACAAGGTTTATATCTGGGAATATTAAAATATCGGCTTCTCTTTTAAGAAAACCGAAATACGACTCATTTATTCTTAAACCACCTGAATCCCTGTATAAAGCTAGACCTAAATGCTGGTATTTATAAATTTCAACAGCATCTCTGTAGTGTTGGACAAACCCTTTGTCATGCAAATTTAGGCTAGCTTGATTAAACAAAATAGTATGGTCTGGGTTTTCAAAAATGTGCTCTGTAACGGTCAAATTTACAATTTTTTCCGCTTTTTTGGTTCTAATTCTTACAATTTTCGGCTTTTATTGAATTTTATTCATCTTTTAATTTTTTTTTCATTGGTTTTTTTCCCATTCACATTGACTTTCCGTGTTTTAATTTTGTTTTTTTCTTCGGCACTCTCATTGATTATATTTTTTCGTTTCACGCTGAAGAAGAGAGGTGTTTGTCCCCTCAAAATATTCGCTTTTTTGTGTTTTGTATTTTTGCTCGTTTTTCATTCTTTATGTTGTAAATGAAATTTACACAGGATTTTTCAACAGTGATTAGTCACAAAAAAGTGCATATTTCCATGGATCTGTCAGAAACACTTTTGGACGCTTGGTACAGTTTCTAGAATGCTCACAGTGTGCAAGTACACTGGTCAAAAATAACAAGATTAGGTGATTTTGTTTAAATAAATCCCCACGAGACGCGTGAACAAAATCCGGCACCCTAAATACATAAATTTTTTTGAGAAGTTTGATTGCTATAAAAACATACTCGAACACTTTTTTTATTAGTACTAATGTGAAGGGATATTACATATCGGTTGTTATCCCCCCAAGACCCTGTTCTACATTTATCTGAAGGCCCATCTAATTTGATAAAATTTGGACATAAAAAGGTTCGTCTTAAGTAATGAAGCGCATCCCTTCAAACTTACACACTGACATACTACTGATCGAACTTTTAAGATGGCCATTTTTTCAATATAGTTAGATGTAAAAAAACTATACCTCCAGGGATATTATTACGCCCCTCCCCTCTCCCAGTCTCCGCGGCAAAGGGCTGTAAATTATTCAAGTTGCCCATTGTTTATACATATGGTTTGTTTTTCGAAAAGGGGGCATTTTTTATCCTAAGTCTTCAAAAAGACTTACGAGATTAAGGTGAAACTTTCAGGTAATTTTGTGAAGGATGTTGAACAAACTTAAAACACACTATACTCATGCTGGTTGTCAAAAGGGCTTATGTGCAATATCTTAGGAATGGTTGAGGGTATCAGATTTACATTTTCAGGGAATTTTGAGACGGATGTTGAAACATGATTGAAGGCCAGCCAGCCCCCACCCCATCACCATTTCGAGATGCCCCCCTCAACAATGATTGAAATTTTGAGTTAGCCACTTTGTTAAAAAAAGGTCATCATGTCCAATAACTATACCTCCGAGGATCCAAGACACCCAGCCCCCCAAAGCAAGGGTTGCTTGATCATGATTCTTCGAAAAGACCTACTATATTATGGTAAAACTTTCCAGTAATGTTGAGCAGGATGTTGAAAAACTTAAAACACACTCTGCTCATGCTGGTTGTCAAAAAGGTGTATCAGCAATATTTCAGAAGTGGTCAAGGGTATTAGATTGATATTATCAGGGCTTATTAAGGGGATGTTAAAAAGTGATTGGAGGCTAACCAGCCTCCATTCACTTGCCAGTTTGATATATCTTTTCCCCTAAATAAAGACCGAAATTTTGATATAGTCACTTTGTTAAGAGAACATCATTAGGTCCGATAGCTATACCTCCCAGATTCCTTAGCCCCCCCACCCGAGCCCCCCAGGGGAAGGGTTGTAAATAATGCAATTCGCCTATGATTTTTTCTAAAATGATTTGCCCGAAAAAAAGTTTATATTTCCACTGATCCATTGGTTCCACTTTGGGACACTTGGTACAGTTTCTAAAATACTCACAGTGTGCAAGCACACTGGTCGAAAATAGCAAGAACGGATCTATTTGTTTTCAAAATCACCAAGAGAAGGGTGAATAACATTCCTCACCCTGGGTATATAAAACTTTTTGTCGATACTAGTGCCAGTTTACACCCTTATAAGTTACCTATGCTCTTTGATCTGACTGGTAACGATAGATTGAGCTTTGTTCGTTTTTCTAGATTCATTACTTGGTTCGTTATAGCTTAGAAGACTACTCCTAGTGAGAAACAGAATAGGTATTTTTTTCTTTTTACCGAAAAATCATCATCAGGGCTCTAAAAACCATTTAGTTTTAAAAATAACAAACCTAGTGCTTAGTTTTTATTTTGATGAGAAAACTCAGTGGATATCTAGGGGAAAGTGAAATGGATTTCTAAGAAGGGAATTGTCCATTTATTCTGTCTATAACTAATAAAAAATCGTTAATGCCATACATAAATTAAAAAAAAAACAATGAATTTTTGCTATTCATTAAAATAGGACCTTCCTGATATTGTGTGAATTTTTCAAGCAAAATAAAAAAAAGAGAAAAAATGTCTTTTAAGTTTTAACAGTTTTATACCTAAAATAAACGAATCGAATTTTGTCTAGCCAAAACTTTCAAAATATAAAATTAAATGTAACAAAATACCAAATATTTTGTAATATTTAGGACAAAAAACATTAAGGAGCGTAATAGCGATGCTTAAGTAAAGAACGATATTGGCACAATGTATTATTTTTTTTCTTTAGGCCTCCTGAGACCTGGTGTCCACGTCTGTGGATATCCCCGTAAAATATTTTTTGTGCAGAGGCCTTCCATCTAGCAAAGGTTTCGTTGTTTCAACGTGCTTTTTGGACCTGAAATGCCATCTGTGATTTTTTTTTCAGAAAGTTACTGCGACTTTTAGTGGTGTTCTTACAAACTGGAAAAGACTAAAAAAAAAAGGAGATGAAAACAAGCAGAGATAAGAAAAAAGAAAAAAAGAAAGTGGTAAGAACGAGTTGTGAGAAAAATCAGATGTACTCTCTTGATTGTAGACAGTGCCTAGATAGTTTGAAAAGCAGTTAGTTTGTTAAGTGCTATCTTTTGGAACTTGAAAAACCTCCAAGACACGTCTATGGACATGCGGTTCCAATCGAGTAGAAAGCTAGGGTTGATTTTTTGTAGTTCAATTCTCGATTCTAATGGGGATAGCAGAGGCCAGTGATTGTTTTATTTACTAAATTGGCAACAACCTATCAGTTTTCAGTCAGCAACCTCACTTCCACGACCACGACGACTGGAGTCCAGAATGATTCTTTTTGAGATATTACCCGGAGAGCTTCTTCGAACCTACAGCTTTTTGCATGAATTACAACTATCAGTTGGCCCACGACAAAAGCTTGAATGTCACTCCAGACGAGCTGAAAATTTTTGCTGGCATTGTCTTCCTGATGGGGAACATCAAGTTTCCCCGGATCCGTATGTACTGGTCTTGGAAGCTCAGGGTGGAAACCATATCACAAAAGATGAGTCAAGACAGATTCTTCACAATCCGGTCGAATTTCATATTCAACCGGATTGTGAAGAATCTGTCGTTGTTGATTCAGAAATCTCAGACGAAGAAAAAACCAAAAATAGACTTTGGAAGATGCAGTCGGTCCTTGACAACTTCAGGAATATCTGTCTCCAGTTGCCACGTGACAGGAACTGTTCAGTTGCCGAATATATGATACCCTTATAGTGTATGTCGACTCCTAAGCAATATGTTCCCAACAAGCCCAATTCGGTTGGATTAAAGAATTTTGTGCTCACCAGCTCCTCGGGGCTGATACTTGACTTCCAAATCTACCAAGGAGCCACCACCTTGGGAGGAGAGCTGAGAACACATGGCTTGTCAGCTGGGATTGTACTGCGCTTTTCTGAGATCCTACCAGAAGGTACATACCTCTATTTTGACCAATTATTCTCATCTGTTAAGCTCTTCGACATGCCGGCTGAAAGACATGAAAATAAATGCAACCGAAACTATCATGAATAACCACGGCCCAACGGCCCAACGCTTTTTACAAAAACAGAAGTGAAAAGAAAGGGCAGAGGATTCTCCGTCATGTCTGTGTGCTCAGATAGAAAAGTAGCCGCGACCCAGTGGTATGGTAACAAAGTGGTACCCCTGTCTTCAAACTGCAAAGGCATAAAAGAGGAGACAGTGGTCAAATGGTATGACAAGTGCCAGGGATCTTACCTGCAGGTCAAATGTCCACGTGTAGTCTCCGACTACAACCCCTACATGGGTGGGGTCGACCTTGTGGATCGCATGGTTAGCTGTTACCAGTTTGAGACGCGTACTAAAAGATGGACTGTGCGTCTGTTTCATCATTTTGCAGATGCTGCACTAGCCAATGCATTTCATGAGCTGAAGGGCCATGGACCAGAAGCTTCTGGTCACCTCAAACAGCTCATTGACCTTCGTTTCAACATAGTCAAGTGTTTGCTCAATTCTGGAAGCTCGGAGTCACGAAGTCAAGAAAACAACGACAAAGAACTCTTGGGTGAAACTCAGCACCGTGTTTTGAGCGTGAAAAAGAGGCCAATCCCTCCACCACATGCCAGAGCGGCATTGCATCTACCAGAATTTTGTGACTTGGTGAATGCAGCCCGATGCAGAAGGCCTGGATGCTGCAAAAGTTCAAGATGGATGTGTTCGCAGTGTAAAATTATTCTCTGCTTTACACGAGACAATAACTGCTTCTAGAAATTTCATGAAGAGTAATGTTTTGTTTCAACGTTTTGACAAATATTTTTGAATAAACGAAACAGTTTTTTAATATACTTTTAGCTCGATAGGGACCCAATGTCCACACCTGTGGACCTCCTTCAGAGGGAGAGATGGGGGGTCAACTTTTTTTAGTTGATCAATGGTCAAAATAATTTTTTTTAAAGTCAACTACAAAGAAATGAACATAATCGGAAAAGTATTTCTATGGTCAGGTCTCAGGAGGTTAGAAAAGTACACTTCATATCGAAAGTATTGCCGTAGGAATTTTAAAAAGGGTTAATTCGATTGGAAATAGGAAGGGCTTGTGTCCTTTTTAATAGTCGAAAGTGATTGGAGGGAAAAAACCACCTCTCACACCCTCCATTTCCCCAAACACACCCAATCGAAATTTTGAGATAGCCATTTTGTTCAAAGTAGTTTAAAGTTCTGGAATTAAGTCTTTGAGGATGACAAATCCCCCGCACCCCTCACGGCAAGGGTTGTAAGTTATGCCTTCAAAAAGGGCTCATTCAATTGGAAATTGAAAGGGCTAGTGCCCTTTTCAATAATCAAAAGTGATTGGGGAGGGGGGGGGGGGGGTAACTAACCCCCCTCTACCGTCCAGCATTTACCCAAACACATCCAATCGAAATTTTGGGATAAACATTTTGTTCAACGTAGTTGAAAGTTCTGAAAATTAGGTCCTTGAGAATGGTATCCCCCCAACAGCTCTCAGGGCAAGGGTTGTAAGTTATGCCCTGGGGGCATATAAGGTTTTTATAGGAAGTGTTGTCGTAGAAACTTCAAAAAGGGCTCATTCTATTGGAATGGAGAGGGCTAATACCCTTATTAATAGCCAAAAGCAATCGGAGGGTGAATGCACGCCGCCCACGCCCATTATTTCCCCAAATGCTTCCGATCAAGATTTTGATATAGCCATTTTGTTGAATTTAGTTGAAGGATTTGGAAATTGTGTCTTTGAATGTGATACCCCCCTCCACACACACAGCTGTCAGGGCTAAGATTGGAAGTTATACCCTGGGGGCAAAGAAGGTTTTTTATAGAAAGCGTTGTTGTTAAAACTTCAAAAAGGGCTCATTTGACTGAAAATTAAGAGGGATATCGCCCTTTTTAATTGTCGAAAGTAATTAGAGGGAGAATTACCCCCTCCTTCCCACGCCCATCATTTCCCCAAACATTTCCGATCAATATTCTGATATGGCCGTTTTATTTAACGTAGTTAAAAGGGCTGTAAATTATGTCTTTGAGGATGACATCCAACCCATAGCCCTCAGGACAAGGGTTAGAAGTTATGCCCTTGGGGCATAAAAGGTTTGCATAGAAAGTTTTGTCGTAGAAGCTTCAAGTACGGCTCATTCGATTGGAAATTGAGAGGACTAGTGCCTTTTTTATTAGTCGAAAGTGATCAGAGGGTAAATGCCCCCCAAGCCCATTATTTCACCAAACACTTTAAATCAAAATTTTGAGATAACCATTTTTTTACGTATTTGAAAGGTCTGGAAATTATGTCTTTGAGGATAACAAATCCACACAGCCCTCAGGACAAGGGTTGTAAGCTGTGCCCTGGGGGAATATAAGGTTTTTATAGAAAGCGTGGCCATATGAACTTTGAAGGGGGCTCATTGGATTGGTAATCAGAAGCTTTAGTGCTCTTTTTAAGATTCAAAGTGATCGGAAGCTACCTCCATACACACAAACGTCGTATTGTCCCGAAATGCATCTCAGGGAAATTTTGAGATAGTCATTCTATTCAAAATAGTCTAAATATCATATAACAAGGCTTTTGGGGTTGAAACAAACCCCAGGGATAAGGGACAAGGGTTGAAAATTATACCCATGGGGTATTTAAGGCTTTTATGGCAGGGATGGTTGTTTAACTGTAGAAGATGCTCATTTGGTTGAAAATTGGAAGTTCCAGTTCCTTTTTAAACGTAAAAAGTAATGGATGACATTTAGCTCCCCCCTTCTACAACCCCTCCTTTCACCAAACGAATCCGATTGAAATTATGAGATAGCGATTTTTTTTCAAAATAATCCAAAGGACATATAATAATGTCTGTAGGGATGACACAACCCTCCAGCACCCTGGGGATAGCCTTGTAAGTTATTTTATGAGGGAATATAAGGTTTTTATGGAATGAGCTGTCGTATAAACATCAGATGGGGATTATTTGATTTGAAATTGGATGTTATAGTGCCCTTTTTAAGAGTCAAAGTGATTTGGGAGCAAACAGCCCCCCTCCCCTCCACGCTCAGCATTTGCCTTAACACCTCCAATCAAAATTCAGAGACTACAATTTTATTCATCATAGTTGAAAATTTCAGAAATTATGTCTATGAGGAAGACATCCCCCCCACAGCTCTCAGGGAAAGGGTTGTAAGTTATTCCCTTGGGCCATATAAGGTTCTTTTAAAAAGGGTGGTCGTATATGCTTTGAAAGGGACTCATTGGATTGGTAATCATAAGTTCTAGTGCCTTTTTTAAGAGTCGAAAGTGATCAGAGGGTAAATGCCCCCCAAGCCCATTATTTCACCAAACACTTTAAATCAAAATTTTGAGATAACCATTTTTTTACGTATTTGAAAGGTCTGGAAATTATGTCTTTGAGGATAACAAATCCACACAGCCCTCAGGACAAGGGTTGTAAGCTGTGCCCTGGGGGAATATAAGGTTTTTATAGAAAGCGTGGCCATATGAACTTTGAAGGGGGCTCATTGGATTGGTAATCAGAAGCTTTAGTGCTCTTTTTAAGATTCAAAGTGATCGGAAGGTACCTCCATACACACAAACGTCGTATTGTCCCGAAATGCATCTCATGGAAATTTTGAGATAGTCATTCTATTCAAAATAGTCTAAATATCATATAACAAGGCTTTTGGGGTTGAAACAAACCCCAGGGATAAGGGACAAGGGTTGAAAATTATACCCATGGGGTATTTAAGGCTTTTATGGCAGGGATGGTTGTTTAACTGTAGAAGATGCTCATTTGGTTGAAAATTGGAAGTTCCAGTTCCTTTTTAAACGTAAAAAGTAATGGATGACATTTAGCTCCCCCCTTCTACAACCCCTCCTTTCACCAAACGAATCCGATTGAAATTATGAGATAGCGATTTTTTTTCAAAATAATCCAAAGGACATATAATAATGTCTGTAGGGATGACACAACCCTCCAGCACCCTGGGGATAGCCTTGTAAGTTATTTTATGAGGGAATATAAGGTTTTTATGGAATGAGCTGTCGTATAAACATCAGATGGGGATTATTTGATTTGAAATTGGATGTTATAGTGCCCTTTTTAAGAGTCAAAGTGATTTGGGAGCAAACAGCCCCCCTCCCCTCCACGCTCAGCATTTGCCTTAACACCTCCAATCAAAATTCAGAGACTACAATTTTATTCATCATAGTTGAAAATTTCAGAAATTATGTCTATGAGGAAGACATCCCCCCCACAGCTCTCAGGGAAAGGGTTGTAAGTTATTCCCTTGGGCCATATAAGGTTCTTTTAAAAAGGGTGGTCGTATATGCTTTGAAAGGGACTCATTGGATTGGTAATCATAAGTTCTAGTGCCTTTTTTAAGAGTCGAAGTGATCAGAGCGCAGGTACCTTCCCCCCAGCACACACACAAAAACGCGTCGTGTTTTCCTGAGATGTATCCAATAGGTATTTTGAGACAGTCCTTTTATTCAAAATAGTCTAATTATCATATAGCAACGCTTTTGAGGTTGATACAAACAACCAGAACCTGAGGAAGAGGGTTGTAAGTCATGCCCTTAAGGTATTTAAGGGTCTTATGGAAGGGATGGCTGTATTAGCTTTATAGGTGTCACATTTGGTTGAAATCGGAAGTTATAGTTCTCTTTTAAGAGTAAATAGTGATGGAGGTCAAGTAGCACCCCTTCCCCACCTAATTATCCCTCTTTTCACCAAATGTATCTAATTGAAATTATGCAATGGCAATTTTGTTTAAAATAGTCCAAAGAACATGTAGCAATGCTCCCCGGAATAGCACAACCTCCCAGAGCCCTGGGACAAGATATTGTTGATATGCCCTTTTGACAACCTTCATACGGATGGCAGGTTGTAATCCGTACAACAGATCTTTGAAAATTTCTCCTTTATACCTTCATAGGTTGCAGATTTTGAGCTAGCCAGAAGAAATTGTGTGTATTCATTTAATGCTGCTTCTACGGTTACTGTAACTAACGACACTAATGGCATTAAGTCGAACTTTTAGGGAACATTTAGGAGGAGATTAAATGAAACAAAAATCTATATGCATGCAGGTATTAAAAGGGCATAAAACCACTATAGGGCATATAAGGACGTACGCAGCGACGCTCTGTCATAGCTAGTAATATCATTGATATTTTAAAGGAGCTAACTTGATGGAAAATTAAAAGTTGTAGTGTCCTCTTAAGATCCAAAAATGATTGGAGGGCTATCAGCCCTCCTCTTTAGCTCATAATTTTCCAGACACTTCCAATCAAAATTTTAAGACAGTCATTTTGTTTAGCATAGCTGAACGGTCTAGTAACTATGTCTTTAGGGATGTTGGGTAGGTCAATCCCCCACAGCTATGTAATTTGCCCATTATGCTTAAACATTAAATCTTGCTTTAAAATTAAATCCAAACGTACTGGTTATATGTTGGTTGCCAATAAGACATCTCAGCAACATACCAAGAACGACTGAGGGTATAAAACTATGCATCAAGCATTTTTTAGGAAGGGCTATTATTTTCGGGGTGGGGGGGGGGGGGAGGGGTCACATTTTGAAAACATACCCCTGGGAAATTCCTCCCCCCTCAAAGAACATTTTTTTCCTGCTTATAATTCCCCCGCGTTAAATTCCACCCAGCAGAAATTCCCAGCCGTGGAATATGCTCCCCCAAACTTATTCCCCTCAGATAATTTAGGATATTCATAAAAATGGAAGCTGAAATTTCTACTCAACTTTTTAGGTCAGAAGCAATGGTAAAGCGTTACCTAAGTAAAGAGCCATAAGGGTTCAATGAATTAATACTTGTTTATTTTTCCTGGGGCACTTTATGTGGAAGAGGTGGTCGCATAAACTTTGGAACGGGGTTCATTGAATTAAAAATTAAAATCTATAGTGCCCTTACGCCAGGGGTGGATCCAGGATTTTTTTTTTTTTTTTGGGGGGGGGGGTGAAAAATAGGTTGATCCGATAAACTTGCGTTAGGAGCAAGTTTAATTAACGCAATCTTGCGTTAATTAAGTAAATTACATTGCTTTAGACTATGTTAGGGGTGGGGCACCCCCCTCGCCCCTCCCAAGATCCACCACTGCCTTACACTCTCTGTTTATTTCCTTGTTAGGGAGGAAAGCAGATGCCTAATAGGTGTGTGTTAATACCAAAACATTATAACTCTCATTGGGCCTTCAGGTATAAACAGAATTAGTTCAAAGGGAGGGGTGGGGAAAAAGGGCATAGGAGGGGGGGAGTATTTGCCCTTCGATCGATTTTGACTCGTAAGAGCTGGACTAGAACTTCCAGTTTCCCATCAAATGAGCCTTCTCTGCAGTTTATACGAGAATCCCTTCCTGCCCCCGGGCCCTGGGGGGTTTTCTCGACGCCAGAGTTTTGTTACTTAACCTTTCAACTATTTTTAACAAAATTTTTATCTGATGAATTTAGGGTGTGGAGGAGGGGGGGGGGGCTATTTGCGCTCCAATCTCTTTTGACCCTTAAATAGTGAACAATAACTTTCAATTTCCAATCAAATGAGCCCTCTCTAAAGTTTATACGAGTATCCCTTCCATAAAAAATAACATGGTGGATTCGGAGAATCCTTAAATTATAATCCTTGCCCTGAGGGCTGTGGGGGAGTTGTAATCCTCAAAGACCTAGTTTCCAGACTTAAAACTACGTTTAATAAAATGGCAGTCTCAAAATTTTGATTGGATGTGTTTGGGGAAAAGGTGGGCGTGAGAGGGGGGTTAGTGGCCCTCAAATCACTTTCGACTATTAAAAAGGGCACCAGCCCTTTGAATTTTTAATCGAATGCCCCTTTTTTGAAGTTTCTACGACATCGCTCTCTATTAAAACCTTATATGCCCCCAGGGTATAACTTAAAACCCTTGCCTTGAGGGTTGTGGGGGAGTGTCCTCCTCAAAAAAATATTTTCTATCTGAAAATCAACTATGCTGAAAAAATGGCTATCTCAAAATTTTGATTGGATGTGTTTGAGGGAATAATAGGCGTGGGAGGGGGGGGCTAGTTGCCCTCCAATCACTTTCGACTCTTAAAAAGGGCACTAGCCCTTTGAATTTCCAATCGAATGAGCCTTTTTTGAAGTTTCTAAGACAACGCCTTCTACAAAAACCTTATATGCCCCCAGGGTATAACTTAAAACCATTGGCTTGAGGGTGGTGGGGGAGTGTCCTCCTCAAAAACATATTTTCTATCTGAAAATCAACTATGCTGAACAAAATGGCTATCTCAAAATTTTGATTGGATGTGTTTGAGGGAATGATGGGCGTGGGGGGGGGCTAGTTGCGGTCCAATCACTTTTGACTATCAAAAAGGGCACGAGCCCTTTGAATTTCCAATCGAATGAGCCTTTTTTGAAGTTTCTAAGACCCCCAGGGCATAATTTAAAACCCTTGTCCTAAGGGTTATGGGGGAGTGTCCTCCTCAAAAACATATTTTCTATCTGAAAATCAACTACGTTGAACAAAATGGCTATCTCAAAAGTTTGATTGGATGTGTTTGAGGGAATGATGGGCGTGGGGGGCTATTTGCCCTCCAATATCTTTCGACTATTAAAAAGGGCACTAGCCCTATGAATTTCTAATCGAATGAGCCTTTTTTGAAGTTTCTACGACAATGCCTTCTATAAAAACCTTATATGCCCCCAGGGCATAACTTCCCTATTCGTTGTGGGGGAGTGTCCTCCGCAAAAATATATTTTCTATCTGGAAATCAACTACGCTGAACAAAATGACTATCTCATAATTTTGATTGGACGTGTTTGGGGGAATGATGGGCGTAGAGGGGGGGCTAGTTGCCCGCCAATCACTTTCGACTATTAAAAAGGGCATTAGCCCTTTACTTTCCAATCGAATGAGCCTGTTTTGAAGTTTCTACGATAACGCCTTCTATAAAAACCTTATATGCCCCCAGGGCATAATTTAAAACCCTTGTCCTAAGGGTTATGGGGGAGTGTCCTCCTCAAAAACAAATTTTCTATCTGAAAATCAACTACGCTGAACAAAATGGCTATTTCAAAATTTTGATTTGATGTGTTTGGGGGAATGATGGGCGTGGGGGGGCTAGTTGCCCTCCAATCACTTTCGACTATTAAACAGGGCATTAGCCCTTTACTTTCCAATCGAATGAGCCTGTTTTGAAGTTTCTACGATAACGCCTTCTATAAAAACCTTATATGCCCCCAGGGCATAACTTAAAACCCTTGTCCTGAGGGTTGTGGGGGAGTGTCCTCCTCAAAAATATATTTTCTATGTGTAAATAAACTACGCTGAACAAAATGGCTATCTCAAAATTTTGATTGGATGTGTTTGGGGAATGATGGGCGTGGGGGGGGCTAGTTGCCCTCCAATCATTTTCGACTATTAAAAAGGGCACTAGAGCTCTCGATTTCCAATCGAATTAGCCCCCTTTTAAGTTTCTACAACGACCCCTTCCACATGAATTGCCTCTGGAAAAAAAAAATTTAATAAAACATTGGAGCCGTATGGCCTTTACTATAAGCAACGCTAGCGTTGCCTCTGATAAATCCTGCATGTAAACAATGGGCAAACTGCATAATTTACCATCCTTGTCCCTGGCTGTAGTCGATATGGCATAACCGGAATCATAGCTATTAGAATCCTCAACATTTGGTAATGCATCACCAAAACCTGTTTATTTTGTGCCAGCAGTACTTGTGATATTACATGCATTAGTAATTGTACTAGTAGCCATTGTCACATTTGAATTCTAGTTGTATTAGTAAAGGTACCAGTTGTTGTACAAGTTGAAGTTGGAGCAGTTGTAATTGGATTATACAGTATAAGAAATACTAATCATGTGAATATTAAGGCTGCAAGCCATACTTATTTATTTAGTAACATGGCCCCATGTATAAATAATTTGTTAAAACAAGATACAGGCAGGATAACAAGAAACCCCTCCAATGAAATGAGTCTTGGGACGCCCCTGGATACAGGTAGTTTACAAACCAAAATTATGTTTTCACTAATTTTTCTGGGCATTTTGCTTACCCTCATACGTACCGGGCCAAAATTAAAACTTCATTCACCTGCTAGACTGAACCTAAAACCAAAAAATTTCATATTGCATTGTATGTTAATGATTTTAGCCGTCTGATCCACAGCAACAAAAGAGTAAAAAGAGTTTTCATTTCTCTTCTTCTCTAGTTAATTCGGAATTATGCTAGATTTACTTCAAATAAAAAGATTCAACTGAAAGTAAGGAGCAACATTAAAACGTAAAAGGAATAGATATTACTCCATAAATAATATGGGCTATCCCTTTCTCAACCCTGTCTCGTTGCTCTAACATCCGAAAGCTCTTTGAAAATACATTTAATTCAAATTCAACGGCCCTTGTGTTCGAGCATTTCTTAAAGAATTGCGATAAAAAGTCATACTTTAGCGTAAAGAGCGAAGGTTGACGAAGAAATTACTCCTAATATACGGAGTAGTTTCTGTTGGTTTTTATTTTCAACGATGCTCTTAACTTTCAGTCGAAAATACCTCTTTTTTTTCTTATTTCTCGCCGTTTTTCAAATCATTCCCAGAAAATCACTTCTGCTTCCCTCCCCCCCCCCGCTTGTAGAATTTGTATTAAAGAATAATACAAGAAACTTTCCACCGAATGGAAAATTCTCCCCTGTCCCACAGAAAACACCCCCCTCGCAGAATATCACCCTCCAAATAAAATTATTTATTTCCAAACAACTAATGCAACAGGTGAAGGATGGGCAAATTGACTGCGTAAGTTATAGCCCTTTCCCCAGGGGTTCTGGGGGCTTTTCAACCTTGAAAGCATAGTTAAAACATAAAATCAGAGGCAATGCTGTAGCGCTGTCTATATTAAAGGCCATACGGCTCCTATGTTTTTTTTTCAGAGGCACTTTATATGGAAGGGGTCGTCGTATAAACTTCAAAGGGGGCTCAATTGATTGGAAATTGAGAGTTCTATGGCCCCTTTTAAGAGTCAAAAGTCATTGGAGGGCAAATAGCCCCCCCCCACCCTTTTTTCTCCAAATTTATCAGATAAAAATTTTGAGGTAACCATTTTGTTAAAAATAGTTCAAAGATCATAAAACAAAAACTCCGAGGTTGAAACAACCCCCCAGGGCCAAGGGGCAGGCGTTGTAATTTATGCCCTGGGGACAAGTATGGTTCCTATAGAAGGGATGCTCATATAAACTTCAGAAAGGGCTGATTTGATTGGAAATTGAAAGTGCTAGCTCCCTTTTTAAGAGTCAAAATGGATCAGAGGGCAGCTAGCCCCCCCCTCCCCGCCCTTTTTTCCCTCAAATAAAGATTTCGAGATACACATATTGTTAAAAACAGTTCAAGTCAGATAAAAAAAAAACTCAGGTGACGACACAGCCCCCAGGGCCCGGGGGCAGGCGTTGTAAGTTATGCCTTTGGGTATGTATCGTTCTTATGGAAGGGAAACTCGTATAAACTTCACAGAGGGCTCATTTGATTGGAAATTGAAAGTTGTAGTTCACTTTTTAAGAGTCAAAAGAGATCCAAGGAAAACAGCAGCCCCTCTCCAGCCTTTTTTCCCCAAACCCATCCGATAAAAATTTTGAGATAGCAATTTTTTTAAAAATACTTCAAATATCAGATAACAATAACTCCAGTGTCGACACAGCCCCTAGGACCCGGGGGTAGCCGTTGTAAATTATGCCCTGGGAGCAAATAGAGGGGCTCATTTGATTGGAAATTGAAAGCTCTAGTTCACTTTTTCAGAGTCAAAAGAGATCGGAGGTCAACTAGCCCCTCCTTTTTCCACGACTTTTTTCCCCGAACCCATCCGATAAAAGTTTTGAGATGACCATTTTGCTAAAAATAGTCGAAACATCAGATATTAAATTTCCGAGGTCAACACTACCCCCCAGGGCCCGGGACAGGCGTTGTAAGTTATGCCCTGGGGGCATATAGGTTTTGTAGTTGATTTCCAGATACAAAATATATTTTGAGGAGGACATTCCCTCACAACCCTCAGGGAAGTTATGCCCTGGGGGCATACAAGGTTTTTATAGAAGGCGTTGTCTTAGAAACTTCAAAAAAGGCTCATTCTATTAGAAATTCAAAGGGGTAGTGCCCTTTTTAATAGTCGAAAGTGATTGGAGGGCAACTAGTCCCCCCCCAGACCCATCATTCCCCCGAACACATCCAATCAAAATTTTGAGATAGCCATTTTGTTCAGCGTCGTTGATTTCCAGGTTTGAAAATATATTTTTGAGGAGGACAATCCCCCACAACCCTCAGGGCAAGGGTTTTAAATTATGCCCTGGGGGCATATAGGGTTCTTATAGAAGGATACTCGTATAAACTTCAGAGAGGGCTCATTTGATTGAAAATTGAAAGTTCCAGTTCATTTTTAAAGATCAAAAGAAATTGAATGAAAATTAGCCCCCCCCCCACATCTTTTTTTCCAAACCAATTTGATAAATATTTTGAGATATCCATTTTGTTAAAAATAGTTCAGACATCAGTTAATAAAAACGTCGAGGTTGACACAAACCCCCAGAGCCCAGGGGCAAATGTTTTAAGTTATTCCCCGAGGCATATAAGGTTTTTATGCAAGGAGAGGTCGTATAAACTTCAGAAGTGGCTCATTTGATTTGAAATAGAAAGTTCTAGTTACCTTCTTATGAGTGAAAAGCTATGGCATCTACCTCCACCGCCACCCACACACATCTTTTTTTCCCTAATGCATCCGCAAATAAATCTTAAAACGATTGAAACCTAATTGAATATGCAAATCAAGCTTGAAACGAATAAAAATCACTTCAAACAAGAGCTTGGGTATCGCTTCTTTTTCTCTCTGTAGAAGTCTAAAACCTGCTGCGTTATTGACGCTTTACTGAAAATGAATTATATGACAAACATTTTATTTTGTATTTAATATTGAAAATAAACATTAAAATTACATTAAAATTTTGAACCGATGAGCTTTCAGCGATTAATATAATTATACATCTAGTATTCAGTTTCATTTATTAGTTCTATCTAAGATTTTTCGAGAAGAATATAGTTTCACTGTAAACAAGAGCTTGGATTCTGCACCCTTCCTTAATTGTAAAAACCTAAGACCTACTGCGTCACTGGCGCTTCACTGAAAACTAATTATATTATATATATTCTCTTTTCCAGTTCTTACAGCATTGAAAATGAAAATAAAATTACAGTGAAATTAAATCTACATCTGATGGATTTCTCAACAATTAGTATCATTATATTTCAAATATTCAATTTGATTTTGTTTATACTTTCCAAGCCTGTTCAAGACACACATAGTTTTCAGTAAAGCGCCAATGACGCAGTGGGTTTTAGACTTTTACAGTGAGAGAAGGAAGCGATACCCAACCTCTTTTTTGTAGTGATTTTTGTTCGTTTCAAGCTAGATTTGCATATTCAATTTAAATTTCACTCGTTTTAAGATTTATTTGCTAATTTAAATTAATATCTATTGTATTTTTGTTTGCATTGATTGTTTATTTAATTTCTGTTCGTTTTGGGTTTCATTTATACATTAATAGCAAAATATTTTTTTTTCTTTTGTGCTTGGTTTGCATATTCAATTTAAACATTACTCACTTTAAGATTTATTTATTCATTTATATTATTACTTGTTGCACGTTTTTTTGCTATGATTGTTGATTTAGGTTCTGTTCGTTTTGGGTTTCATTTATTCTTTAATACTAACTTCTGGTCGTTTTGAGTTTGAATTTTTAACAGGTATTTGTATCTGCTGATCCTAAGTTTAAATGGCCTTTACTTTTCTTTGAAAAATTCTTTTTTTGAAAGTTTATTACTAAGTAATCGCGAAGAAAGAACGAGGACAATAAACACTGAAAAAAACTTAATAATTATGAAAATATTTCGATCAAGACCTCCGCCTGACCGTCCTCAGTGCAGAATAAAACTGATAAAAAAATATAAAAAACAAAACTTAAAAAAAACTAAAATAGGATTTTATCATAATTAGCCAATGTGGTAAAGAAATTATGAAGACAGAGCTATTGGATCTTTCAACTATGCTAATTGAAATGACTATCTAAAATTTTGACACGGTTTCTTTTGGGAAAAAAGGGGCATTTAAGGGATGCTAGTTAGACCCCGGCGCCGCGCCGATGGATCGACCGAACGCCGCCGACGAGAGGCCCGGTCAAACGCCGCCGAAGTGTCGTACCGCCACCGGCGTGTCGCAGGCGCGCCGCCGCCGGCAGAGGCGGCGGCGTTCGGTCGACTTCAAATTAATTTTGCGGCAATTCTTTATTGCGTCAACCTCAAAGTCGGAGCTTTTTCTTCTCGTGTGGTTTAGTATTTCGATTTGTCTGATTAGAAATGAAGCAGGGCTTGCACTATCCCCGAATTTTTGGGTATTTTCCCAAAAATCTATGCGTCACCCCGAAAAAAATTTGGTTCCCCGAATCCCCGAAAATCACCCAATCACTGCGCCATCCCTAGAGATTTATCACCAGTGACTTTCCCTGCCAAATATTACTTTGCATACCATAATTCTGCACTACTCTCTTGTTCATTAATTTTCGTCTCTTTTGTTACTTTGCATAAAAACCCGATAGATGCAGTATGCAATTGCAAATATTGCAATATACACAGTTCTTCATATATTGGCAAAAAAAAGAACCGTCTTTATGAAATGAGTTTAAGTCATTTCGAATGCAGTTTCCTAATCGCTATTTCTTACATCATTCGTAGTCAAGAATTTTATTTTCAAGTTGAATAGAATTATAGAACGCATTCACTACTATACAGCTTCAGCCTTCAGTTGGATTTTGAAATTGACAGCCAACAGATTGTTTCTACAGCTGAATTGTAAATTTGCAGATTTTTTTTTGTTGTTTTTAAATAAGATTTTCTTAATGTTTAATACTCAATTGTTGAACCCTGATAGAAAATACAATCTTCTCTCTGAAACATTTTTACCCCCCCCCCCCCCACCCCAAAAAAAAAACCTTCTATTGAGACAAAATTTAGCTATAGACTAAGCTATGTACAAGGTTGGGGAATTAAAGATTGAACCGGAAGTTACCCAAAAATATGCTTCATAAATAAATTGTAAATTATTGCCTATAGGGGGGATAGGGGGCTATCATTTTTTAAATGATAATACCTCATTTTTTTTTATTGAAAGCAGGGATGCTGAAAAGATAATTATTTTTTTCATTTAAAGTGGAGACAGAAGAAAATGATATGAAATTCCCTGAGAAACCATTGAAATATTTTGATAGACCCAGGGCCCCCCATCAGGACTTTTTCATTGTCTTGGGTATTTTGCGATTTCTCATAGGCTACTGGCCTAATTTGGTTTTTGTGTGTGCTCCCTTTTAATTAGATTCTTTGGATCTTATTGAATGCCACGGCGAATCTCTGACTCAGTTTTTCAGTAATTTGAGGTATATCTAAATAATTTTCGACATTTTTGTTGTTTCTTGTACCCCTTTACTCATACCTTCAATTTTTTTTTCAAGGAACACTAAGGTGTTTAACGTTATTTTGCGTGTTTGTTTGAACCATACAGTGACCTAGTTAATTATTAAGTAAATTATTTTTCTAATGAAAGCTGAGACGGTATCCTATCAAGGTGGTATCCAGAGGGGGGGGGGGTAGGGAGCATGGGTGCCCATAAGCTGAATTCCAGGGGGGGGGGCAAACCTCGTCTAATTGGCACTTTTAATGCTATATAATAGAAATCTCAGAACAAAAATATAAAAACAAGGCAGCATCATTCAGCCAGGGAGGGGGCGGGAGCCCCCCCCCCCCTCCACTGCCCCCTCCCCCCCCCCATATGGGCGCCCATGGTAGGGAGGTATTACATTTAAATGATAATATTTCGGATTTTTTTTATTGGAAGCAGGGATCCCAAAAAGTTAATTTTTTTTAATTTAAAGCAGAAACGGCATCCTATCAAGGTGGTATCCCGGAGGGAGGGGGTAGTGAGCTATCATATTTAAATGGTAATACCTCGATTTTTTTTGAAAGCAGGGGTGCCAATAAGTTAATTATTTTTTTTAATTTAAAGCAGAGACGATATCCTATCAAGATGGTATCCAGAGGGGGGGGGGGCATAGGGAGTTATTATATTTAAGTGATAGTACCTTGATTTTTTTTTATTGAAAGCAGGAATGCCAAAAAGTTAAAAGTTGCCAAAAATTAACAAGATTGTCGTGAATTATACTTGATACAGCACTTGCATGGTTTTGTCGTCCAAAGGGAAAGGGATATTGCGTCCAACCCGTTTTTTTTCTTATTGATGAAACGGGTTTACTTTGAAAACATTCATTCATAAGTACCAGGCAGATTCACACTAAAACGAATTGGTGTGACGAAAGCGATATCGACATCCCCACCTAACGTTGCGCTCGAGTGACAATGGCGCCCTTTATCCAGTGCCCAAGTTACATTAAAAGGCCAGGTCATAATAAAGAGCTTTCAATTTGGGAGGCTCAAGGAGGAGTCTTTGACAGTCTTATGACCTCAGGGTACTAGATGTTGTAACGTTCTTAAGTATCTACAGTGGTTTAAAAAATTCGATCACCCCACAAATGATTACCAAAAATATGCACAAATAAAACAAATGTAACATTAGGAATATTATAACACTTTTT
Organism: Artemia sinica; assembly: GCA_027921565.1. Lineage (NCBI taxonomy): Eukaryota > Metazoa > Arthropoda > Branchiopoda > Anostraca > Artemiidae > Artemia > Artemia sinica. Next base: position 60,532,222 of record CM051262.1, read on the forward strand.
TCAAAGCCTTGAAGAAAAGCAAAAAAGGCTAGATACCCCTAACTACGCTTAAAAGGTATTTTAAAAAGAAACTCTTTGGAGATTTCCATGGAAATGACCATAACAGAAGCTTTGAGCCTTGGTGGGGATCAAAGAGGAGTCTTTGAGTATTTTGACCACATGTGACTTATTGTTGCGACTTTCTTAAATATGGTAATTTTGTGAGCATTTGGAAATCAAAGCTTAAACTCAATAGCTGATACTAAGCATCCTAACATTTTGCTTGGATTAAAAGTGACGAACTAGGATTAAAATCACAACTTCTTCCTGAAGGTACTTCAGTCTGCATATTATTTCATTTAATTACATTTAAATCGGATGAGCTTTTCATTTTTTTACCTAAGAAAATAGCTGGCACTTCATTTTTCTTCATACCGAATAAACCATTAAGTGTTTTTTGTTTAATTGGAATTGAAATGTTCTCATGTGAAGTGTTCATCTTGTATTTTTCAATTTGATAAATTTAATCCTTTTAGATGCAGTTTATAATTTGACTGATATTAGGTATTTATCTGTTTATAATTTGGAATGAATCCCCAAAAGAAAAATTAATAATATCCAAAAGAGCAGCCAAAACCAATAAGAAAGCAGCAGTTCAGCCTTAGCCTAAATGACATATATTCTATAAAGAAGCCAAAAAAAACTTTAAAATGCATTTTTTTAAATTGTTATTAAAAACCAGTTTTTAATACAAGAAGGCTTTTTAGGAATCCAAAAGAGCAAAAGAAAAAAACAATCAATATCAAAGTCGTCCATTTCAACTGTTTTAAAAGTGACAAAACAGATATAGGCAAAGGGCATTATGAAAAAATTAATTTTCTAAGTTCAAAGTTATATTCAAAGTTTTTACCCAGATAACTGACGAATTTTGTGATACGGTATTTGAAGCTCGAATCTGTTGTAAATTTAAGCTGTGATTTGAGAAAGACTGATGAAAACATTAATGTTTGCTGTCAACATTGATCGCGCCAGCGGCGCGCCGCCGACATCTTATCGGCGGCGCGCCATCGACTTCTTACCGGCGGTGCGGTGTGGCGCGCTATTTTTGGCCCCGCCGCCGCCGGTCTTCCCTCATCGGCGCGGCGCCGGGGTCTAATGCTAGTTACCCTCCAATTTTTTTTGGCCACTTTCAAAGAGCAATGTAACTTTTGATTTCCTTTCGAACGATCCCTCCCCCAATCTTTTAGGATCATTGACTCGATACGATCACCCCTGGAAAAAAACAGCTAAAGAACAAATATACACACATCTCACTTCTGGCAAAAAATACAAAATTCCATATTTTTGTTGATAAAACCTCGAAACCTCTGCGATAGGGCTCTCTGATATGTTGAATCTGATGGTGTGATTTCGTTAAGATCGCTTGTATTTTTGGGAGTGTTTCCCCCCTTTTTTCGAAAATCCGGCAAATTTTCTCGGACTCGTAGTTTTAGTCGCGTAACACTAAACTTAATGAATCTTTTATCTTTGGAATCAGCAAAAAAAACCAATTGTTTTGATGCATCAATTGATAACAAAATTCCGTTTTTGGAGTTGCTGTTACTATTGGGCCGAGTCACTCTTTATATTCAGTTACCAAGAACGGTTCGATTCAAAATATATATAAAGTATTGCATCCAATTTTCCGTCAATAAAGAAAAAGAGAACAGAACCCCTACATAATTATATCGATATTCCAAGGATCGTTTATGAAATTGCGACCTTTACCGTTTTTATTCATTTTCTCAAGGAAAAAAAAACAACAAAAAACTAAAAAAGAACAGAACTCTTTCCGATAAATGGTCTTGACATACATTTATTTAAGCGAAAAACTATTGCGAAAAAAAATATAAAAAAAGTTCCTAATAAAATGGGGATAAATGTGCATTCAAGGATATTTTCCTTCCTGCCCTTGGGGATGGTTCTAGCTTTTGTCAGAGGACTCAAATTACACGGATTTTTAATTCATATGAATAACAATCCCCCTTCCTATCCAAACGAAATACTCTAGGAAACTACTATTAAAAATCAGTTGTACAAAACTAATGGTCGTCAAAATGTTTTTATTCAATATTTACATACTTTACAAAATTTGCATTACAATTTAACATATCTCTTCTGAATCTGAAAAACTTAAGAACTTCACAAATATTCCAAGTCCAGTCAATTATAAAATAATATTATTTAAAAACGAAAAAATTACTGAAAAAAAGTTTTCAGAAAAAAATTCAAGATAAGATGAAGACCCACGTTATTGCTCAAGACGGGCAGAAATAAAGTCATTAAATATTTTAAACCTAAAACAAAAATTAATTAATATAAATAAACTAATAATGACCGGAAAAGGTAAACGATGAGCAGAAAGCTTGCAAAAGGACCGAATTGATGAGACAAGTAAAGAGCCTAGACCAGACTCTGGCCCTTAGATGTTTCAGATGCGGTAAAGGTGCTATTGTAAGTGGTAATGTCTGTTTGTTTTAAATTTGAGTTGACTATTTATTTTAATTTTATTTTATTTTAGGTTTCATTTATTAATTCATAGGGTTTTTATATGGGAGATCTGATTTTGGGAGGTTTTGAAATTAATAGGAAAGTTAAAAAAACACAGTCCACTTTGCTCTTTACTTAGGCTGTGCAATCGATCTACCTATCACTATTTTACGATTTCTGCCTAAAAAAAATTAAACAAGGACGGCTGGTGAATATTATTTGGAAAGACACAAAAGTGCAACACATAAATGTGTATTATATGCATTCAATAGAAGAAAAGAGATCAACATGAAAAAAATAGAAACCCTGTAGTAATTTAAGTGGTACTTTCTGCTTTTGGATTCGAACCCCATATTTGGAGTTGAGACAAAGCCTGCATAGAATTTTCAACATTTTTTGGAAGCTCGCTGTGAGAGAACGGCAGTTTTGTCCCTAACATAGATGATGACGCATTGAGAAAAAAATCCGCAGTGAATTTCATATAAAGACAATTCAGATGGGATGAGTGGTCAAAATTAAATATGACTTAGGAAAATATTTTAAATATAAGGTCAACTGATAATCTCCGCTGATGACTAAATAATAATTGTTCCTATCTTTAAATGTGTAAAATAAACCATTAAGTCCAAATATTTGATTCATAGCTAAATTATAGATTTTTTTTTACGTGTTCAACGTAATACATTTAAATTTCAAATAAGAGTTTAAAGCCCTTTACTTCAACAAAACAAATGCGACGAAAGGAAACTGTTTGAATAGACAATTATTCTTTGATTAAGACGCGGATTTTTTTATCTGCTGTAATAAACTGAGATCCCAACGGGAGTACTTAAAGACCCCTTTTCATAAGAAATTCAACCTATTGACGTCAATGCAGTAATCTTGTATTCTGAAATGCTCAAGAAGTTTTAAAACTACTCTTTTCAACTCTTGTACTTCTAAGTATATCCAATTTCAAAGATTAAAGGTCGCAATTTCATAAACGATCCTTGGAATATGAATATAATTATGTAGGGGTTCTGTTCTCTTTTTCTTTATTGACGGATAATTGGATGCAATAGTTTATACATATTTTGAATCAAACAGTTCTTGGTAACTGGAAATAAGGAGTGACTTGGCCCAATAGTAACAGCAACTCCAAAAACGGAATTTTGTTATCAATTGATGCATCAAAACAATTGGCTTTTTTTGCTGATTCCAAAGATAAAAGATTCATTAAGTTTAGTGTTACGCGACTAAAACTACGAGTCCGAGAAAATTTGCCGGATTTTCGAAAAAAGGGGGGAAACACTCCCAAAAATACAAGCGATCTTAACGAAATCACACCATCAGATTCAACATATCAGAAAACCCTGTTGCAGAGGTTTCGAGACTTTATCGACAAAAATGTGGAATTGTGTATATTTTGCCAGAAGAAAGATGTGTGTATATTTGTTCTTTAGCTGTTTTTTTCAGGGGTGATCGTATCGAGTCAATGATGCTAAAAGGTTGGGGAGGGACGGTTCGAAAGGAAATCAAAAGTTACATTGCTCTTTGAAAGTGGCCAAAAAAATTGGAGGGCAACTAGCATCCCTCAAGTGCCCCTTTGTTCCCAAAAGAAACAGGGTCAAAATTGTATTTAGTCATTTGAATTGGCATACTTGAAACATCCAATAACTATGCCTTCATAATTTCTGGACCACACTGGCTAATCATGATAAAATCCTATTTTAGTGTTTTTTTTAAGTTTTTTTTTTTATATATTTTATCAGTTTTATTCTGCACTGAGGACGGTCAGGCGGAGGTTTTGATCAAAAAAGTTGCATAATTATTGCATGAAAACTATATGTGTCTTGAACAGTCTTGGAAAGTTTAAACAAAATCAAATTGAATATTTGAAATATAATGATACTAATTTTTGAGAAATCCATTAGATGTAGATTTTATTTCACTGTAATTTTATTTTCATTTCCAATGCTGTAAGAACTGGAAAAGGAAATATTTGTAATATAATTAGTTTTCAGTGAAGCTCTAGTGACGCAGTAGGTCTTAGGTTTTTACAATTAAGGAAGGGTGCAGTATCCAAGCTCTTGTTTGCAGTGAAACTATATTCTGCTTGAACAATGCTAGATAGAACTAATAAATAAAACTGAATATTCGATGCATAATTATATTAATCGCTGAAAGCTCATCGGTTCAAAATTTTAATGTAATTTTAATGTTTATTTTCAATATTAAGAACAAAATAAAATATTTGTAATATAATTCGTTTTCAGTAAAGCGCCAATAACGCAGCAGTTTTAAACTTCTACAGTGAGAGAAGGAAGCGATTCCCAAGCTCTTGTTTGTAGTGATTTTTGTTCGTTTCAAGCTTGATTTGCATATTCAATTTAAGTTTCACTCGTTTTAAGATTTATTTATTAATTTAAATTAGTATATATTGTATTTTTGTTTGCATTGATTGTTTATTTAATTGCTGTTCGTTTTGGGTTTCATTTATACTTCAATAGCAAAATATTAATATATTAGTGTATATTCTCCGGGGGCTCTTGGGGGGGGGGTATAATGACCCCGAAGTTTTTGTTGTCTGATCGTTGGACTACTTCAAACAAACTAGCAATCTCAAAATTTCTATCGGATGCATTTGGGAAAAAAAGATGTGTGTGGGTGTGGGGGGAGGTAGATGCCAGCCCATAGCTTTCAACTCATAAAAAGGTAACTAGAACTTTCAATTTCAAATCAAATGAGCCGATTCTGAAGTTCATACGACCTCTCCTTACATGAAAACCTTATATGCCTCGGGGCACAACTTAAAACACTTGCCCCTGGGCTCTGGGGGTTTGTGTCAACCTCGGAGTTTTTATTATCTGATGTCTGAACTATTTTTAACAAAATGGATATCTCAAAATATTTATCAGATGGGTTTGGAAAAAGGGCGTGGGGGGTGTCTAATTTCCCTTCGATCTCTTTTGACTCTTTAATAGTGAACTGGAAGTTTCAATTTTCAATCAAATGAGCCCTCTCTGAAGCTCATACGAATATCCCTTCTATAAGAACCCTATATGTCCCCAGGGCATAACTTACAATGCCTGTCCCGGGCCCTGGGGGGTAGTGTTGACCTCGGAAATTTAATATCTGATGTTTCAACTATTTTTAGCAAAATGGTCATCTCAAAACTTTTATCGGATGGGTTCGGGGAAAAAAGCCGTGGAAAAAGGAGGGGCTAGTTGACCTCCGATCTCTTTTGACTCTGAAAAATTGAACTAGAACTTTCAATTTCTAATCAAATGAGCCTCTCTATTTGCTCCTGGGGCATAATTTACTTCGTCTACCCCCGGGCCCTAGGGGTTGTGTCAACACCAGATTTTTTGTTGTCTGACCTTTGAACTAGTTTTAACAAAATGGTCATCTCAAAATTTTTATCGGATGGGTTTGGGGGAAAAATTAATGGAGAGGGGAGGGGGTAGTTGCCCTTTAATCACTTTTGACGCTTAAAAAGTGAACTAGAACTTTAAATTTCCGATCAATTAAGCTCTCTCTGAAATTTATTTGAGCATCCGTTCCATGAGAACCATATATACCCCCAGGACATAGCTTACAAGGCCTACCCCCAGGCCATGGTGGGGGGGGGGGAGATGTGTTGACACCGGAGTTATTGTTATCTGATATTTGAACTATTTTTTAAAAAAATGGCTATATCAAAATGTTTATCGGATGGGTGTGGGGAAAAAAGGCGTGGAGAGGGGGTGCTTTTTTCCTTGGATCTCTGTTGACTCTTAAAAAGTGAACTAGAACTTTGATTTTACAATCAAATGAGCCCTCTCTGAGGTTTATACGAGTATCCCTTCCATAAAAGTCATATGTGCTTCCAGGGCATAACTTACAACGACTGCCCCCGGGCCCTGGGGGGTTGTGTCGACAACAGAGTTTTTGTTATCTTAATTTTTAACTACTTTTAACAAGATAGCTATCTCAAAATTTTTATATGATGCATTTGGGGAAAAGGGCGTGGAGGGGGGGGGGGAGGCTAATTGCACTCCGATGTCTTTTGACTCTTAAAAAGTGAACAAGAACTTTCACTTTCCAAACAAATTAGCTCTCTCTGAAGTATATACAAGTATCTGTTCCATAAGAACCATATATGCCCCAGGGCATAACTTACAACGCCTGCCCCCGGGCCAGGGGGGTTGTGTTGACACAGAAAGTTTTGTTTTGTGAGCCTCGAACTATTTTTAACAAAATAGCTATCTAAAAATTTTTATCTGTTGCATTTGGTGGAAAAAGGGCGTTGGGGGTGGGAGGATGCTAGCTGACCTTCATTCACTTTTGATTCTTAAGAAGTGAACTATAACTTATAATTTCCAATTAAATGAGCAATCTTTGAAGTTTATACGAGCGTCCCTTCCATAAGAACGATACAGGCCCCAAAGGCTTAACTTACAACGCCTGCCCCCGGGCCCTGGGGGCTGTGTCGTCACCTGAGTTTTTTTATCCGACTTGAACTATTTTTAGCAATATGTGTATCTCTAAATTTATATTTGAGGGAAAAAAGGGCGGGGAGGGGGGGGGCTATCTGCCCTCTGATCAATTTCGACTCTTAAAAAGTGAACTAGAACTTTCAATTTCCAATCAAATGAGCCCTTTCTGAAGTTTATATGAGCATCCCTTCTATAGGAACAATACTTGCCCCCAGGACATAACTTACAATGCCTCTCCCTTGGCCCTGGGGGGTTGTGTCAACCCCAGAGTTTTTGTTATATGATCTTTGAACTATTTTTAACACAATTGTTACCTCAAAATTTTTATCTGATAAATTTGGAGAAAAAAGGGCGGGGGGGGGGGGGCTAGTTGCCCTCCGATGACTTTTGACTCTTAAAAAGGGCCATAGAACTCTCAATTTCCAATCAAATGAGCCCCCTTTGAAGTTTATACGACAACCCCTTCCATATAAAGTGCCCCTGAAAAAAAAATAATAAAACATAGGAGCCGTACGGCCTTTAATATAGGCAGCGCTAGAGCATTGCCTCTGATTTTATGTTTTAACTATGCTTTCAGGGTTGAAAAACCCCCAGAACCCTTGGGGAAAGGGCTGTAAGTTACGCAGTCAATTTACCCATTCTTCACCTGTTGCATTAGTTGTTGGGAAATAAACGGATTTTTTTTAGGGTAATATTCTGGGGGGGGGGGGGTGTTTTTTGTGGGAAAGGGGGGAATTTTCCATGCGTGGGAAAGTTTCTGGTATTATTCTTTAATACAAATTCTACAAGCAGGGGGGAAGCAGAAGTGATTTTCAGGCAATGATTTGAAAAACACCAAGAAATAAGAAAACAACAGGTATTTCGACTGAAAGTTAAGAGCATCGTCAACCTTCGCTCTTTACGCTAAAGTATGAATTTTTATCGCAATTTTATACGAAATGTTGAAACACAAGGGCCGTTGAATTTGAATTAAATGTATTTTTAAAGAGCTTTCGGACGTTAGAGCAACGAGACAGGGTTGAGAAAGGGATAGCCTATATTATTTACGGAGTAGTTTCTATTCCTTTTAAGTTTTAATGTTGCTCCTTACTTTCAGTTGAATCTTTTTATTTGAGTAAATCTTGCATGATTCCGAATTAACTAAAGATGGAGAGAAATGAAAACTGTTTTTACTCTTTTGTTGCTGTGGATCAGACGGCTAAAGTCATTAACATGCAATGTAATGTGTAATTTTTTGATTTTAGGTTCAGTCTAGCAGGTGAATGAAGTTTTAATTTTGGCTCGGTACGTTGGCCGGTAAGCAAAATACTCAGAAAAATTAGTGAAAACATAATCTTGGTTTTTTAACTACCTGTATCCAGGGGCGTCCCAAGACTCATTTGATTGAGGGGGTGATTTTCGTAAATTTTACCGAATCGCTACCTGATTTATGTCGAATTTCTGCAGAAATCAAGAATTTTGCTAAATTTGGGGAAATTTTGCAAACTTTCTGCCGAAATTTACGCCTTCGGCGAAAATCTTACCGGATGCCAAAACGTTGGAGGGACGCCGCACTCCTGCCTGCCTCCCCCCCCTTCGGGACGCCCCTGCCTGTATCTTGTTTTAACAAATTATTTATACATGGGGCCATGTTAGTAAATAAGGAAGTATGGCTTGCAGCCTTAATATTCACAGGATTAGTACTTCTTATACTGTAAAATTCTATTACAACTGCTCCAACCTCAACTTGTACAATAACTGGTACCTTTACTAATACAACTAGAATTCAAATGTGACAATGGCTACTAGTACAATTACTAATGCATGTAATATCACAAGTACTTCTGGCACAAATTAAACAGGTTTTGGCGCTGCATTACAAAATGTTAAGGAAGATGCTGGAGAGCGATTGGAGTTAAAACAATTCCTTTTGCTTTTTTTAGATACCCTCCCCTCAACACTGATCAAAATTTTGAAAAGAGAAATTTGGTTCAAAATAGTCGAAAAGTTTAATAGCAATGATTCCGGGTATGCCATATCATCTACAGCCTAGGGACAAGGATGGTAGATTATGCAGTTTACCCATTGTTTACATGCAGGATTTATCAATAGAAAAGGGAAAATTGTTTGATCCGGGGTGACTCCGAAAAGGCTAGGGGTGTTGATCTGAATCTTCACTGAATGTTGAGGGGTAGGCTTATGTTGAAATAGATCAAGAGAAACTACGTTCATCCAGGTTTTAGTCAATATATATCAGCGTTATCTTTGGAACAGCAAAGTGTATTAACTTGAAATTTTCAGGACCGCTACTGCTGGTGCTACTACTGCGACTACTAGCGACTGCGGCTATGACTGGAATTACTTGCAACTGTTGCTACTTCTACTTGCGACTACTCTAATAAATTTTAAAGGGGATATAAAACTCAATCCAAAAAGGTTGTTTGCCTGCTGGTTGTCAAAAGGGCGCATCATCAATATAACATAAGTGGCTGAGGGTTAGACCTTAAGCTTTCGGACTTTTCTGAGGAAGGTGCTGAAAAGTAACCGAAGTGTAACCAGCCCCCTTGCCCTTTTTAGATGCCCCCCTTAATGTAGATCTAAATTTAGAAAAATCTATTTTTTTCAAAATAGTAACCAAAAACTAATAACCATGCCTCCCGGGATGCCATGCCCCCCATTGCCTCCAGGGTAAGGATTGTAAATTATGCAATTTACCCATTGTTTGCATGTAGGATTTATCATTGCGAAAAAGGGGAATGTCTGGTCTAAGGTGTGTCCGAAAAGGCGAAGGGCTTTAAGATTAAACTTCAGGAAATATTGAGAGGATGTTTAACTAAATAAAAAGATAGCAAGTGCATCAGGTTATCCAATTGGCGTATCTGCAATATCTTAGGAACAGCTATGGGTTTTAACTTGAAACTTGCAGGGTTATTACTACTGCTACTGCTACTGCGACCCCAACTGCAACTATTTGTGACTACAACTACTTGCAGCTGTAACTACTTACAACTTTGCCCATGACTACATGCGATGGTGACTGGAACTACTTCTGACTACCACTACCTGCGACTGTAACTGCAGCTACTCCATACTGTGGTTTCTTTTACTTGCGACTACTTTCAGAAAATGTAATGGATGAGATTGAACAAAATCCAAACACACTGTTTACATCTTGGTTATTATAAGGATGTATCACCAATATCTTAGAAACGGCTAAGAGCATGAAATTGAACCATGCAGGCCATGCTGAGGGGGTTATTAGAAAGCTAACGGAGGCAACCAGTCCCCCGCTTGCCCTATCCCGCAGCACCAATCGAAATTTTGAAAAAAACAGTTTGTTTAAAATGGATAGAAGGTCTTATAACAATGCAGCCAGAGAAGCTAGGCCCCCACCCCCACAGCCCCGGGGTAAGGGCAGTAAAAGTATGCAGTTGGCCCATTGTTTACATACAGGGTTTATCATAGCCAGCGCAACAGCACTGCCTAAGTAAAGAAGGATGTTGGCACAATGTATCATTTATTTTTTGTTTTTGTCTTTTTGGTTTCTTGGTCTTAGACCAGGGCACTTTGTATCGAAGGAGTTGTCGTAGAAACTTCGAAAGGGGCTCATTTGATTGGAAATTGAATTGGCTTGTACCCGTTTTAATAGTCAAAAGTGATTGGAAGGCATCTAACACCCCTTCCACGCCCATCATTTCCCCAAATACAGCCAATAAAAATTTTGAGATAGCCATTTTGTTCAGCGTAGTTTATTTCCAAATAGAAATTGTGTTTTTGAGGAGGACACTCCCCCACAGTCCTCAGGGCAAGGGTTGTAAGTTATGCCCTGGGGGTATATATTGTTTTTATAGAAAGCTTTGTCGTAGAAACTTCAAAAAAGGCTCGTTCGATTGGAAATTCAAAGGGCTAATGCCCTTTTTAATAGTCAAAAGCGTCTGGAGGGCATCTAACTCCCCTCTCACGCCACCTTGTCCCCAAACACATTCAATTAAAAATTTTTAGATAGCCGTTTTGTTCAACGTGGTTGAAAGTTCTGGAAATTAGGTCTTTGAGGATGATAGCCCCCCAACAGCCCTCAAGACAAAGGTTGTAAGTTATGCCCTGGGGGCATATAAGGTTTGTTTTTTATAGAAAGCGTTGTCGTAGGAACTTCAAAAAGGGCTCATTTGATTGGAAATTGAAATGGCTAGTGCCCTTTTTAATAGTCAAAAGTAATTAGAAGGCAACTAACACCCTTCAAAGCCCACCTTTAGTCTCAAAACATCCAATAAAAATTTTTAGATAACCATTTTGTTCAAAGTAGTTGAAAGGTCCGGAAATTAAATCTAAGAGGATGACATTCCCCCTACAGCCCTCAAGGTAAGGGTTGTAAGTTATGCTCTGGGGGTATATAAGGTATTTATTGAAAGTTTTGTCGTAGAAACTTGAAAAAGGGGTCATTCGATTGGACATTCAAAAGGCTAGTGCCCATTTTAATAGTTGAAAGTGATTTGAGGACAACTAAACCCATCTCACGCCCACCTTTTTCCCAAACACATCCGATCAAAATATTTAGATAGCCAAATTGTTCAACATAGTCAAAAATTTTAGAAATTAGGTCTTTGAGGATGATAACCCCCTCAGAGCCCTCGGGGCATAAGCTGTAAGTTATGCGCTGGGGGCATAGAAGGTTTTATAGACAGTGATGTTGTAGAAATTTGAAAAAGGGCTCATTAGATAGGATACTAGAAGGACTTGTGTCCTTTTTAATTGTCAAAAGTGATTAGAGTATAACTAACACCCCTCTCACACCCACCATTTCCCAAACACATCCAATCAAAATTTTGAAATACCCTTTTGTTCGATGTAGTTAAAAATTATGGAAGTTAGATTTTTGAGGATGACACTCCCCCCACAGCCTTCAGGGCATGGGTTGTAAGTTATGCCCTAGGGGCATATAAGATTTTTTTTTTTTTTAGAAAGCGTTGTCGTAGAAACTTCAAAAGGGAATCATTCGATTGGAAACTGAAACGGCTAGTGCCCTTTTTAATAGTCGAAAGTGATTGGATGGCAAGAAATCCCCTTTCACGCCCACCATTTCCCCGAACATATCCAATCAAAATTTTGAGATAGCCATTTTGATCAACGTAGTTGAAAGGTCTGGAAAATATGTTTTTGAGGATGACAATTCCCACACAGCCCTAAGGTCAAGGGTCGTAAGTTATGCCCTGGGGCATATAAGGTTTTTATAGAGCGCGTTGTCCTAGAAACTTCTAAAAAGGATCATTCGATTGGAAATTGAAAGGGCTAATGCCCTTTTTAATAGTCGGAAGTGATTGGAGGGCAACTACCCCCCCCCCCCTCTGACACCCCCTATTTCCAAAATTTTGAGATATAAATTTTCTTCAATGTAGTTGAAAATTCTGGAAATTAAATCTTTGAGGAAGACAACCTCCCCCCATCCCTCAGGGCAAGGGTTGTAAGTTATGCCCTGGGGGCAATTAAGGTTTTTATAGAACGCGTTGTCGTAGAAACTTCAAAAAAGGATCATTCGATTGGAAATTGAAAGGGCTAATGCCCTTTTTAATAGTCGGAAGTGATTGGAGGGCAACTAACCCTCCCCCCTCTGACACTCACTATTTCCAAAATTTTGATAGAAATTTTCTTCAATGTAGTTGAAAGTTCTGGAAATTAAGTCTTTGAGGAAGACAACCTCCCCCCATCCCTCAGGGCAAGGGTTGTAAGCTATGTCCTGGGGGCATATAAGGTTTTTATTGAAAGCATTTTCGTAAAAACTTCAAAAGGGCTCATTCGATTGGAAATTGAAAGGGTTAGTGCCTTTTTTATTAGTTGAAAGTGATAGGACAACAACTAACGTCCCTCTCACGCCCACCATTTCCCCAAACACATCTAATCAAAATTTTGAGATAGCCATTTCGTTTAACGTAGTTAAAAGTTCTGGAAATCAGGTCTTTGAGGATGACAACCCCCTCACAGCCCTCAGAGCAAGGGTTGTAATTTATGCCCTGTGGGCAAATAAGGTGTTTATAGAAAGCGTTGTCGTAGAAACTCAAAAAGGTCTCATTTGATTGGAAATTGAAAGGGCTTGTGCCCTTTTTAATAGTCGAAAGGGATTGGAAGGCTTGAAATTTTTATAGTAAAGATCGATGTGTGTACAATGTATTATTATTTTTCCCTTGTTTTTTTGTTTAGACCAGGTCACTTCGAATTGAAGGAGTTTTCTTATAAACTTCGAAAAGGGCTCATTCGATTGAAAATAGAAAAGGCTATTGCCCTTTTTAATAGTCGAAAGTGATTGGAAGACAACTAGTCCCCCTACCACACCCACCCTCCCATTTACCCATTATGTTTAAAAACTAAATGTTGCCTTAAGATTAAATCAAAATGCGCTGTTTTAATGCTAATTCCCGATAAGGCATCTCAGCAGTATCCCAAGAACGACTGAGGGTATTATGTTCAAACTTTTGGGGCTACTTCTGCTCTTAAAATTTAACCAAATCAAAATAGCGTAAGTGTATCCAAGCTATCAAAGAAAGTAAATAGATTTTTTCTGCGAATGGTATCAAGTTTTCTATTTCAGGTCAACTAGAGGAAGTATGAAACTAAATTAAACACAACTATTTGTGTCCGGATTTTTAAAAGGGTGTATGTTGTTAAAAATTGCTGAAAGTTTTTATCCAGCATACAAATAGCAGGCCAAACTATAAAGTCTTAAAAAGACGAAAAGATATAAAGAATTATATTCTTTTTCCCTGAAAAGACTATGTCAATGTAAAACGAACAGAAATTAATTAAAAACACTTTTTCCACAAAATAAGTTTTTCAAAATCAAATAATCTACCTAGTGTGAAACTACCACATATCAGCATCGATAAATAGATGAAACCCAAAAACGAGCAGAAATTACCATAAATAACCGAGTCAAACTCAAAACGAGCCGAAATTATATGAGTAAGGCTCCAAACCCCTATGCCTTCCCAAGGCCGGAACATAATTTGCACTTACTGAAAAAATTAAATTAAAAAAAAAAGTTTTTTTTAACTGAAAGTAAGGAACGACGTTAAAACTCAAAACGAACAGAAATTATTCCGTATATGAAAGGGTTTGTCCACTCCTCAACGCCTCGCTCTTTACGCTAAAAGCTGCCCCCTTGAAATGAGTCCCCTTTGAAGTTTATACGAAGACTTCTTCTGCATGAAGTGCGCTTGGGAGTGTGTGTGTGTGGGGGGGGGGGGGGGGCTAGCTGCCCTCCGATCAATTTTTACTCCTAAAAAGTGAATTACAACTTTCAAATTCCAATCAAATGAGCCCTCTATGAGGTTTATATGACCATTCCTTCCATAAGAACCATATATGCCCCCAGGGCATAACTTACAACGCCTACCTTCGGGCTCTGGGGGGCTGTGTCAACACCGGAGTTTTTGCTATTTGAACTTTGAGCTATTTTTAACAAAATGTTTATCTCAAAATTTTTATCTGATGTATTTAAGGCATGGGGGGGGGGCTAGCTACCCTCCAATCTCTTTTGAGTCTTAAAACGTGAATTAGAACTTTTAGTTACCAATCAAAGGAACCTTATCCGAAGTTTAGACAAGCACCCCTTGCATAAAAACGATATAAGCCCCCTCAGCATTATTTACAACGCCTTCCCTCCGGGCCATGGGGGTTGTGTTGACACCGGAGTTTTTGTTATCTAATTTTTGAACATTTTTTAAAAAACTGGCTATCTCAAAATTTGTAGCGGATGTATTTGGGGAAAAAAGCGTATGGGGGGAAAGCTAGTTGCCCTTAAATCTTTTGACTCTTAAAAAATGAACAATCTCTGAAGTTTATGCGAGTGTCCCTTTCATAAGAACCATATATGCCCCAGGGAATAACTTAAAACGCCTGCCCCCGAGCCCGGCCCGCCCAGGGTCTCGGGCAAGTGACCCAAAAATTTGAAAAATTTGTGAAAAATTGAAATTTTCTCAGAATGTGGGGCTGAGCTTAGGCAACGAATAGGTACTATTTGAAAGATAAGATGATTTTAAACGATCGTTTGCCTGTTATTTCAAGCAAATAATGGTCCTATGCCAATTATAAATTCTTGGTCAACCTTTTTAAGACCATAGGTGGACGTGCCTTGTTTTTAAATTCTTGGTCAACTTGCCTGAGACTCTAGGCAGGCATGCCTTTCCAAAAACTAACAAACAAGTATGTTTTGAATAATAGAGTCATGCATACTCCCGCCATTTAAACATTTGCCTCTCAATTACTTGGACTTTCTATCTTGGCTTTTCTCATTCTACAATTAGCCATGTCTCGATGCAACCTATGTAACCTACAGCAAAATACTTGATAACATCAATTCAAAATCAACGGAGTTTGTGTTATCTGACTTTTGAAAAGTTTTTAACTTAATGGCTATCTCAAATTTTTTGGATACATTTTTTTGGATGCATTTTCTCTGTCTGCAATTAGCCATGTCTTGATGCAACCAATGCAACCTACTGCAAAATACTGATAACTTCAATTCGAAATCAACGGGAGTTTGTGTTATCTGACTTCTGAACAATTTTTAACTAAATGGCTATCTCTAATTTTTTTCGCATGCATTTGGGAAAAAAAGGGGATTGTGGGGGGGGGGCTAGTTGCCCTCCAATCTCTTTTGACTCTAAAAAAATGAACTAGAACTTTCAACTTCCAATCGAATTAGCCCTCTCTGAAGTTTTTAAGAGCATCCCTTCCACAAGAACCATATATTCCCCCAGGGCATAATTTCCAACACCTGCCTACGGACCCTAGGGGGCTGTTTCGACCCCAGAGTTTTCATTATATGGTAATTGAATTATTTAAAAAAATGGTTATCTCAAAGTTCTTATCCGATGTGTTTGAGAAAAATGGCAAGGAGTGGGGGGCGGCTAGGTACCCTCCAATCTCTTTTGACTCTTAAAAAATGAACTAGAACCTTCAGTTTCCAACCAAATGAGCCCTCTTTGAAGTATATACGAGCATCCCTTTCATAAGATCCATATATGCCCCCAGGGCATAGCTTACAACGCCTGCCCCCGGGCCCTGGGGGGTTGTTTCGACACCGGAGTTTTTGTTATATGAGCTTTAAAATATTTTTAACAAAATAGCTATCTCAAAATTTTTATCGGATGCATTTGGAAAAAGGGGCGTTGGGGGGGGGGGGCTGGTTACCCTCCAATATCTTTTGACGCGTGAAACGTGAACTAGAGCTTTCAATTTCCAATAAAATGAGCCCTTTTTGAAGTTTATACGAGCACTCATTCCATAAAAGCCATGTTCTTATAACCCTTGCCCTGAAGATCCTGGGGGGGTGTCATGCTAAAAAATAATTAAATATAATTTGAAAGTTCTGGAAGTAAAATTTCCAGAACTTTTAACTACGTTGAACAAAATGGCTATCTCAAAATTTTGATTGGATGTGTTTGGGGAAATGGTGGGCGTGGGAGGGCTGTTAGTTGTCTTCCAATCACTTTCGGCTATTAAAAAGAGCACTAACCATTTAAATTTCCAATCGAACGAGCCCTTTTTGAAGTTTCTACGGCAACAGTTTCTATAAAACCTTATAAACCCCAGGACATAACTTACAACCCTTGCCCTGAGGGCTGGGGGGGGGGTTTCGTCCTTAAAGACCTAATTTCAAGAATTTTCAACCACGTTGAATAAAACGGCTATCTAAAAATTTTGATCGGATGTGTTTGGGGGAAAATTGGGCCTGAGAGGGGGGTTAGTTACCCACCAGTCCCTTTCGACTATTAAAAAGGCCACTAGCCCATTGAATTTCCAATCGAATGAGCCCCTTTTGAAGTTTCTATGACGAAGATTTTTATAAAAAGCTTATATATCCCCAGGGCATAACTTACAACCTTTGCCCTGAGGGCTGTGGTGGAGTGTCCTTCTCAAAAACATAATTTCTATCTGGAAATCAACTACGTAGAAAAAAATGGCTTTCTCAAAATTTTTATGGATGTATTTGGGGAAATGGTGGGCGTGGAAGGGGTGGTTCGTGCCTTCCAATCACTTTTGACCCTTAAAAAGGGCACTAGAACTCTCGATTTCCAATCGAATGAGCCCCCTTTGAAGTTTTTACGACGGCCCCTTCCGTATGAAGTGGCTCTGGGAAAAAAATGAATATATAATTATAAATAAATAATAAAGCATTGGAGCCGTATTGCCTTTACTATAGGCAACGCTATAGCGTTGCCTCTGATAATTGTGTTGATGGCAATGCTCAGATCAACTCATGCAACTTGAGAATTTAAAATAGAAGATATTTCAATTCTTAATCTGAAAACCTGAAAAGCTGGTGAAATATTCATTTATATTGACTAAATAAAACCAGGGAAAAAACAAAAAACAAATTTAAGAATTTTTCCGAAAAAGCAGTTTTAAAAAAAAGTGAAGAGCCATATTATAACTAATACGAGAAGGAACAGATACCTTTAATATTTCAAGCTGAAAATGACCTGAAATTACATTCAACTGAAACCTAAAACGAATTGAAATTAAAATAAATAATCCCACCAAACAATCAGATACTGATACAGATGAATAAAGAAATTCTTAAAGGAGTAAAAAGTAAATACTCAACTCAAAATTGAAAAAAACTAAACTTACTGAAAACAGGGCTTTGGGTACTGCTCCCCCCACTTCCCTTAACCTTAAGAGTTCTAAAGCCTATCGTGTCATGTGCACTTTTCTCGAAACAAAATATTTCGAAAAAATTTACTCAAATCTGTAACATTTAAAAAAATACACTTAAAGAAAATCTTGAATTGCTAAATTTCCAGAAATTAATATTATCATATAATATATATTCAGTTTATATCATGAACTTTTTCCAGTCATTTCATTATAACTACTTACTTTCTATTTTTCGTCTATGTTTTCAAAAATTAAATCACACTGTTCAAGTATATGTAGTTGTCAATAAAACGCAAACGATACAATATAGTTGAGAACTTTTGCAGTTAGGGGAGGGAGAGGGCAGCAGCCACGCTCTGTTTTCAGTATTTTGTGCGTTTTAAGCTTGACTTGAGTGTTCAGTTTACTTTTAACTCGTTTTAGGATTTTGGTTATTCATTTCTGTCAGGTTCTTTGCATATATTATGGTAATTTGTTTTTATTTCTGTCCAGTTTGGGTTTTATCTGGCGATAATTTCCGATCGTTGCAAGCTTGAATTGTTATAAGAATTTCTATGCTCGTCTTAAGATTAATTTGGCTCTTTAATCTTCTTTAAAAAAACTTTTCTTGAAGATTTTTTTAGTAACCACATTTAGCATGGATTTTCATCCTAAGGGAGTGAAAAGAATTTCCGTTGAGCACACTGGTCTAGTTAACTCAAACGGCTAGTCAAGGACTTTTAGTGAGTTTTCAGATAATCTAAAGGAAAATTAAAAAAAAATAAATATTTGTGTGATTTCAGAAAAAAAGAAAGTTTTGGAGAAGCAATTAAACTTACCGTGTAATTCTACCAGTAATTTAAGAACAATAGCAGACATCATGCTTGAATTTTCAATGTCCTTTCACATAATAAAAGATCAAACATATATTTTTCCAACATTTTTGCTGCAATGTTTGATAATTTAGACACTTTTGGACAGAGAACTTCTTGAGAATAATTTGAGGTTTGCCCATACTAGGGATTAAAACTAGCCAATGGCGAAGAAAACTGAACAAAATAAAAGAACCGTCACTGATTTTTTAAATTGTTTTCCCTTTTCTCCCTTATTTGTGATAGTACCGATACTGGGTGGTCACAAAAAACTTCGGGATATGTATTAACACTTTGAGATCTAGGTTATTCAAATAACTAATCAGCCTGTGCCACAAAAATATCTTGTTCAATTTCCGCTATGTGGTGATTATAACTCAGTTGGGACCGAATTAATTTGTATATTATAAATTGTATTTTTACCCACTCCCCTATGATTTATAGGTAATTTGTGTAATTGGTGTATTGTTTAGGGCACGAGGGGTAGGTAATTGGTGTATAGTTTAAGATTATATATATCTTTATAGTGACAAAGTAATTTTATCAAGGTAAACTTGATTTGAGGAACGTCAGGCTTTTCCCTTTGAATACTTATCCTATTTATTTCGGATTTTGGTAATTAGCCACCCTTCATAGGTTGGTCCAAAGAGAATGGTAAATCTATAAGAGTCCCATCTTCTGTATATTAACATGAGAAGTTAGAAACTAAAGTGATTTGTCACACAGAATTTAGTATCTGTTTACTTCGTTAAAATAGTAAAAAGTTTCTAAGTAAATTGAATAAATGACACAATTAATTTGCATTTTGTTCGATTGAAGTTGAAAACCATCTGTAAGTGATAATTTAATCTACATTTTTATATTCGTTTTTGAGAACTATTTTCGGTCAAAATCCTGTCTACCCAAAGTATTTCTAAGTTAGTTTGGGAAAATCTTAGCATGTTAAGTAGACTAGTTAATTTTAAGCTTGCAGGTTTACTGGTAGAAAATTGTGCTTTCATTGCCCTTCTCAACATTTTAAAGTACCTGAAAAGTATTGAATTGTTTAGGGCAGGCTAAAAAAAAGAAATTCATGCACAGGTTAGTCCTCTTTGAAACTAGCTTTAATTTTGTACAAGACAGCTATGATAATATACTACAGTTTTGTTTTGATTCATAAAGGATTTGTAAATTTGACTTCAGTTTTGCAGGATTTTTTTCACAGTTACACTCTCCAGTGTTTGAATGGTATACCCTTATTTTTATCTCTAGTTGCCCCATTAATAGCATCCGTTTGTTTGTGGAGGAAGCTGGATCCCTCTTTGTTTTTACCCTCCTAGCTTTTTAAGAAATATCAGTTTTTGGTGTTTTAATTAAAAATTACATTTTTTTTCCTGTAATTTTTACCGAGAAAAATGGAAAAGCAACACAATCGCACCAAACCCCTAAATTTTGAAAAATAAATTTTGCCCCCTCCTTATTTTTTTGTGAATTAACGCCATTGTACTATATTTTCATTAGTTTTTCTGTAAATTACTGTACACTTAGATATAATTTAGTTGGCATGTCCCTTTCCCCTCTTACACAGTCTATTACAATTATTAGTTTTTCCCATCATGTTAATTAATAAAAAAACAAATTATCCTCAAGTATCATCCATAGTTCCCCTTCTCAACGATGGGAGAAAGGGCTTTGGTAAGAAAAAGGCTTATTTTACACATTTGTATTGCCTAATTAGAAAGAGAAACTTCTCATTTCGGTTGTTTCCAGGAAGTATAAAAATAGCGTTTGCCTATTTCTGTTCCATTTAGCAACTCCGTTTAAACAGTTTTTTTTTTCGGAAGCTATCGGTTTCAGTTTCCGTTAAATTTTCTATCACCTCTTTAATTAATTAGGGAGATGATTATTTTTTTTTATCCAGCTCTTTAAACGAATTTAAAAAAGGGAAATAAGAACATTTTATTGCAAGGAAAAAGAGATAAAAATTAAATGAAAATCTACTAGATTACTTTGACGTTAGAATTTTTGAAGTTGAAGTAAATTTTATTGACTTGGCTTACTGACTTGACTTAAGTCCCATCCGTCCTCGAAGGTCGTTTTGGGGCCTCTTCATTCACTATGTTATTGATGTGGCGTCTGTATGAGCATCTATCTTCAGTCAGTCGTAGAAGTTGCGGCAGGTTGAGTGTTGAAAAGTTGTCTTTCCATCTCTTAGGGGGCCGACCTCTGGGGCGAGAACCATGCACGCGACCATCGAAGACTATTTTCGGCAGACGAGAATTTTCCATACGCTGGATGCGGCCTAGCCACCTAAGTTGTTGCAGTTTTATTTTATAAAGTATGGTGTGTTTGATCTTGAGGCTTTCAAACAACCTAATATTAGAGATCCTGTCCAGGTACGTAATGCCAGCAATACGGCGGAGTGACTTTGTTTCAAATGCGGCTAGGCGACGTTGGTCATCTGTTTCGAGGGTCCATGATTCACAGGCGTACATGGCAATGGAGATAATCAGTGTGTTAAAGAGTCTTGTTTTCAGCAGTGTCGACAAATTCTTGTTCCTCCAGATCAGAATCAAGGCTTTAAAGCTAGAGTTTGCAAGCAACAGGCGCCTCTTAATATCTTTCGAGTGGTTGTTATCGGACATTATAAGGCTACCAAGATAGGTGAAATCTTCGACCCATTGTATGTTGTCACCACCGAGCTGGAGGCTTAAGGTTTCTTGGTTTTCCGACTCTCGCGAGCAGAGCATGGCTTTCGTCTTTGAGGAATTGATGGTCATTCCAAAGGAGCTGGTGGTTGATTGGATGTTGTCGGCCTGGGACTGAAGATCCCCAAGGTTCTCAGCTACTTGGTCTAAGTCGCCTGCATAAGCTAATTTATCAATCGATATTCCCCAATGTGGACACCTGACGAGTTGTCAAGGAGTGAGAAGACAGCGGTGAGGAACAGGTTAAACAGTTCCGGTGGAAAGCAAGCAACCCTGCAGCACACCAGTCGATGTTTCAAAGCTATCGGAAAGGCCTTCTCCCGTCATGACGCGGCTTCTGGATTTTGAGTACATATCTCTGATCAATGATAGTAAGTTCTGTGGTATACCAAAATGGAGAAGAATTTGCCATAGACCTTCTCTCCATATGAGGTCGAAAGCCTGCTTAAAGTCTTTGAAAAGGTGGAAAATAGTACGTCCGAGTTCAAGATATTTTTCCACAATTTGACGTACCGTAAATATCTGATCAATCGTTGACCTGTTTGGGCGGAAACCGGCCTGATATTCTGGAATCACAGTTGAAGATATAGCTCTTATACGCTCCAGTATTACTCTAGTGAGTATTTTAGCGGTGTGGCTCGTAAGGCTTATAGGCCTATAGTTATCACAGATTGCTTTTGAGCCTTTCTTATGGATTGGAACTATCGTGGCTTCACACCATGAGGAGGGGAAGTGACCTTCTTCCCAAGCAGCAGTAGCAATTTTTAGGTATAGGTCAACAAGGGGATCGCAATTTACTTTTAGTAATTCCGGTTGGATTCCATCTGGGCCTGCAGCTTTGTTTGTCCTTAAACCCTTGATAGCCGATTCTATCTCAGATCGAAGTGGTATAGGGCTTTGGTCTGCGGCGATTGCGGGGAAGCTGTTAAGCACCGATGGGTCTGGAAGGATCGTTGAGTTTAATTTGCTCTCAAAGTGTTCTTTCCATCTGGTTCGGATCCCTTCTGTAGTTTGGATCTGGTTACCATCTTCATCAAGAAGGGTACAGGCTTTCAGTCCCTTTTTTTGGCTAGTTCCCTCACTCGCCTGTACATGAAGTGAGAGTCACCTTTCTTGAATGCCATTTCGCATTGCTCACATTGTTCCCTTATATAGGAGTGGTGAGCACGGCGAGAGGCTTTCTCTACCACACGTTTCAATCGTTTGTACATATCCCGACTTTCTCTATCTAGTTTGTTAGTGTTGTTGCGTTTTTCCTCACATAATGAGATTATCTCATCCGTGATCCAAGGTTTATGGTCCGCCTTTTGGACTCCCAGGATCGACTGGGCGACATTGCATATAACCTGCGAGCTACTCTTCACAAGATTATCGATGTCATCTTTTGATAGAGTTAGCCGGGATGTAGAGAGGAGTTCAGAAATTCTTTCGGAAAGAGTAGCGGTGTAATTTTGTCGAGTAATTTGGTCTTTTAAGAGGTCTACTCTGAATCTGGGAGGCTTTCTGGAGAGTTTCGTGGCCGCTTTTAGATGCATTTTAAAGGAAGTCATAACAAGCGAGTGGTCGCTATCGAAGTCGCCGCCAGCCAAAGTGACTGTGTTTGTGATGGAAGATTTCCAGCGTCTAGATACGAGGATATAATCTATTAGATTCTGAGTCCTTCCATCTGGGGATGTCCAGGTTGTTTTACGTCGGGCTCTGTGTTTGAAGAATGTGTTAGTGATAACAAGATCACTATCTCGGCAAAATTCCATTAGGTGCTCACCTCTCTTGTTCAGCTGGCCATGGCCAAATTTGCCCATCACGTCCTCGTTGCCAGATGGGTCGTCACCGACAATGGCGTTGAAGTCCCCGATGACAAAGACTATATCTTTTTTTTTGGTACGGAGTCCACTAGACACTGAAGTTGGAGATAAAAGTTTTCGGATTCTTCATCATCTCTGCTAGAGTCGGGTGCATATACTTGGATGATTGTAAGATTTGCTGGTGAGCCTTTCAGGGGGATCATGATCGGACGTTCTGAGATGGGTGTTGCTGCGATTAGTGATCTCCTAGCCTTACTGGAGAGTAAGAAGCCTACTCCCTGCCGGTGTTTCCCATCAGTACGTCCTGATAGTACAAGAGTAGCTTCATCAAGTTTTTCTTCGCCGGTGACTGGGAGGTGGGTTTCGGATAGGCCGACTTCGTCCCAATTGTAACGGTTTATCTCTCTCAGGAGGAGTTCCTTTTTTTCTTGTTTTGCAAGCGCTCTGATATTAAGGGTACCAATTGATAAAGTCGATTTAGGTGATATAATGGCCTCCAGGGATGGAGTTGTCAAAGTTGAGGTATTCGCGCGATTAGCGGTCGTCGTATCGTCGGCTACCCCGGACGCGGTAGATTTAAATGCATGGCCTTCGTCGGTTTCCCCGGACGCGGTAGCACTGGTTCTCACATTCATTTGTTTGCTCATTATCATCATAAAAGTGAAAAAAGGGGTTTCTTGGCAGGCGTCAGGACAGCGGCAAGCCACTCCTCTCTGTCCCTAGCAGGGGCCGACTATATCTCCTACCGATAATGCGCCCTTATGGCATCCTGCATCACCAACAATCTACCCATTGCTGGGGGAGTGGATTGTGACTGGCAGGACGTGTCCACGCGCCGGTGGGCCCAGCCCAGTGCACATCAGAGGGGCCATCCTCCTCCTCCACCTGTATTTATGTCCCCCAGGTGAGGGTGTTCCAGTTATATTTCAAGACCCCCAGAAACTGGGTCCCCCCTTGGTCCGCACCTCCTCTCTCCATGGAGATATCCTACATATCTGTAGGAAGTTCCCCTATTCGCCACCTGGGGACGCGCTGAGTGGCCTGGGGGAGGCCCCTGCTGAGAAGGTGACTCAGTAGGTACTCAGAAAAAAGTAAGATTAGCAAATTCCTTGTGACATGAGGGATTGAACCGTCATCCCTGTTGGTTCCAGGACTTGGCTTTATAGTATTACAAAATTTTATTTTGTAATACTATAATAGAATTTGGCTGGAATTTGTTTGAATGGGCAAAAAAAACTCTCTATGCGTTTTTGCTTTGGGCTCTAGCGCATATCTGAGTTTGTTGATTTGTAGATTTATTTAAATTTTGATCCATTTTGTTTTAGCGGATTGGTTTAAGGTTTTAGGGTAATAAACCTTACGTTGGCTGGTAGTGTTTGAATTAGTTCACCTTTTTGAGATTATTATAATGCTGATATTTTTAGGGTAGCCCTGATGCAAATGATTCGGTAATAACAAACAGAGAGAAAATTTTCAAGATAAAGAAATCAAACGGGAGTACGATCAGTAGAAGGAAAAGACAAACTAAAGCAACGCAGATATTTTGCCTGCATAAAACAAGGCGCCTCCAACGCTAAAAAGAAGATAAAATCTAAAATAACCTAAAACTATATAAAATATAAAACAAAGAAAAAAACAATATCCATATTACAATAGTTGCTACCGTTATTGAGCGGCAAAGAAGCTAAATTCAATTGCTTCAATGAGAACACTTAAGCAACTGGATAAAATATAAGAAAATAAATAAGAAATTAATTTTGTTTTGCGAAGTAATCCCCTTGCTAGCTTCTACTGCTGTAATTCTCCTAGGCTTTGCATTTAATCTAATCCCTTGGTGATTTTATAAAACCTTATTACCCTCATTAGCTTGGTTCACTATTTGTTCGCTTTTAAGAAGAATGTTGTAGATCGAGTCAGTATTTAAAATATCGAGTCAGTATTTAGATTAGCAAGAATATGTTTTTTTTATTATAATGGCTAGCCCACTGTGTCAATCCTTCCCAGAATTTAGAAAATTACTTAATGATCTAATTGACTCAACCTTAGCTTAGACCTCAACTCCTCCTGTACCTCCAGAGGCACACAGGGCGTCCGTTAACAGCCTCCAATCATCCCGGAAATGAGCTGCGGCGTAGATGTCCTCCCACTCTGGGACTAAGGATGCATGAAGGGCTCTCCTGTCCCGCTCATATGTCCTGCGAAGCGTGTTTTTGGGCCTTCCTCGTCGACGCGTGTCGTCTGGTTGCCACTGGAGAAGCATATTCGGTAGTCTCAATCCTGGCATACTGATAACATGGCCAAGATAACGCCATCTTCGTTGCCTGACTACATCAGCGACATCAAGCTAGTTTGTGTAGTGGCGAATTCCCAAGTTTGTTATCCTATCCTTCCAGTTAATATTCATGATATGTCGAAGACCGTTGTTTTCATATTCAGTGAGCCGTTATTCTTGCTCAGCTTTGAATTTTAAACATTTCATCGCGTAAGTAAAGATTGAAAGGACGTTGCTTCTGAAAAGGCGATGATTTAGCTGGAGTGAGTACTTCGCTGATCTCCAGACTGGTCGAAGTCATTGAAATGCTGAGCTTGCCAGGACTATTCGTGTTCTCAGCTCTTTTTCGGAATCGCCACTAAACGAGACGGTGCTACCAAGATATCGGAAGTCGGTGACTTGCTCTATGCTTTCAGTCCCCAGCTGGATATTCATCGGTGAGTAAGTGGTTGACATCGCTTTGGTTTTGGGGGCGTTGATATGTAACCCAAACTGCTCGGCTCTTTCAGCTAACTTGCATAAAAAGTCTTGCAGTTTGCTTTTTGTCTTTCTCCATCAATCCAACATCGTCTACCAACTCGAGATCTGGGACTAGTCTGCCTGCAATTCTGATCCCATATCTATCAATTTGTCTGAATATATAGTCCACTATGAGAATAAAGAGGAATGGAGACAATACGCACCCTTGTTTGACACCTGTCATCACTTTGAAATATCTTGTATTTCCTTCAGAGGTTCTCACGCAGCATTCCGTGTCTTCGTACATTGCCATGATAAGGCGAACCAGCTTTTCAGGAATACCGTAGAAGATCAGGATCCTCCATAGTATTGGGCAGTCTAGTGAGTCGAACACTTTTTCAAAGTCAACAAACAATAGACGTTGTCTCCACTCATTTGATTCTTCTAGCATAGTGCGCAGTGTGAATATCAGATCGACGCAAGATCTTTTTGGTCGGAAACCATGTTGCTCCTCGCGTAAATGCGGGTCTAAGGCAGCTTGAAGTCTTGTCAAGATGATTATGCAGAAGAGTTTTCTGGGTATCGAGAGGAGGTTGATGCCTCTTTAATTGCCACAGACTGTCGTGTCTCCTTTTTTGAACAATTTAATAACGGTTCCTGTTCTCCAGTCTTTGGGGACTTTTTCTTTTTGCCAGAGGAGGGAAAAAGAAGCCTAGCCACGCCAAAAGAGACCTGCGGATTGATGAATTGACAATTTCTCCATATATACGGTCACTACCCGAAGATTTTCCATTCTTTAGCTTATTCGAGGCTGAAAGGATCTCATTCACCGTTGGCTCGCCTTCATTAATGAGGAGATCCGAAAATGGGCTGTCCGGAATATCTGGTGGAACAGAAGGGGACGGGCGGTTGAGAAGGCTTTCGAAGTAATCCGCCCATCTATTTTTCCGGTCACCTGGATCGGTTAGCAGTCTTGTGTTTTACTCTTTTACTGGTCCATCTTGTACGTTGGTCTTCCCAACGATTTCTTTAGTTAGGCGGTACACGGCTCTCGTGTCACCACGTCGGGCTGCCTCTTCTGCCATTCTTGCTTTCTCATTGAGGTGCTGTCCCTTGTCTGATCTAGCACTGTTCTTGGCGCCCATAAGGGGGGGGGGGGCAGGTGGGGGATTCAGCCCTTTCCTGGCTGAACGATGCTGCTTTATTTTTATATTTTTGTTTTGAGATTTCTATTATATAGCATTAAAAGTGCCAATTAGACGAGGTAAGCCCCCCCCCCCTGAAATTCAGCCTATGGGTGCTCATGGTTACATGGATTATACTCTGATTCTGGACAGCCGTGGTGTTGTTCCTTTTGCATCAGTTGTTCAGTCTGAAAGGTCTTTAGTGTGTCCTTCTCAAATTTCTCTGTTTCAAATATAAACATGATTTCCAAATTTCTAATATCTAAAAGCTTCCAAACTCAATTGATAAATTATGTTTTTTTTAATTAAGTGTAACTTAAATGAGTGAATATGGTTTCTTCAATTTAGCTGAATTTGCCTAGTTGAAATAGATTGAATTTTTAGAAAGTATATTTATATAAACTTGTACAGCTTTATCATATAATTGAAAATGTATTTGTTCTTACATACATGGTTTCAGCTGTGTTTTTTGAACGAACCACTAGTTTCCGGTCAGATTTTACTTTCCGTAATTCAGATATGTCACTAGTATCTGCACATACCGAATCTACGAATCTCTTCCTAGCACTCGAGGTATCAATCGACTCGGGCAGATTTTTCAGGACGATTCCATATGAGGGCTTATCAGGCTGATTTGAAGTGCTTGGCCATTCGATGGTTTGTTGGCATTAATAACAAAATGGTTCTTAATAACTCGAGACAATTCATTCACCTTAATAGCTATGGTTGCTGCAGTAGCTTTACTAGTAGCTGGGACTGAGCAGGGAGAATCAATAACAAAGGTCGGCAATTTGGTCTTTTTGGCATGAGCTTGGTGAATCCATCTGCAAATGTCCCAGTTTGGCTTCCAGAAGGCTCTTGGTTGCGGCCACGCCATTTCTGCTTTGGCTTCAGTCTTGATTGACGCTGAGGAATCAAAGGAGTCCATTGTTATAGGTCTACATGACGTCTGCTGTGCCTACGACTCACATCTCCATGACCAACTCATTCTGGGTACGGGAAAGAGAGGTGTACAGAAGGACATCCTACTACCCATTAAAGACATGTACGACCACCTACAGGCTGAACTCCTACTTCCTGGCCATGGTCGAGCCCTCACTGAATATACACCAGACGTGTTACTGTTCTACCGAGGGAATTCTGTTGTCTTAGTAAAAAAGGGTGCTCGACAAGGATCAGTCACATCTCCTTGTGCCTTTAATAATTGTATTATTGAACCACAGTCTACTATCGAGACAACATGCATAGCTCGTAGCACAGACGTTACAATGATAGCTTACGCCGACGACATTCTGAACCCCAGCCGCACAATCGCAGGTACAGAGACCACCTTCTCCACACTACAATCAAATTACAGTCACATTGGCCTTGAATTTAACCCTCAGAAGTCGGATAATGTTCTGTTCAACTGGCGCCAAGAAGAGGTCTCGTCTGTGAGGCTGGGAGAACTGCCTGTAGCCCCTGTCCCAAAAATTATTTACCTTTGGAAAGGTTTACCAAATGGAAAGAATCTCAACACTATCCGCTCCCTTCTTATTGATCATCTCTGTAAACGCCTGGCTTTTGCTTACAGTAGAGTAGTTTCATCTAAAATCCGTTTGAACCGTTTAGTTCTGGCTTTACTTTATAACGCAGTATCCCTTCCCCCTTTCCTGTACCTAAGCCCATTTTGGAGAATTTTTCCCGAGCCAGAGAAAAGAAAGCTTAGATCCGCGTTTTTTAAGTATGCGAAGTTCTTGTTGTGGCTCCCGCCATGGACGAGAAATTGGCACCTTGTTAAAAATTTTAAAATTGCGGACCCGACGACAGCTATAATTGAACAAATTAAACGGTACAACGAGAAAGTTTTTTCTCACCCTTCGTACCATTTGCTCATTTAATTTTTTTAATCTTTTTACCGTCTCTTGTCAGTATTTTTTTTTTTTTTTTTTTTTTTTTTTTTTTTTTTTTTTTTTTATAATTCACTGATGATTATTTGGATTATTTGGGTTTAATTTTTTACCAATTGCGGCTTGATGCAACGATGCTCATATTGCTTATGTTTATTCAGTACTTGGGAGTTTAAAATGTTTAAAAAGTAAAATTTCTTACGTATCTGCAGGGCAGTGTATAATTAAAGTTTTGTTTCTCGTCTTTGTAATTTGATCGATGTGTTTTTTTCTTTTGTGTTTTTTTAGTGTGTTTTTTTGTTTTTCTTCTTTACTGATACTCCGGCTTTTGTACCTTTTTTTGACGGGTAATAAATAAATAAATAAATAATAATAATATCTATATGGACATATTTTTTGAATTCAGTAGCTTAATATTTTAATGTGTTTATCTACTCCTTACATATCATTACGTCTCGTAAGTATAATGACGTTTACAGCATAAAGTACTTTAAAAGAAATGAAATATTTTAAAATAAAATAAATAATAAGTACTTCACTTTCAAAATTTAACGTCAAAACTAATTAGAAAACATAAACACATTTTGAATTCCTTAATCGAAAAGGTTATGCCAAAGTTTATGCTATTATTCAATTATCATCATCGAAATATCTAAAGCCGAGCTGGCCAGCCTTGACAAAAACAAAGAGAGAGAAAAATCTCAAGATAACCATCTCAGTAAATCGTTCGGCAAACTGTTGGTGGGTTCTGCCAATGTAGAACTTTCCGCAAGAACAAGAAGTAGTATAGCCACCACCACAAACTTGCTACGAGTCCGGCCCTTCCCAAGATTTAGTAAATTACTTAATGGTCTAATGGACTCAGAGCTTGTATCAAAGTTGTATTTGCGTAAAATGCGTTTAAGTTTTTCACCTAGATCAGGTACATAGGGTAGTATGTATCAATATAATCATAAAATTGTAAATACAATAGGTAAAAGTGTAAACGAAACATTAATACATGCTTTGAGTCAATTACCTGCGGAGTCACCTTCTCAGTAGGGGCCCTCCCCAGGCCACTCAGCGCGTCCCCAGGTGGCCGATAGGGGAATGTCCTACAGATATATTGGGTACCTCCATAAAGGGAAGCGCGGACCAAGGGGGGACCTAGCCCCTGGGGGTTCATAATTGAAACTAGTTCACCCTCACCCGGGGGTCATAAATACAGGCGGAGGAGGAAGAAGGCCCCTCTGACGCACACTGAGCAGGGCACACCGGTGTGTGAACACGTCCCGCTAGTTGCGAACCTTCTTCCAGAAATGGGTTAAATTGTATGGTACTGCAGGATACCATCGTGGGAGGATCCTCTCCAGGAGGACAACTGTGAAAGGGCGAAAGATCCAGACTTGGACAACGGCCTCTGCAACTTGGGTAGGCACCGGGGTTCCGGCCCCTCTATCAGGGATTGGTGTCCCTGCCCCTAGCCGAGTCGAAGAAACCAGTTGAGCAGTGGCCTAGCAAGTCGCTCCCGTAGAAAAAGAATATGCTAAAGAAACGTCAGTGAAAATCCTGGGATCAAATCCCAATATGATGACGACCCATGCATGCCCCTCGACCAGGTTTCTGAACACGAATAAACCAGTAAGAATAGGATTTTGGAACGTAAGGACAATCTCCGCTCTTTCAAAAACTGAGCAAGTTCTACAAGAGTGCGAAAACTTTCGGCTTGACATCCTCGCAGTGACCGAAGCACCATGGAAAGGCTGTGGATAAAAGAAGCTCAAAGCAGTAAACAGCAACACGACTTATACAGTTCTGTATAGCAGAAAAGCGGACAGACGTGCAGCTGGAGTCGCAGCTATATTGAACCCAAATGCAGTAAAATGACTTTGCTCGTGGAAGCCGATTAATGAGAGAATCCTGCATACACGATTTGCATCTAAACATGCAAAGCTGTCGCTAGTCATCTGCTATGCACCATGCCGATAAAGCCTCGAAAGACGATTTTTATGAAACCCTCATGTCCGTCCCAGACTCCAGCCCTCTCCATGACATCACTTGCCTGGCAGGCAACCTAAATGCGAAAGTTGGTCAGGAAAGATCTTATTGCCCCGAGGTGTTGGGACATCACGGGCTTGGAACTTTCAACGAAAATGGTGCAAGGCTAGTCAGCTTTGCCATGTCGAACGACCTGTTGATAGGAGGTACATTATTCGAGCACAAAGATATCCATAAGTATACATGGACATCCCCAGACAAAACTGCCAAAAATCAGATTGACCACTTTCTGATCTAACGACAGTGGAGAACTAGTCTGAAAGACGTGAGGAGTTACAGAAGTGCGGACGTCGGGTCGGACCATGAACTTCTTGTAGCAACACTCGAGTTGAAACTGCGCTCCAACAGAAATCGACAACCAACAAATGACCTAGAAATTTCGACTTGGAGAGTCTCAGAGACAAGGATGTTAGGAGACAATTCAGACTTAAACTCTCGAACAGATTCGAGGCACTTGCTGATATACCACAAGACGTGGAAAAAGTTTGGACGACTATACAACAAAACTACACAGAAACTGCTGGAGAAGTTCTTAGCTTTAAAAAGTCAATAAAGGAATAGTAGATATCCCAGAAGACATGGGACTTGATCGAAGACCACAAGAAAATAAAACAGAGCATGCTCAGTAATGATCCCTCTGCTGATGTCATGAAAGACATAGCATATAAAGAAATGGACAGAGAAGTGAAGAACAGTGCTAGATCAGACAAGGGACAGCACCTCAATGAGAAAGCAAGAATGGCAGAAGAGGCAGCCCGACGTGGTGACACGAGAGCCGTGTACCGCCTAACTAAAGAAATCGTTGGGAAGACCAACGTACAAGATGGACCAGTAAAAGAGTAAAACACAAGACTGCTAACCGATCCAGGTGACCGGAAAAATAGATGGGCGGATTACTTCGAAAGCCTTCTCAACCGCCCGTCCCCTTCTGTTCCACCAGATATTCCGGACAGCCCATTTTCGGATCTCCTCATTAATGAAGGCGAGCCAACGGTGAATGAGATCCTTTCAGCCTCGAATAAGCTAAAGAATGGAAAATCTTCGGGTAGTGACCGTATATATGGAGAAATTGTCAATTCATCAATCCGCAGGTCTCTTTTGGCGTGGCTAGGCTTCTTTTCCCTCCTCTGGCAAAAAGAAAAAGTCCCCAAAGACTGGAGAACAGGAACCGTTATTAAATTGTTCAAAAAAGGAGACACGACAGTCTGTGGCAATTAAAGAGGCATCAACCTCCTCTCGATACCCAGAAAACTCTTCTGCATAATCATCTTGACAAGACTTCAAGCTGCCTTAGACCCGCATTTACGCGAGGAGCAACATGGTTTCCGACCAAAAAGATCTTGCGTCGATCTGATATTCACACTGCGCACTATGCTAGAAGAATCAAATGAGTGGAGACAACGTCTATTGTTTGTTGACTTTGAAAAAGTGTTCGACTCACTAGACTGCCCAATACTATGGAGGATCCTGATCTTCTACGGTATTCCTGAAAAGCTGGTTCGCCTTATCATGGCAATGTACGAAGACACGGAATGCTGCGTGAGAACCTCTGAAGGAAATACAAGATATTTCAAAGTGATGACAGGTGTCAAACAAGGGTGCGTATTGTCTCCATTCCTCTTTATTCTCATAGTGGACTATATATTCAGACAAATTGATAGATATGGGATCAGAATTGCAGGCAGACTAGTCCCAGATCTCGAGTTGGTAGACGATGTTGGATTGATGGAGAAAGACAAAAAGCAAACTGCAAGACTTTTTATGCAAGTTAGCTGAAAGAGCCGAGCAGTTTGGGTTACATATCAACGCCCCCAAAACCAAAGCGATGTCAACCACTTACTCACCGATGAATATCCAGCTGGGGACTGAAAGCATAGAGCAAGTCACCGACTTCCGATATCTTGGTAGCACCGTCTCGTTTAGTGGCGATTCCGAAAAAGAGCTGAGAACACGAATAGTCTTGGCAAGCTCAGCATTTCAATGACTTCGACCAGTCTGGAGATCAGCGAAGTACTCACTCCAGCTAAATCATCGCCTTTTCAGAAGCAACGTCCTTTCAATCTTTACTTACGCGATGAAATGTTTAAAATTCAAAGCTGAGCAAGAATAACGGCTCACTGAATATGAAAACAACGGTCTTCGACATATCATGAATATTAACTGGAAGGATAGGATAACAAACTTGGGAATTCGCCACTACACAAACTAGCTTGATGTCGCTGATGTAGTCAGGCAACGAAGATGGCGTTATCTTGGCCATGTTATCAGTATGCCAGGATTGAGACTACCGAATATGCTTCTCCAGTGGCAACCAGACGACACGCGTCGACGAGGAAGGCCCAAAAACACGCTTCGCAGGACATATGAGCGGGACAGGAGAGCCCTTCATGCATCCTTAGTCCCAGAGTGGGAGGACATCTACGCCGCAGCTCATTTCCGGGATGATTGGAGGCTGTTAACGGACGCCCTGTGTGCCTCTGGAGGTACAGGAGGAGTTGAGGTCTAAGCTAAGGTTGAGTCAATTAGATCATTAAGTAATTTTCTAAATTCTGGGAAGGATTGACACAGTGGGCTAGCCATTATAATAAAAAAAACATATTCTTGCTAATCTAAATACTGACTCGATATTTTAAATACTGACTCGATCTACAACATTCTTCTTAAAAGCGAACAAATAGTGAACCAAGCTAATGAGGGTAATAAGGTTTTATAAAATCACCAAGGGATTAGATTAAATGCAAAGCCTAGGAGAATTACAGCAGTAGAAGCTAGCAAGGGGATTACTTCGCAAAACAAAATTAATTTCTTATTTATTTTCTTATATTTTATCCAGTTGCTTAAGTGTTCTCATTGAAGCAATTGAATTTAGCTTCTTTGCCGCTCAATAACGGTAGCAACTATTGTAATATGGATATTGTTTTTTTCTTTGTTTTATATTTTATATAGTTTTAGGTTATTTTAGATTTTATCTTCTTTTTAGCGTTGGAGGCGCCTTGTTTTATGCAGGCAAAATATCTGCGTTGCTTTAGTTTGTCTTTTCCTTCTACTGATCGTACTCCCGTTTGATTTCTTTATCTTGAAAATTTTCTCTCTGTTTGTTATTACCGAATCATTTGCATCAGGGCTACCCTAAAAATATCAGCATTATAATAATCTCAAAAAGGTGAACTAATTCAAACACTACCAGCCAACGTAAGGTTTATTACCCTAAAACCTTAAACCAATCCGCTAAAACAAAATGGATCAAAATTTAAATAAATCTACAAATCAACAAACTCAGATATGCGCTAGAGCCCAAAGCAAAAACGCATAGAGAGTTTTTTTGCCCATTCAAACAAATTCCAGCCAAATTCTATTATAGTATTACAAAATAAAATTTTGTAATACTATAAAGCCAAGTCCTGGAACCAACAGGGATGACGGTTCAATCCCTCATGTCACAAGGAATTTGCTAATCTTACTTTTTTCTGAGTACCTACTGAGTCACCTTCTCAGCAGGGGCCTCCCCCAGGCCACTCAGCGCGTCCCCAGGTGGCGAATAGGGGAACTTCCTACAGATATGTAGGATATCTCCATGGAGAGAGGAGGTGCGGACCAAGGGGGGACCCAGTTTCTGGGGGTCTTGAAATATAACTGGAACACCCTCACCTGGGGGACATAAATACAGGTGGAGGAGGAGGATGGCCCCTCTGATGTGCACTGGGCTGGGCCCACCGGCGCGTGGACACGTCCTGCCAGTCACAATCCACTCCCCCAGCAATGGGTAGATTGTTGGTGATGCAGGATGCCATAAGGGCGCATTATCGGTAGGAGATATAGTCGGCCCCTGCTAGGGACAGAGAGGAGTGGCTTGCCGCTGTCCTGACGCCTGCCAAGAAACCCCTTTTTTCACTTTTATGATGATAATGAGCAAACAAATGAATGTGAGAACCAGTGCTACCGCGTCCGGGGAAACCGACGAAGGCCATGCATTTAAATCTACCGCGTCCGGGGTAGCCGACGATACGACGACCGCTAATCGCGCGAATACCTCAACTTTGACAACTCCATCCCTGGAGGCCATTATATCACCTAAATCGACTTTTCGACCAGATCGACCAGACTAAATCGACCAGAATTTTCAAAATTTCTAGAATCAATTTCCGCCGGAATTTATTGTTATATTCGGATAGAGGATTGAATTCTGAATCGAATGGTATGTTTATTTCCTAGCTATCTCATTATGGTCCTATATTCCAAATTTACCCTGTCCTCTTCCTGTACCAACAAAATTTAGTGGCCCCTACTGGTGTCAGACGGGCTGGACAATGGCAGAGGTTACGTTTGAGTACTCTCTTTGGAGAATGATTGGAATTAACTATGGTTATCTTATCTAAGCTAAGTTACTTCAGAATCTTGGCTCATAACAGACACAGCAACTCGGACAGCAGGTCAGTACAATTTACCTATCAATAAAGGAAAAAAAAAGTTTTTCTACCTCTCCCCTTGTTCCAAGATTTATCACTTTCTTGGCTAGAGAATGAGTCACACACTACTCACTGGTCTTTTCTTTCCGTTCTTCTTTGAAAGTTGTTGGAGCGTTGGAGCTCGGCAGTTCCGCCACAGACAATCTACATGACAACTACAGACATGACATGATGACCGCTGGCTTTTGCATCGTGTCTCGGTCGATTTCGAAATTAAAAAACATGTTTTGTAAATATAGCCCAAAAATAGCAAAATGAAAGGTTTTTTAGCCCAAAAACCCGCGTTGCGGGTTTTTGGGAATCTTACCCGCAAAAATGAAATTTTACTAGCCCAATTGGCGGAAACTAGCCCAATCTGGCAACACTGGTGGTACTATCCTATACACCTCCAAAAGCGGTGGGTGAAAACGCCGAGTGTGTGAGCATTCATTTACTTCCATAGATCATCATCTCGGTTAAGGCGTTAAAATAAATGATGGTTTATTTTACCACTCGCTTTTTTGTAGTGATTAAATAAAAAAAACAAGTTTTTTAACTGAAAGTAAGGAACGACGTTAGAACTTAAAACGAAAAGAAATTATTCCGTATATGGAAGGGGCTGTCCCCTCCTTAACGCCTCGCTCTTTACGCTCAAGTTTTTTATTGTTTAAAAAAATAGAGTTGTGAGAAAGTCAAACTTTAGCGTAAAGAGCAAGGCGTTGAGGAGGGGACAGCCCCTTCCATATACGGAATAATTTCTGTTCGTTTTAAGTTTTAACGTCGTTCCTTACTTTCAGTTAAAAAAACTTGGTTTTTTTTATTTAATTTTTGAAGGCTTTTGAATTAATGCAGGTTTTGATTTTGACTCACCGTACATGAATAATTGAAACAAAATTTGTATATTAATTTTACTTTTATTTGGTTAAATGGCTTTCATAAAACTTGTTTTATTTTATTTACGAACGTTTTTATTAGTAATAAATATACGTAACTTACGAATTAACTTACGTAACGAACTTCTATATTCATATATTTTTAAAACGTATTTTAGGGGGCTCGCCTACTAGTCAATACCTCGCTCTTTAAGCTAAAGTTCGAATTTTGTTCCAATTCTTTAAAAATGACCCCTTAATCACAAAGGCCGTTATTTAGAATAAATAGCTCTTATGAAAGTACTAAAAAATCTTTGGCTTAAAGAGGGCGGTACTGACTAGGGGGTGAACCCAATCATACACGTAATATTTTCTGTTCGTTTTAAGTTTTGATGTCACTCCTTATTTTCAGTTGGAAAACTTGTTTTTTTTTTATATTTAATTTCTGATTTTTTTTTTAAATAATGCTGGGAAATCCGGCGCTCCCTTCATAGCAATGTCCCTTCCCCCATGAAAACTTCCTTCATGGAAAGGTCCTCCCACATAACCCCAAACCCACCCACCCTCCTACTACCAGAAAAAATCCCCCCTGAAAACGTCTGTATACTTCCTAATAACCAATACTATATGTTAACGTTGGGCAAAATTCATAACTTTCAGCCATCCCCCCGGCGACTTCGGGGGATTAATTCATCCTAAAGGACATACTTGTCATATTTTCAACCATGCTGAACAAAATGGCCATCTCAAAATTTTGATCAGGTGACTTTGGGAAAAAATGAGCGTGGGAGGGGGCCTAGTTGCCCTCCATTTTTTTGGTCACTTACAAAGGGCACTATAAATTTTAATTTCCAATCTAATGAGTCCTCCCACGATATTCTAGGACCACTGG
This sequence comes from Artemia sinica, assembly GCA_027921565.1. NCBI lineage: Eukaryota > Metazoa > Arthropoda > Branchiopoda > Anostraca > Artemiidae > Artemia > Artemia sinica. The sequence continues at coordinate 60,569,212 of CM051262.1, forward strand.
GTCGATACGATCACCCCTGGGAAAAAAAAACAAAAAAAAAAAACAAATAAACACGCATCCGTGATCTTTCTTCTGCAAAAAATGCTAAATTCCAAATTTTTGTAGATAGGAGCTTGAAACCTCTACAGTAGGGTTCTCTGATACACTGAATATGATGGTGTGATTTTCATTAAGTTTCTATAACTTTTAGGGGTCTTTCCCCCCTTTTAACGAAAATCGGCCAAATTTTCTCAGGCGCGTAACTTTTGCTGGGTAGGGCTAAACTTGATGAAAGTTATATATTTGAAATCAGCATTGAAATTTGATTCTTTTGATGTATCTATTGGTATCAAAACCCGTTTTCTAGAGTTTTGGTTACCATTGAGCCGGGTCGCTCCTTACTTACAGTTCGTTACCACGAACTGTTTGACAGTGGGTGACTACATTGCTGCCGTTGGTGTTTGTTTTACCGAGTATTTTTTTTTTACCGCCCAATATGTACCTAACAATACTAACCTATAGACCTCTAAAAAATCGTCGATAAGGAAATCTCCCTGTAAAGGAAAGGCTTTTAAAAAAAATCCAAGTGGGTTCTGGACCATTTAACAGTTGCTTATTTGTAGATATTTGAAAACACAAATACTGGCTAGCAAAACTTTACCGTCAACCTTTCGAGAGAACGTGCGGCTTCCTTAAAATAAAAAAAAAAAATGAAATCCTTATATCTAAATTTTGTCTCAAATATTACTTAGAGTTTCAAACCAGCATAAAAATTAAATCAATCCAAATGAAAAAAAATTAAATTTTTATTCTTATGCTTAAAATTTTCTGAAAATCACACTAAAAGTATATCAATAGATTTTCTCCCAAAATTTTTCACTTTATTGGAAAAGTTTGAAAAAAAAATGTTTGTAACAATTTTCTGTTAGGTCATGGGAACATTTGTGTACCTGAAAATGGATAACAACAGTTTCTTTTAAGATCCCAAAGACACGTTATAAATTTATATGCTTATCCATTTACTTGCTTGGCCAAAACATTACGTTTCCTCAGCCTAATGATATTATTGAGATATACTTTAAAGCGAACCACCGCTTTGTAACACTGCATTATTACATTGTAGAATGAAGAATGACTCTTGCGAAATCTCACGGTAGACAAACCGAATTGAAGTTTTGGTTAATCTAGAGCTCCGAGTTTCGAAACTTGAAAGTTCGTTATACTTGATATCCATATTCTATTCTGGGCCATTCTCCAAACAAAAGCCGTCTCATATCGACTCGTGTTCTTGACATGTAGGAATTAAGCTCAAACGCAAATCCCTCAATGTCTGTTTTGGATGAAATTAAACGGAAATTTCTCTCCTTTATACCAGTAAGCAGTAAGAAGATTAGTTGCAGTACGGTATAATAGGTTTATTTCAGTTCTTAGTAATACTATATTCCAACTTCAACATTCTGTTCCTAATAAGAAAACTAAGCTATCTTTGGCAGAGCTGAGAGTATTTGGGCTCATAAGCTTTCGAAATGTTTAATAAGAGCCAGAGAAACAAAGAAGAGCTTGGCTTGTCTTTCCAATGAAGCATAGGGCTCTAAGACTGTTTAAAATGCTTTATTGCAGCATAAAATATGGTAAGGTAAGGCTTTCAACTTATTATCAATCAGGCCAGGCCGTGGTAACAAACTATAATTTTGATACCAATAGATATATCAAAAGAATTGCTTATTATGCTAATTCCAAATATATATGTTTAATTAAGTTTAGTTCTAATCATCAAAGGCTATGAGCCTGAGAAGGTTTGCCTGATTTTTGAAAAAGGGGCAAAACTCCCCGCAAAAGTCAAAAAATCTAAATGAAAATAATACCATCAGATTCAGCTTATCAGAGATCCTTACTGAAGAGGTTTCAAGGTCCTATCTGAAAAAATGTAGAATTTTGTATTTTTTTTTTGCCAGAAGAATGATAACAGATGCGAAGGATAGAATAGAACAGTCCTAGATTATCGAGAGAGGGCTCATTCGAACCGAAATAAAGATTTTAATGCCCTTTTTAAGTGACCAAAAAGATTGATGGGCAACTAGGCCCCCTCCCACGCCACTTCTCCCAAAATAGCCTGATTAAATTTTGAAATAGCTATTTTGTTCAGCAAGGTTGAAAAACACAGCAACTATGTCTTTGGAGATAACATGACCCCCCCCCCCCCCGGCCCCTGGGTAAAGGTCTTTAAGTTGTAAAATTTGTCCATTGTTTACTCATAATATTTATTGTTGGGAAGTATTCATACATTTTTCGGGTGGGGGGGGGTTGGGAATTTTCTGATGAGGGGATTTTCCAAGGGGATAATTTTCCATGGAGAGAGAAGTTTCCAGGGGATGAACTTTTCAGGAGAAATTTTACACTGGGGGAATATGACAGAATTCTTATACAAAATCATTTTTATATGTCATGGTTTTTCTTTGCCGACTTAATGTTACGCGAGGAGATGTTAAGGGTAATTCTCAGTGGTAAATTTTCACCGGGAATGAATTGTCTAGTGGTTATTTCTGTGGGGAAAGTAAATTTTTTTTTTGGAGGTGGAGCCATATTTCCTTGCATTATTTAAAAAAAACGATCAGATATTAAAGTTTTGTCAACTGAGACTAAGGAGAAACATCAAACTTGCTTACTTAGAACTTAGGTCCTCCTGAGCCATCCGTGGCACATAGGGCATCAACGAAACCTCGGTAAACGTCACGTATTGTTGCTGCGGCGAGTACATCCTCCCACTGGGGTTGTAGTGATGTGTGAGCACTGCGTAGTTCATGATCCTACGTGCGTCTGAGCGTGTTTCTCGGTCTTCCCCTCTGTCGACGCCCATGCGGCTGCCATTGTTGAACCTGATATGGGATTCTGGAGTCCTCCATCCGAGGAACGTGGCCAAGATAGCTCTATCTCTTCTTTTTAATCACTTCAGTAATAAGCGGCTGGCCAGTTCTTCTGCGGACCTCGATGTTGCTGACTTTGTGACGCCAACCGACATTCAGCATGCGTTTCAAGCACATATTTTCGAAAGCTGTGAGTCTTTTTTCTGTCCTAGCATCTAGTTTCCAAAACTTACTGGCATACAATAGCACGGACAAAACGTTGCTATTAAGAAGTCGCAGCTTTAGTGCAAGCGAGTACTTCTTTGATTTCCATACTGACTTAAATTTGTTGAAAGCAGCGTTTGCCATGCCAATTCTTGTCTTGACCTCATTTTGCAATTCTCCTTTGTAACGACCCAGCTTCCGAGGTACTTAAATTCATAGACTTGTTCGAATTGTTCGCTTTTTGTACAGGAGCTCGAATGGTGAGCCTGATGTTGCCATTGATATAGTTTTGTCTATGTTCATATTTAGGCCGACTTTCTCCGCTTTAACGCTCACTTTGTTCAGGAGCTCTGGAGTCGCTGGTTTGTCCTTTCCAGAAGTTCCGCATAATCAGCAAAGTCAAGGTTCGAGAGGATTTTATTTCCAACTGTTATTCCAAAACCAGTTGCTTCTCGGAAAACAAAGTCCATTAAAATGACAAATAAATAAGGTGATAAAACGAACCCCTGTCGCACTCCTGAAATAATTTTGAAATATCTAGTTGTTCCGTTCACTGTCTTTACGCCACATTCGGTATTTTCGTAAAAGGCCATGATCAAACTTATTATTTTCTTGGGACACCATAATGCTGTAGAATTTCCCCAAGTGTGTCACGGTCCAAAGAATCGACGGCCTTTTCAAAATCAATGAAGAGCATGTATATCTTGTTGGACCACTCATTTGCTTCTTCTATCAGAGTCCCGAGCGTGAATATGAGGTCTAAACAAGTTCTACCTGTATGACAGCGTTGTTGCTCTTCTCTCAGATACGGATCGAGTGTTTTTTTCAGGCGCTCGAGCATTACAAGCGTTACAACTTTACTTGGCAGTGATATTAGTTTACCTCGCCAGTTATCGCAGATAAGTGCATCACCTTTCTTAACTATCTTAACAATTATCCCTTTGGTCCAAGCGCCAGGGACCTTTTCGGACTGCCAGACTGTTGCAATCAGTTTTATCGATACTAAGAGACATGTCGCAACTGGTGCCTTGATCATTTCCGAAGTTATGCAGTCTTCACCCGGCCATCTTCCATTCTTGAGTTTCTTCATTGCAACAAGTATTTCCGCAGATGTGGGGGAATTTTCGTCAATTTTCAGGTTAAGGAATGACGTAGAAGGGATGCTTTCTCGGTCAGTTGGTCTTGGTATATTTAAAACCTTTTCGAAGTGGGATAACCACATCTTGTCCCTTTTCTCAGTTTCAGTGAGAATATTTCCGCTCTCATCGTTGACTTGGCTAGATCTGCTAGGCAGATCCAGACAACTTAAAACGAACAGAAAATATTACATATATGAGGGGGATTGCCCTCTCCTAGACACCTTTCTCTTTACTCTAAAGTTTGAATTTAGTCCCAATTATTTAAGAACGATACCTGCAAGACAAGGTTCTTTTAATTAAAACAATAAGAAGCTGTTTTAAAAGTGATAAGAAACTTTAGCATAAAGACCGAGGTATTGAGGGGGCAACCCCTCTCATATACGCAATAATTTCTGTTAGTTTTAAGTTTTAACGTTGCTCTTTACTTTCAGTTGATAATACTTGTTTTTTTTATTTAATCCTTTGCAAAGCTTGGGGCTACAAATACCAAATATTTAAAATGGATTTATGCTACATCCCTTAAAAAAAAAAAAAAAAAAAAAAAAAAAAAAAAAAAAAAAAAAAAAAAAAAAAAAAAATATAACGAATTACTGCAAATTTGTTTTATTGTATTGTTGCTGATTTTTATTTTCATAATTTTAGAAGATAAAGCAAAAATCTCTCTGGATTACTTTGATTTCTGCAGCCCAAAAACTGTGTTTTGGATTAGCAAGGCTTATAAGCTTTAAGTTTTGCCTAAATATTATTAATATAGTGTTTTGCCTTAATATTATATTAGCATTGTTAATATTAGTTTTTGCTTAATGTTAATCAAAACTCTCTGAAATATGTTTTGAAAAATAGCTTCTTGATTTTCAGTTTTTATTTCACTTCCATTGTGATGGATGGAACTGAAGTAAAAAGCACCCACATGGGAGAGTAGATAGAACGAGTGCACCCTTTTTATGACGGAAACATAGGACGGTACAGCATTATATGATGTGAACGAGGTTTTTGGATAGTTTTCATTTCTTTGGCTGCAAGGGATAATTTTCTTTTATTGTTTTTCTCCCCAAAATTTCTTTCAAAAGCCCACAAACGCATTATAAAGCTTTCATATGTTGGTTTATAAATTCACCTTCGAGGGTTGAAATTTATTTTAAAATATTCGTTAGACAGAAACCAACACTTTGCTGGTGTAACAAGCTCTTAGGAATAACTGAAATAACTATTCCAAATAGTTGTTTGCTCTAAGGTCCGACAAAAGCCTTGTCATTATTGCATCGCCTTTAGGTGCCTATCCAAGGTCACTATTTAGCATCAGATTAAAAAAGTAGAATGATTGGGATGGTAAGCCCAAAGACGTAACATCTGCTGAGGTGCCATTTAGCTAAATCCTTCAGTATCCTCTCCTTATAATGAAACCTATTTACTCTATAGCAATGTTGTCAGAGTGCCACATTTGGCGTCCTTTCGACACTTTTTAGTGTTTTTGACACATTTCACACTTAGGCAAACTTTTGTCGCTTAATAATAAAATAATTTTTCATGAAAGCTTTTGATCTTATTCAATTTAAGTGATTTAGAATATGTTTTTACTTACAATTATTATTTTAGAACTAAGAATTGTCATTTGGCTTACTTGTTAATTTTCTTATTATATTTAATCACCTGGAACTGTTTACAGTTTTTACACACTGTGAAATAGCACATTTTTGTTATCTGGATGTTATCGTAAGGTTTCGGTAAATTGGCGATTGAAAAAAATAAACGCTTATGGAGAAAAAAAGTTAACCAGAAACTTCAATAAAATTGTTGTTTTTATGTTAACAATTTGTAAATAACACAAATAAATGCGACATCAAATGACATCTTGCAATGATAGTACACAAAATGCCTTAAGTGAGGTTTTAAAACTACATCACATCTATAACATTTAGGCAGAATATGCTTGCCGTTGCAACTCCTGTCTATATTCCAGTGGTTAAAAGTATTAAGAGCGTTACATCACTTGTGATTACTTTTGTGTTTTTAAATAACACCAATAAAAAACCAACAAAGAGAAAAATCTCTAAAAAAAAAAAAAAAAAAAAACAAACAAACGAGACTGTGGCCAGTGGAGAGAAAAGAAAAGTTACTCTGGTGTCCTCACTGAAGTAACTCTATTTTAGCATCTTTTCCCTACGTGGATTAGTTTGCGCCGATTGTACATTTTTTTTTTTTTTTTTTTTGGTGGTGGTTTTATTGGTTTTTAGTTTTATCTTTTTTTTTTTTTTTTGTCTTTCGTGCTGAAGACGCCTTGTTTTTATACAGGCGAAATATCCGCGTTGTTTTGTTTCTGTTGTTTTTCTTTTCTCTCCACTGGCCACAGTCTCGTTTGTTTGTTTTTTTTTTAGAGATTTTTCTCTTTGTTGGTTTTTTGTCATGGCTGGCCGGTTCGGCTTAAGATCTTTCATTAATAACACCAATAGACACTTTTTCGCAGAAAAAATGATACTCTCGGCCAAAGTGTTCGGCAACACTGATCAGTATTGTTTCCACTTTCGACGAATGCAGATCTACCTTAATATATTAGAGGTAAATAGGGCGTTTGTTGTTTCGTTTAGTTCATACCAAACCAAGGTCCTTAAGGAGTTGAACAAAGAGCAGGGCAAACTTGTAAGAGTGGAAACTGGCGCTAGTGTAGACAAATTCACCAATGTCATCTTGCGTTTGGCGACTTTTTTCTACTGGAAATTACTGCATACTTGTCTTTTAAATATGGCAAACAATTAGGGGAGGATAAGGAAAACAGAATTTTTTCTCTAGCAGTCCAATTAGCTTGAAGCCAATTAGCATGCTTAATCTGCCGAGATTTCTTAGGCTATTAAAATAGCCTCGGATTAGGATTTCCTTATAAAGTAATCTAGGGTTACTTTATGGATGTGGGTTTTAACTTAAAATAGTTCCCGAAAGAAAACAAAAGAAACTGCTGATTAACGATTACTTATAGGGAAGGTGGAACCCCCTTTTTGAGGGGAGGGGACAAATTAGCAAATTATAGCCTTTGCTATCCGTAAAAGTTTCTTTGGCATTATGAACCCACTATTCAAGAACAAGAGCCAAAAAATAACAGTAAATCTAGAAAATAAGTAAATTTTTGTTTTGTGACGGGGGCCAAAAACTTTTGGGAAAACGATTTTTTTTTCCAGAAACGGGCTGGCTACTCTATGTAGGTTTGTTTGAAAAGTGAGTGTTTACTCTACTATGTAATTACCTGCAAATATTTTGAGTTAAGAAGCCTACACAGACATAAATGATACTTATGGAGCAGTCCAGACTATTCAATAAAGCCATTTCTTCTAGATAAATTAAAACATTAGAATTATTGCTCAGACCAGATAAATATTTTTGCAGTTTACAGTTTTCTTCCACAATACTCCAAGATTTTTGAACTTCTCACAAGGAAGTACACTTCAGTTAGTTTTGCTTCTTGGACTCCAACATTTTAGGAGAGCTAATCTTTAGATTAGCTCCCCACTTCCCCTTTGTATTATTGAAAATACAAACAGGAAAAATCCTGTTACTTTTTCTTAGTTTGAATAGTTAGAGAAGAGCCTCAGAGAATCAAGCAGCGAAGAGAGTCAAATAGGGCACCAGACCCTAAAAAAGTATATTGATGATAATACTGCCACTGAAGCTAAAGCTACTACTATTAATTAATGTTTCAGTTACTATGAGCTAGCGTCGTTCTTTATTATAAAATATACAAAAATGTATTTTTTTTTTTGGCATAGAACTGATATTATTTTTTATTTTAAAAACTTTTTGTATTACAAAAGTTACTAGATGTAGCAATATCCTTTAGAATGAGCCATTACACAGCTCTCTATAATGTTCCAGTGCTTCACCAGCTGCGGATGAAAAATACGGAAAAAAGATGCCTTCGATGCAAAATATCGTGGCTTCAGCCACTTTTCTTGTTTTTCAAGCCCATATATTATCCTTGTTGTTCAAGCCAAGGGACGGTAAGTTTTCCATCTAGGGGTATCATACAAGATGGTTCTAATTGTGTAATTCTTGTTCTGATCTGACTCTTTTTTCAGAAGTTATGGGTTAGCGTATTTCTTAGTATGGGATGTGATCGTCTCTTACTAGATCGCTAGGTACCGCTGCGGCCCTGATCTCTTAATAGGTTGCTATCAACAGCTGCAACACCAGAACCTGATAAATTTACAAGGGCCGTAGTTTGTTCTTTACTGTAACATTTTCCCCATTAAATTCAAAAGGTAAAATTGTTGCTAAGACACTACAAACGATTTTGTATCTTAAATAGTAATCTTATTTCAGTTAAAAAAAGGAGAAAAATCAGTGCTAGAAATGCCAAAAAGTTAACTCCCTTGTTTTTCAAGGTGGGGGACTATTATTCACCTGTATTAAGTTTTCAACCATGGTAATTCCAATGGTGCATATTCCGTTTGATTAGACGCCAGTTTCGTGGGATTTTAGGGTTTTTTCAAAATCACCATAGTCTCATTTCCTTGCAAACTTTCATTTTTAAGGTTAACGGAAAAAATAGTTACAAATTCTTAATCGATGTCAGATGGCAATTTTTCCTCATTAAACAATATTTTTTCAAAACACTTTTCTTAAATTTTGGTTACTATGGGCTGCAGTTCGCCTTTTACTAGGTTGCAGCTTTAGCTGCAATAATAATTATAAGAAATGTTCAAATATTTTCCTAGTATTAATTCAAAAGTAGAATTGTTGCTAAAACACATTAAATATTCTTGAATTTTACAATAATTTTAATTTAGAGTTTGTTCTTTATTATAAGTTTTTTTTACGAAACCATTTATAATAAACTATGTCGATCCTTTATGAAACATTTATAAGGAACTATACCGATCCTTTATGTAATTAAAAATGATGTTCTATTTTGATCTTCGTATGCAAGATGATGTTAATAAAATTTACTACTCAAGTGTTATATGAAAATGGAGTTTTTCATATTAATTGATTTCATTTTAAAAACTATTTTTTGATAGTTACAGAAGGCACTAGAAGTAGCAATTTTCTTTAAAATGAGGCCTTCAAAGCTCCCTATGATATTCCATTGCCCCGCTAGCTGCGGAGAAAGAAAAAAAGGAAAGAAAAAAGAGATGCTGTTGATGCAGAATATCGTGCTTGCAGCAACTTTTTTTTTTTTTCAAGCCAATTTCGATCTGAATCTATTTTTAGTAGTTATGGGCTGTTTTATTTTTTACTAGGGGAGGTGATCGTCTCTGACTAGGTTACTAGCTAACACCGCGACCCGGACCATTTATTATGAACTATATCGATCCTTTGTGTAATTGCTAGCTACTACTGTAACCCTGATAGTTCAGTTACTATTGGCCAGAGTTCAATCTTTACTATAATTAAATAAAAAAAAAAACAAGTTTTTCTTAAACTGAAAGTAAGGAACGACGTTAAAACTTAAAACGAACAGAAATTATTCCGTAAATGAAAGGGGCTATCCCCTCCTCAATGCCTCGCTCTTTACGCTAAAGTTTTTTTTGTTTTAAAAAACAGAGTCGTGAGAAAGAGCCTAACTTTAGCTTAAAGAGCGAGGCATTGAGGAGGGACAGCCCCTTTCATTTACGGAATAATTTCTGTTCGTTTTAAGTTTTAACGTCGTTCCTTACTTTCAGTTAAAAAAAATTGTTTTTTTTATTTAATTTTTGAACGTTTTTTGAATTAATGCAGGTTTTGATCTTGGCTCACTGAACATGAATAATTAAAACAAAATTTGCATATTAATTTACTTTTATTTGGTTAAATGGCTTTCTTTAAACTTGTTTAGTTTTATTTATGAACGTTTTTATTAGTAATAAATATACGTAACTTACGAATTAAGTTACGTAACGAACTTCTGTATTCATATATTTTTAATACGTATATTAGAGGGTTCGCCCCCTAAAGTTCGAATTTTTTTCCAATTCTTTAAAAATGACCGCTTAATCACAAAGGCCGTTAATTAGAATAAATACCTCTTATGAAAGTACTAAAAAATCTTTGGCTTAAAGAGCGAGGTATTGACTAGGGGGTGAACCCATCATATATGTAATATTTTCTGTTCGTTTTAAGTTTTGGTGTAGCTTCTGTTGCAGTTGAAAAACTTGTTTTTTTATATTTAATTTCCGATTTTTTTTAAATAATGCTGGGAAATCCGGCGTCCCCTTCATAGCAATGTCCCTTCCCCCATGAAAACTTCCTTCATGGAAAGATCCTCCCACACTTCATAGAAAGAACCTCCCGGGACTTCGGGGGATTAAATCATCCTAAAAGACATACTTATAATATTTTCGAACATGCTGAACAAAATGGCTATCTCAAAATTTTGATCGGGTGACTCTGGGAAAAAAATGAGCGCGGGAGGGGGCCTAGTTGCCCTCCATTTTTTTGGTCACTTAAAAATGGCACTAGAACTTTTCATTTCCATTCCAAGGAGCCCTCCCACGATGTTCTAGGACCACTGGGTCGATAATGTCGCCCCTGGGGAAAAAAAAAACAAAAAACAAATGAACACGCATCCGTGATCTTTTGTTCTGGCAAAAAATGCAGAATTCCACATTTTTGAAGATAGGAGCTTGAAACCTCTACAGTAGGGTTCTCTGATACGCTGAATATGATGGTATGATTTTCATTATGGTTCTATAGTTTTTAGGGGTCTTTCCCCCTTTTTTCGAAATAAAGCCAAATTTTCTTACGCACGTAACTTTTGACTAAACTTGATGAAACTTATATATTTGAAATCAGAATTAAAATCTGATTCTTTTGGTTTATCTATTGGTATCAAAATACCGTTTTCTAGAGTTTCGGTTACCATTGAGCCGGGTCACTCCTTACTTACAGTTCGTTACCACGAACTGTTTGAAAAATGAAGTTTTTCGGAAAAAATTAGTTTCTAAAAAAAATTATTGTTCTTGATTACAAAAGATTTATAAATACAACGATTTCCCTTAAAATGAGACATTAAACTGCTCTATATGATGTTCCAGTGCCCCGCTAGGTGAAGAGAAAAAACCGAAAGAAAAAAAGATACCTTCGATGCAGAATATTGCGGTTTCAGCCATTTTTCTCGTTTTTTCAAGTTAGTGGGTATTTGTTGTTGTTTAAGCAAAGGGACTGCTGAGTTTCTGTATAGGGGTTTCGGACAAGGCCTTTTCTAATAGTATACTTCTTGTTTTGATCTGACTCTATTTTCAGGAGTTATGGGCTATTGTATTTCTTAGTATGGGACATGACGGTCTCTTACTAGTTTGCTAGCTACCGCTACAACCCTGATTCTGTCTTCTGCTTAAATGTACATATGGTGCTTATTCAGAAGTTTTTCAGACACAAATGGCTGAACTTTAGACAAAATTAGTATATCAAACAGTTCGTGGTAACGAACTGTAACTAAGGAGCGACCCGGCTCAATATTAACCGAAACTCTAAAAAACTAAATTTTGACACCAATTAATACATCAATAGAATCAGACTTTAATGCTGATTTCAAATATATATTGCTATAAATTGCTATGAAGGGGGCGCCGGATTTCCCAGAATTATTTAAAAAAAAACGATTTGAATTTAAATAAAAAAAAACAAGTTTTCAACTGAAAGTAAGGAGCAAAATCAAAATTTAAAACGACCAGAAATTATTACGTATATGATTGGGTTCGCCCCCTAGTCAATACCTCACTCTTTAAGCCAAGGATTTTTTAGTACTTTCATAAGAGCTTTTTATTCTAATTAACGGCCTTTGTGATTAAGGGGTCATTTTTAAAGAATTGGAACAAAATTCGAACTTTCAAACAGTTCGTGGTAACGAACTGTAAGTAAGGAGCGACCCGGCTCAATGGTAACCGAAACTCTAAAAAACGGAATTTTGATACCAATAGATACATAAAAAAATCAGATTTTAATTCTGATTACAAATATATAAGTTTCATCAAGTTTAATTTTACCTATCAAAAGTTATGCGCCTGAGAAAATTTGGCTGATTTTCGAAAAAAGGGGGAAAGACCCCCTAAAAGTTATAGAACCTTAATGAAAATCACACCATCATATTCAGAGCATCAGAGAACCCTACTGTAGAGGTTTCAAGATCCTATCTACAAAAATGTGGAATTTTCCATTTTTTGCCAGAAGAAAGATCACGGATGCGTGTTTATTTGTTTTTTTTTTCCCCTGGGGTGATCGTATCGACCCAGTGGTCCTAGAATATCGTGGGAGGGCTTATTGGAACGGAAATTAAAAGTTCTAGTGCCCTTTTTAAGTGACCAAAAAATGGAGGGCAACTAGGCCCCCTCCCACGCTCATTTTTTCCCAAAGTCACCCGATCAAAATTTTGAGATAGCCATTTTGTTCAGCATGGTCGAAAATATTATAACTATGTCTTTTAGGATGACTTAATCCCTCGAAGCCCCCAGGAGGAGGGCTGAAAGTTATGAACTTTACCCAATGTTAACATATAGTATTGGTTATTGGGACCCGGCTCAATGGTAACCGAAACTCTAGAAAACGGTATTTTGATACAAATAGATACATCAAAAGAATCGGATTTTAATGCTGATTTCAAATATTTAAGTTTCATTAAGCTCCTATCTACAAAAATGTGGAATTTTGCATTTTTTGTCAGAAGAAAGATCACGGAAAAGAAAGATCGACCCAGTGGTCCTAGAATATCGTGGGAGGGCTCACTGGAATAGAAATTAAAAGTTCTAGTGCCCTTTTTAAGTGACCAAAAAAAATGGAGGGCAACTAGGCCCCCTCCCACGCTCATTGTTTTCCCAAAGTCACCTGATCAAAATTTTGAGATAGCCATTTTGTTCAGCATGTTCGAAAATATTATAAGTATGTCTTTTAGGATGACTTAGTCCCCCGAAGTTCCCAGGAGGAGGGCTGAAAGTTTATGAACTTTACCCAATCTTAACATATAGTATTGGTTTATTGGGAAGTATACAGTACAGACGTTTTCAGGGGAGATTTTTCCTGTTAGTAGGGGGGAGGGGGGGGAGGGCACGGAAATACGAAAGGGGGGCCTTCGGGCCCGCCCCCCCCCCCCCGAAATCTCTAGATTTTTTTCATTTTCCCATAATTTTCTGATTTTTCTCACAGAATAATGGGTTTGAAGGATTTGCCCCCCCCCCCGAAACAAATTCCTGCGTACGTGCCTGGGGTCGGAGGTTATGTAGGAGGATCTTTCCATGAAGGAAGTTTTCATGGGGGAAGGGACATTGCTATGAAGGGGACGCCGGACTTCCCAGCATTATTTAAAAAAAGATCAGAAATTAAATATAAAAAACAAGTTTTTCAACTGCAGCAGCAGCAACATCAAAACTTTAAACGAACAGAAAATATTACATATATGATTGGGTTCACCCCCTAGTCAATACCTCACTCTTTAAGCCAGAGATTTTTTAGTACTTTAAAATAGCTATTTATTCTAATTAACGGCCTTTGTGATTAAGCGGTCATTTTTAAAGAATTGGAACAAAATTCGAACTTTCGCTTAAAGAGCAAGGTATTGACTAGGGGCGAACCCCCGAATATACGTATTAAAAATATATGAATATAGAAGTTCGTTACGTAAGTTAATTCGTAAGTTACGTATATTTATTACTAATAAAAACGTTCGTAAATAAAATGATACTAGTTTCGAGAAAGCCATTTAACCAAATAAAAGTAAATTAATATGAAAATTTTGTTTTAATTATTCATGTACTGTGAGCCAAGATCAAAACCTGTATTTATTCAAAAACGTTCAAAAATTAAATAAAAAAAAACAAGTTTTTTTTAACTGAAAGTAAGGAGCGACATTAAGACTTAAAACGAACAGAAATTATTCCGTATATGAAAGGGGCTGTCCCCTCCTCAACGCCTTGGTCTTTATGCTAAAGTTTGACTTTCTCACAACTCTATTTTTTTTAACAATAAAAACTTTAGCGTAAAGAGCGAGGCGTTGAGGAGGGGACAGCCCTTTTCATATACGGAATAATTTCTGTTCGTTTTAAGTCTTAATGTCGCTCCTTACTTTCAGTTAAAAAAAACTTGTCTTTTTTATTTAATAGCGTAAAGAGCGAGGTATTGCTTAGGGGCGAACCCCTAATATAAATATTAAAAACATTTAATATTGAAGTTCGTTATGAAAGTTAATTTGTAATTTACGTATATTTATTACTAGTAAAAACGTTCGTAAGTAAACTTAAACAACTTTCGAGAAAGCTATTTAGCCAAATAAAAGTAAAATGAATATGCAAGTTTTGTTTTAATTATTCATGTACGGTGAGTCAAAATCAAAACCTGCATTAATTCAAAAAAATTCAAAAATTAAATAAAAAAAAAATTATTTTAACTGAAAGTAAGGAGCGACATTAGAACTTAAAACGAACAGAAATTATACCGTATATGAAAGGGGCTGTCCCCCTCCTCAACGCCTCGCTCTTTAAGCTAAAGTTAGGCTCTTTCTCACAACTCTATTTTTTAAAACAATAAAAACTTTAGCGTAAAAAGCGAGACGTTGAGGAGGGGACAGTCTCTTTCATATACAGAATAATTTCTGTTCGTTTTAAGTTTTAATGTCGCTCCTTACTTTCAGTTTAAAAAACTTGTTTTTTTTATTTAATTAAAGCAAGTACGATTTAATTAAATACACAGCCCCTTTCATATACGGAATAATTTCTGTTCGTTTTAAGTTCTAATGTCGCTCCTTACTTTCGATTAAATAAAACTTTTTTTATTTAATTTATGAAAAGCCTATTTTCAATCTTGTCGGAAGCATTGGTACCAATAAGAAATATTTAGAAACTTCAAAAAAAAACTATGTCTGTTCATTCACTAAGTAATCAAAATTCTACTAGGACGCGGATTTAAATTTGAACTTGTAGTCTTAGCCATGTTCGAAAAAATTTTGACGATGAGCAAGTTGACGAAAATGCTGTTTTGAATGGGGAACCCACGTTCAAATTTTTAAGAATGCAGGTTTCGCCACCTTTTTTTTGAATTATAGTCCAAAGGCGAGAGTAATGTGTTTTGCGAATGATAGTCGTGGACATCGTCCTCCCCCCTGACAGCCCAGGAACATGAAAAACTCTATGGACTGCAGTCATATCATTTCCTGCTTAAATTTTTAAGAGGTGTAAGACCTTTATTAAAGACATCAAGCTTACATAAACAACTTGACATTAGCAACTTAATTTCATAAAAATAATTTCTCAACAGGTAGCATTTGAAGCTTATTCCCAAATAGCTTCTTCTATGGTTGTTTTGAATACTGTCCTTAAACATAGAAATCAACCTTACTAAGTTACTTTAACAGAAATGAAATCGATTTCAAGAATTTTAGTCCACACAGGACTTTCTCAAGTCTCAGGCTCCTTAGCTTGCTCTGGAAAAGTATCGTATATATTTATTTTATTTTAAGGCGCCCGTGAACAAAAAATTACGGCTTACAATGTGACTTTCAACGGTCAACAAGTTAATTTCAGTAAGCTTAACTTATGCAAATATTCGCTCATGTTTTTCACTTTTTTCCAAAAGTTCTAGAGCTGGTACTATCTTGGAGTTGAAAACAGGGCTATCAATTCTACTCATGTCATCTGTAGGGGAAACAAAAAATCTCCTTTATAAGTAGATTGTGTGCTATTTTGGTCCAGGCACTATGTCATTTCAGGAATGTAAAAATTGCTCACAGCAGTCTCGGCCTGGATAGGTGTCTCTAGTTATTTTATCGATCCAGGGACTACAGATACCACAGAGCTCTGTTCTCCAAAGATTATCCTATGTTATGTCAAGAAAGAACAGTCATGCCGTATCAGGGCGAGAGATCAGAGTGAAATGATTTTTTTCAAAGAATGAAACGGCAGAATGTTAGAACTTTATCTTTAGTCGTGTGCACGTTCACCTACTTGTTGATAGGTGCTGCTGTCTTTGATTTCTTGGAATCTGAAGCCGAGGTCAAAAGATGGGAAGTACTTATTGGTAAGTATTCATTTCTTTCTGCTATAATAAGGTACTTGTATTAGTAGTAGGCACTTTTTTCAAAATAAAGTTTTTAAAGAAACACAATAAAAAAGAGAATTGAGATGAAAACGACAAAAATCGATTAAACGGAAGGTAATGATTTTTTTTTCAATCGATTTAAACTATTATTAAATAAAAAAAAAGTTTTTTCAACTGAAAGTAAGGAATGAAATTAAAAACTTGAGGGGGTTCGCTCCCACGTCAATACGTTGCTCTTTACTCTAAAGTTTGAATTTGTTCCAATTCTTTAAGAATGACCCCTGAATCACAAAGGCCGTTTAATTAGAATGAATAGGTCATTTGAAAGTTACTTAATAACTTTAGATTAAAGAGCAAGGTATGACGAGGGGGCGAACCCCCTCACATAGTAATAATTTCTGTTTGTTTTAAGTTTTAATGTTACTCCTTACTTCAGTTGAAACAATTGTTTTTATTTAATTTCTGATCGTTTTTTTAAATAATGCCAGTAAATCCATCAGTCCTTCCTGGCAAATTCTCTTCCCCCGTGAAAAATTCCTTCATTGAAAGATCATCACACTTAACCCCCGACCCCCGCCCCCCACCAGAAAAAATCCCCCTGAAAAAGTCTAGGCTATATGCATCCCAATAACAAATACTATATGTAAACAATGGGCAAAGTTCATAACTTGCAGCCCTTCTTCCGGGGATTGTGGAGGATTAAGTCATCCTTAAAGAAATATTATATTTTTCGACTATTCTGAACAAAATGGCTATCTCAAAATTTTGATCAGGTGACTTTGGCAAAAAATGAGCGTGGGAGGGAGCCTAATTGCCCCCCAATTTTTTGGTCTCTTAAATATGACACTAGAACTTTTAATTTTCGTTTGAATGAGCCCTCTTGCGATATTATAGGACCACTGGGGTCGATACGATCACCCCAGGGGAAAAAAAATAATAAAACAACAACAAATAAACACGAGCCCGGGATCTTTCTTCTAGCAAAACATACAAAATTCGACATTTTTGCAGACAGGAGCTTGAAACCTCCACAGTGGGTTCTTATAAAACGCTGAATTTGAAGGTGAGATTTTCATTAAGATCCTATGTTTTTTAGAGGATGTTCCCCTTTTTCGAAAATAAGGTGAATTTTCTCATGTTCATAACTTAATGATCGGGTAGTGAGGGGTAGGATTAAACTTAATGAAACTTATATTTTGGAAATTAGCATAAAAATCTGATTCTTTTGATGTATTTAACCCATCGGATCCATCCTATCGGTTGGTATCCATCAGAACCCATCGTATCTACTATTGTGTTACCTAAATTACTTTATTAATTTTTCTGAGCACCAAATTAGCAACCAACATCCCTCTTTTTAGGTACTTCCAGAATTAGGTAACTTCCTTTTAGGTAACTTCCAGAATTAACAAGCTCCTGTCTCATCTCTAGATGCCTATTGGGTCACGGTATTAGAACTCTACTGGTCTGATTTCACATTACAAAGAGCATTGGCACGGGTACCAAAGACCCAATTGTAATGAGAACAACAAAAATAAAATAAATCAAAACCGAAAAAAAATTAAAAAACTGGCTGCACACAATTTTATAACAAAAAGTAATTTTAAACCTTCTTCAGGAATAAAATTTTATGCATGTTGACTAAAAATGGAAAAATATCAAGGATAAAATTGACATTTTGGAACAAATTAATCGATTTGATGTTACTCTTTACGGGAATAATTTCTTTGTTACGCGATCAATTTAACACTTGTTGTCGTTTTTTTTTTTTGGTGAGTTTGAGTCAATTGTTTAGGTTTCTCTGTACAATACTTCTTCCTCCAAATCGAAACTATTTGTTGTATTATGGGCATTGTTTTCAAGGTAAATTGATTTAAAATATTTTTTAGGCAAACTTACAGTTTTGGTACTTATTTCCAACTCCATTAGTATGTTGCCACATAAGTGAAAATTTTGGGAATTGGTTTATATACTAAATTAAACCTTAGAGTGGTATTCTGAAATTCTTAGTTTTACTCATTTTCCATAAGACTCTCAGATTCTTTGAACATATTTTGTGCTTATTTTACGTAGAAAAGAAGTTGGCTAAAAGTCTGCTTGTCTTGGATTGTGGGTTCTATCAGAGTGGTCCTCGGGATTGAGTAGATTCTAAGCCATATTTCACTTTTATTTAATTTAAGTAACAATTTTCCAATAGCCTTACGGATCTTACAAATAACGAAGTTAAGTGGGCATGAGGTAATAAATACCCTTTCATAGCCATATTTCGGCTGAATATATGTTTCTAAGACTTTAAGTTACCTAGCATAATTTTTCTTCAATTTTCTTAAAGTTTAGTACTTGGAAGGGAGATGAGGTGGAGTAGAAACGGCCGCAAGGTTTCTAATTTGGACTGTAGATCCATTTGTAAAGGTTTCACCGTAAAGCACAACAACCTTTGAGTAAAAGTAATAGTCCCTAGCCTAACCTGCCATTTCATAGGTAACGCGATCGCCCTGCCTAAGTAAAGAACGATGTTGGAACAATGTATTATTTGTTTATTTTTTTTGTTTTTTGTTTTCCATACCAGGGCACTTCGTATCGAAGGAGTTGTCGTAGAAACTTCGAAAGGGCTCATTCGTTTTCGAATTGGAGTGGCTAGTGCCCTTTTTAATAGTCGAAAATGATTGTAGGGCAACTAACCCCCCCCCCCCCCTACACCCATCATTCCCCCAAACACATCCAATCAAAATTTTGAGATAGCCATTTTGTTCAGCATAGTTTGATTTCCAGATAGAAAGTATGTTTTTGAGGAGGATACTCCCCCATAACCCTCAGGGCAAGGGTTTTAACTTATACCCTGGGGGCATATAAGAACGATGTTTGGCGCAATGTATTATTTATTAATTTTTTCCTTTAGAGCAGGCACTTCGAATCGAAGAAGTTCTCGTAGAAACTTCGAAAAGGGCTCATTCAATTGGGAATTGGAGTGGCTTGTGCCCTTTTTAGTAGTCAAAAGTGATTGGAAGGCGATTAACACCCCATCCACGCCCACCATTTCCCGAAACACACCATATAAAAATTTTTTAGATAGCCATTTTGGTCAGCGTAGTTGATTTCCGGAAAGAAATTATGTTTTTGAGGAGGACACTGCCCACAGCCCTCAGGGCAATGGTTGTAAGTTATGCCTTGGGGGCATATAATGTTTTAGTTGAAATTGTTGTCGTAAAAACTTGAAAAAAGGGCTCATTCGATTCGGAATTCAAAGGGCTAGTGCCCTTTTTAATTGTCAAAGTGATTTGAGGGCAACTAACCCCCTCTCACGCCCACCTTTTCCCCAAACACATCCAATCAAAATTTTTAGATAGCCATGTTATTCAACGTAGTTGAAAGTTTTTGGAAATTAGGTCTTTCAGGATGACAACCCCTCCCCCACAGCCCTCAGTACAAGGGTTGTAAGTTATTTCCTGGGGGTATATAAGGTTTTTACTGAGAGTGATGTCGTAGAAAAGTAAAGTGCAAATTTTGTTCTGGCCTTGAGAAGGCACAGGGGTGTTTAGCCCAACTTTTGTTAATATCTGCTCATTTTGAGTTTGACTTTGTTATTTATTGTAAATTAATTAAAAAAAAACTTTCCGAAAAATAAGTTTTTCAAAGAAAAGTAAAGGTCATTTTAAACTTAAGCTCAGGAGATACAAATAGCTGTTAAAATTCAAACTCAAAACGACCAGAAGTTAGTATTAAAGAATAAATGAAACCCAAAACGAACAAAAATTAAATAAACAATCATAGCAAAAAACATACAACAAGTAATAATATAAATGAATAAATAGATCATAAAGCAAGTAATACTTAGATTGAATATGAAAATCAAGCTTAAAATGCAAACAAATATTTTGCTATTAAATTATAAATGAAACTTAAAACGAACAGAAATTAAATAAACAATCAATGCGAACAAACATACAATATATATTAATGAAAATGAATAAATAAATCTTAAAACGAGTGAAACTCAAATTGAATATGTAAATCAAGTTTGAATCGAATAAAAATAACTACAAACAAGAGTTTGGGTATCGTCTCACTGCAGAAGCCTAAAACCTACTGCGTCATTGGCGCTTCACTGAAAACAATTCTTTGAAATGTTTTCACTTTTGTAACTTTAAGAAACCAAAAATTAATTAAGATTTTGGTGAATAAATATCAGAATATGTATATTAAATTGACAATGCACATTTTTTTCAGTAAACTCATTTGAATTTTTTTTCAGTAAAGTACAAATTATATTATGGCTTTTAGAAAGCATAGGGGTTTTGAACCCTACTCACATTAATTTTTGCTCGTTTTGAGTTTGACTCTAATTTTATTTTAATTTTTGTTCGTTTTGGGTTTCATTTATATATTGATACTGATTTGGGGTAGTTGTATGCTTGGTAGATTATATGACAGTCCGGACGCCAGGTGTTGAAAATGTGAACCATACCACGACGGAATGGGGCTGCTACGAGAATTAGCCTACCCTCAACCCCTAAATTGACCATGCGGATTCAAAAATACCACTGGCACTTGCTTGCGAGTGGTGGAACACTGCGAAACTGAAATTTTATTATATTTTGGTGTTTCATGGAAGAAAATGCATGTTCCACAAAGTTTGAGGTGCAGTTTTCCGCTCAAATAGAAATGTCCTAGAAGCCATAGAATGTTTTCATAACAAACTAACACGATTAGTTACAAAAAATGGCAGAGTTTAAAAAAAATGGCAAAACTATATGAGTCTTGAACAGTCTTGGAAAGTATAAACAAAATCAAATTGAATATTAGATATATAATGATATTAATTATTGACAGATCCATCAGTTCTAGATTTTTTTTCACTGTAATTTTTATTTTCATTTTCAATGCTGTAAGAACTGGAAAATAATAAATTTGTAATATACGAGTAATCCGTTTTCAGTGAAACACTAATGACGCAGAAGGCTTTAGGTTTTTACAGTTAAAGAAGGGGCAGTATCCAAATTTTTGCTTGTAGTGAAACTATATTTGTCTTGACCGATCTTGAAAAGAACTAATAAATTAAACTGAATATTTGACGCATAATGATATTAATTGCTAAAAGCTCATCAGTTCAAAATATTACTGTAATTTTAATATTTATTTTTAATATTAAGTACAAAAGAAAACATTTGTAATATAATTCGTTTTCAGTAAAGCGCCAATGACGCAGTAGATTTTAGGCTTCTGCAGTGAGACGATACCCAAACTCTTGTTTGTAGTTATTTTTATTCGATTCAAACTTGATTTGCATATTCAATTTAAGTTTCACTCGTTTTAAAGATTTATTTATTCATTTACATTAATATATACTTGTATGTTTGTTCGCATTGATTGTTTATTTAATTTCTGTTCGTTTTAAGTTTCAGTTATACTTTAATAGCAAAATATTTGTTTTCGTTTAAAGCTTGATTTTCATATTCAATCTAAGCATTACTCACTTTAAGATCTATTTATTCATTTATATTATTACTTGTTGTATGTTTTTTGCTATGATTGTTTATTTAATTTTTGTTCGTTTTGGGTTTCATTTATTCTTTAATAGTAATTTCTGGTCGTTTTGAGTTTGAATTTTAACAGGTATTTGTATCTCCTGAGCTTAAGTTTAATATGACCTTTACTTTTCTTTGAAAAACTTATTTTTCGGAAAGTTTTTCTTAATTAATTTTTGTTCGTTATTGATTGCAAAAAGTTTCAAGTTTTTATGGCATGGGGGGGTGGGGTGCTTACTGTTCGATTATTCTTGACTTTAAAAAAACGGATCTATAACTTTCAATTTATATCGAATGAGGCTTTTTTCAAAGTCTATACGATTACCTCTTTGATAAAAACCTTATATACGAACAATAGACAGCTTGCATAACTTGTGGACCAGCGATTGACAACACTAAATGGATTGAAAAAATAGCTCCAATAAGGGGGTTTAGACTATTTCACTTGCTGACACAAAGGGATCATGACTGTTTGGAATTGACCTTAATAAGAAATTTGTGTGCCAAAGCGATTTTGCATCTATCACAGAGTATGTAACCTTATAATTGATAATTATAATAGATTTTCTATGTGTTCTTCCCATACATAACCCCTTCCCATAAGTTATAAACCCCCCTTAATGATTTATGCCCCAGGGAATTACTTAAACGCCTACCCCTGGGCCCTGGTGGGCTGTGTCGACACCGGAGTTTTTTGTTATCAGAACTTTGAACTATTTTAACAAAATGTTTATCTCAAAATTTTTATCTGATGCATATAGGGCGTGGAGGAGGGAGAGGGGCTTGTTGCCCTTAAATCTCTTTTGACTCTTAAAAAGTGAACAAGAACTTTCAATTTTCAATCAAATGAGCCCTCTCTAAAGTTTACACGAGCATCCCTTCCATAAAAAATAATATGAAAGATTCGGAGAATCCTTAAATTACAACCCTTGCCCTGAGGGCTTTGGGGGAGCTGTAATCCTCAAAGACCTAATTTCCAGAACTAAAACTACGTTTAATAAAATGGCTGTCTTAAAATTTTGATTGGATGTGTTTGGAGAAAAGGTGGGCGTGAGAGGTGGGTCAGTTGCCCTCCAATCACTTTCGACTATTAAAAAGGGCAATAGCCCTCGGAATTTCCAATCGAATGAGCCATTTTTTGAAGTTTCTACGACACCGCCTTCTATAAAAACCTTATATGCCCCAAGGGCTAACTTAAACTCTTGCCCTGACGGTTGTGGGGGCTGTCTCAAAGTTGGATGGGATGTGTTTGGGGAAATGATGGGCGTGGGGGGGGGGCTAGTTGCCCTCCAATCACTTTCGACTATTAAAAGGGAACTAGCCCTTTGAATTTCCAATCGAATGAGGCTGTTTTGAAGTTCCTACGACAATGCCTTCAATATAAACCTTATATGCCCCCTGGGCATAACTTAAAGCCCTTTCCCTGAGGGTTGTGGGAGAGTGACCACCTCAAAAATATATTTTCAATCTGGAAATCAACTACGCTGAACAAATATGGCTATCTCAAAATTTTAATTGGATGTGTTTGGGGAATGATGTGAGTAGGGGGGGGGGCTAGTTGCCCTCCAATCACTTTTGACTATTAAAAAGGGCACTATCCCTTTGAATTTTCAATAAAATGAGCCTTTTTTCAGTTTCTATGACAACGCCATCAATAAAACCTTATATGACCCCCAGGGCATAACTTAAAACCCTTGCCCTGAGGATTGTGGGAGATTATCCTCCTCAAAAACATATTTTTCTATCTTGAAATCAACTACGCTGAACAAATGGCTATCTTAAAATTTTGATTGGATGTGTTTGGGAGGAATGATGTGAGTAGGGGGGGGGGGCTAGTTGCCCTCCAATCACTTTTGACTATTAAAAAGGGCACTATTCCTTTGAATTTCCCACGAATGAGCCTTTTTTCAAGTTTCTATGACAACGCCATCAATAAAAATCTTATCTGCTCCCAGGGCATAACTTAAACCCCTTGCCCTGAAGATTGTGGGGTATCGTCCTCCTCAAAAACATATTTTCTATCTGGAAATCACTACGCTGAACAAAATGGCTATCTAAAAATTTTGCTTGGATGTGTTTGGGAGAATGATGGGCGTGGGAGGGGGGGGCTAGTTGCCCTCCAATCACATTTCGACTATTAAAAAGGGCACTAGCCCTTTGAATTTCCAATTGAATGTGCCTGTTTTGAAGTTTCTACGACAACACCTTCTATAAAAACCTTATATGTCCCCAGGGCATAACTTAAAACTCTTGCCCTGACGGTTTGTGGTGGCTGTCTCAAAAGTTTGATTGGATGTGTTTGGGGGAAATGATGGGCGTGGGTGGGGGGCTAGTTGCCCTCCAATCACTTTCGACTATTAAAAAGGGCACTTACCCTTTAATTTCCAATCGAATGAGCCTGTTTTGAAGTTCCTACGACAATGCCTTCAATATAAACCTTATATGCCCCCAGGGCATAACTTAAACCCTTGCCCTGAGGTTATGGGGAGAGTCCACCTCAAAAATATATTTTCAATCTGGAAATCAACTACGCTGAAAAAATATGGCTATCTCAAATTTTGATTGGATGTGCTTGGGGGATTGATGTGAGTAGGGGGAGGGGGGCTAGTTGCCCTCCATCGCTTTGACTATGAAAAAGGGCACTGTCCCTTTGAATTCCCAATCGAATGAGCCTTTTTTCAGTTTCTATGACAACGCCATCAATAAAAACCTTATATGCCCCCAGGGCATAACTTGAAACCCTTGCCCTGAGGATTGTGGGAGATTGTCCTCCTCAAAAACTGTTTTCTATCTGAAAATCAACTACGCTGAACAAATAGCTATCTCAAAATTTTGATTGGATGTGTTTGGGGGAATGAAAAGCGTGGGGGGTGCTAGTTGCCCTCCAATCACTTTCGACTATTAAAAGGGCACTATCCCTTTGAATTTCCAATCGAATGAGCCTTTTTTGAAGTTTCTACGACAACGCCTTCTTTAAAAACCTTATATGCCCCCAGGGCATACGTTAAAAACCCTTGCCCTGAAGGTTCTGGGGAGTGTCCTCAAAAACATATTTTCTATGTGGAAATAAACTACGCTGAACAAAATGGCTATCTCAAAATTTTGATTGTGATGTGTTTGGGGAAATGATGGGCGCGGGGGGGGGGGCTAGTTGCACTCCAATCACTTTTTACTATTAAAAAGGGCACTAGCCCTTTAATTTCCAATCGAATGAGCCTGTTTTGAAGTTTGTACGACAACGCCTTCTATAAAAACCTTATATGCCCCCAGGGCATAACTTAAAACCCTTGCCCTGAGGGTTGCAGGGGAGTGTCCTCCTCAATAATATATTTTCTATCTGGAAATCAACTACGCTGAACAAAATGGCTATCTGAAAATTTTTATTGGATTTGTCTGGGGAAATGATGGGCGTAGGGGGGAAGTGGGCTAGTTACACCTCCAATCACTTTCGACTATTAAAATGGCACTAGCCCTTTAATTTCCAATCCAATGAGCCTGTTTTGAAGTTTCTACGACAACGCCTTCTATAAAAACCTATATGCCCCAAAGGCATAAGTTAAAACCCTTGCCCTGGGGTGTGTGGGGGAGTGTCCTCCTCAAAAACATATTTTCTATCTGGAAATCAACTACGCTGAACAAAATGGCTATCTGAAAATTTTTATTGATTTGTTTGGGGAAATGATGGGCGTAGGGGGGAAGTGGGCTAGTTAAACTCCAATCACTTTCGACAATTAAAAAGGGCACTATTCCTTTGAATTTCCAATCGAATGAGCCTTTTTTCAAGTTTCTATAGACAACGCGCCATCAATAAAAACCTTATATGCTCCCAGGGCATAACTTAAAACCCTTGCCCTGAGGATTGTGGGGCATCGTCCTCCTTAAAAACATTATTTTCTATCTGGAAATCAACTACCCTGAACAAAATGACTATCTAAAAATTTTGATTGGGAGGTGTTTGGGAGAATGATGGGCGTGGGAGGGGGGGGGGCTAGTTGCCCTCCAATCACTTTTGACTATTAAAAAGGGCACTATTCCCTTTGAATTCCCAATAGAATGAGCCTTTTTTCAAGTGTCTATGACAACGCCTTCTATAAAAACCTTATATGCCCCCAGGGCATAACTTAAAACCCTTGCCCTGTAGGGTTGTGGGGGGGTTTCCTCTTCAAAAATATATTTTCTATCTGGAAATCAACTACGTTTGAACAAAATAGGCTATCTCAAAATTTTGATTGGGATGTGTTTGGGGAATAACGGGTGTGGGGGGGCTAGTGGCCCTCCAATCACTTTCGGACTATTAAAAGGGCACTACGCTTTTTTCAATTTCCAATCAAAGGAGCCTGTTTTGAAGTTTGTACGACAACGCCTTCTCCTAAAAACCTTATATGAAGTGCCCCCCCAGGGCATAACTTACAAACCCTTGCTCCTTAGGGTTGTTAGTGGAGAGGTGTCCTGTCTCCCTCAACTCAATAGTATATTTTCTATATCTAATCCTGGAAATCAACTAACTTACGCGCTGAACAAAATTAATGTGCAAAATGGGCTACCTGGAAAATTTTTTTTTTTTTTTTTTTTTTTTTTTTTTTTTTTTGTTTTTTTTTTTGGATTTTGGTTTGGGGGAAATGATGGTCGTAGGGGGGGAAAGTGGGGGCTAGGGGAGGGGTTTTGTTTATACCCGTGCCGCATCGGTGAGACACGCTCGCGAAGGGGCTGAACAAACAAATAAAAAAAAAAAAAACAACTCCCCAAAAAAAGTCATAGCAATCACCCAAACGCATATGAGGTTTTTTCCCCGACTAATTAAAAAAAAAAAAGAAAAAAAAAAAAAAAAAAAACAAAAAAAAAAAAAAAAAAAAAAAAAAAAAAAAAAAAAAAAAAAAAAAAAAAAAAAACAAAAAAAAAAAAAAAAAAATGGAGGGGGGGGGGGCGAGTCATACACTAGGTTTAAAAACGTGGATGGCGGGGGTTATAGACAATCAACGAAAGCCCTATTTATATTTTAATAAATAAAAAAAAAGAAAATAAATAAAAAAAAAAAAAAAACAATAAAAAAGAAAAAAAAAAAAAAAAAAAAAATTATTATAAATATTTATAGAAAAAAAAAAAAAAAAAAATAATTTAATATTTTTAATTTATAAAAATTTTTTTTTTTTTTCCCCCCTCCCAGTGAGGCGGCCTTCCCCCCCGATCGAAATGGAAAAGGGGTTGGGCCTGGTTTTTTTGAAGTATTTCCCCCCCACAAATAAAACGAAAACAACGCCTTATCTATAAAAACAAACCTTTATATATGGTGAGCCCCCGGGCATAACTTATAAACCCTTGCCCTGAGGGTTTGTGGGGGAGTATCCTCCAAAAATATATTTTCTATCTGGAAATCAACTACGCTGAACAAAATGGCTATCTCAAATTTGATTGGATGTGTTTTGGGGAAATGATGAGCGTGGGGGGGGGGGGGCTAGTTGCACTCCAATCACTTTGACTATTAAAAAGGGCACTAGCCATTTAATTTCCGATCGAATGAGCTGTTTTGAAGTTTCTACGACAACACCTTCTATAAAAACCTCATATGCCCCCAGGACATAACTTAAAACCCTTGCCCTGAGGGTTGTGTGGGGGGTTTCCTCTTCAAAAATATATTTTCTATCTGGAATCAACTACGTTGAACAAAATGGCTATCTCAAAATTTTGATTGGATATGTTTGGGGGAATAATGGGTGTGGGGGGGGGGCTAGTGGCCCTCCAATCACTTTCGACTATTAAAAAGGGCACTAGCTTTTTGAATTTCCAATCGAATGAGCCTTTTTTGAAGTTTCTACGACAACACCTTCTATAAAAACCTTATATGCCCCCAGGTTATAACTTAAAACCCTTGCCCTGAGGGTTGTGGGGCTGTGTCCTCCTCAAAACATATTTTCTATCTGGAAATCAACTACGCTGAACAAAATGGCTATCTCAAAATTTTGATTGGATGTGTTTGGGGGAATGATGGGTGTGGGTGGGGGGGGGTGCTAGTTGCCCTCCAATAACTATCGACTATTAAAAAGGGCACTAGCCCTTTGAGTTTCCAATCGAATGAGCCTGTTTTGAAGTTTCTACGACAACGCTTTCAACAAAAACTTACATGCCCCCAGGGCATAACCTAAAACCCTTGCTCTGAGGGTTGTGGGGGAATGTCCTCCTCAAAAACACAATTTCTATCTGGAAATTAAATACGCTGAACAAAATGGCTATCTCACAATTTTGATTGGATGTGTTTGGGGGAATGATGGGCGGGGGGGGGGGGCTAGTTGTCCTCCAATCACTTTTTACTATTAAAAAAGGCACTGGCCCTTTGAATTTTCCAATCGAATGAGCCTGTTTTGAAGTTTCTACAACAATACCTTCTATAAAAACCTTATATACCTCCAGGGTATAACTTAAAACCCTTGCCCTGAGGGTTGTTGGGGAGTATCCTCCTCAAAAACACATTTTCTATCTGGAAATCAACTACGCTGAACAAAATGGCTATCTCAACATTTCGAATGGATATGTTTGGGGGAATGATTGGCGTGAGGGGGGGGGGGGGAGGGGCTAGTTGCCCTTCAATCACTTTCGACTATTAACAATGACACTAGAATTCTCGATTTCCAATCGAATGAACCCTTTTTGAAGTCTTTATGACGACCTCTTTTATATGAATTGCCCTGCTTTAAAGAAAAAAAATAATAAACTGTACATTGTGTCAGCATTGATCTTATATACCCTCAGGGCATAACTAAAAAAACCCTTGCCCCGAGGGTTGTGGGGGAGTGTCCTCCTCAAAAAGATATTTTCTATCTAGAAATATTCTATGATATTTTCTATGATTTCTGTTCGTTGTGGGGTTTCATTTATTATCGATGCTGATTTGTGGTAGTTTCATTTTTGGTAGATTATTTGATTTTATTTTTGCTCATTTTTTGTTTAATGGAGTTCTTTACTTTTCTTTGAAAAACTTATTTCGTAGAAAAAGTTTTTTTAATTAATCCAATAAAAATAAGATAGAATTCGATTTAAAATATTGTCCTTAATTGTGTTATTTTTTGTATATTATACTTCAATCTCTTTTGAAAATATTTTACAAATTTGCACTATAGTACCATGTATAATACTGTTATAGATGGAAGCCCGCTGTTTAGGGTAGATCAGGGAATTTTTGTTTGAGGCAATTCCGGTGGTATAAACACCGTTCTCTTTTGTTTATTTTTCAGCATTTTTGTACATTTTAGTGCGTCTTTTACTAGAACATATTGTGGGGTCGTATTTAGAAAGATTCTGCATTGCATTTCTCCCCCCTCATATCCCAAGAAGGGTTGAAGTAGATAAGAATAGAAAGTAGTTGCTGTTCATACCAGCCGATACCTGTGTCACCTACCTTGTGCAAGTCGTTGGAACTGTTGGTGATTAATATTATAAACCAAGCTTGTTCGATACCAGACTGTCAGTTTGGTTTCAAAAAGGGGTAGAGCCGTGAACATTTCCATAAAATTATTGCAAATATTTTGGTAAAACAAGAAGAAAGTGGTGAAAAGGTGATTGTGGCTAGAACGAATATTTAAAGTAAATCCGTTGCTGCTAAGTGTCGGTTCCTAAGGGTTATATGTTTTATCGGGTCCATATAAGAGTGTGGAAAGGTATTCGACAGGGTGGTGTCAACTTTTGTTCCAATTCTTCAAAGATGACCCCTTAATCACAAAGGCCGTTAATTAGAATAAATAGCTCTGATGAAGTACAAAAAAAAACTTTAGCGTAAAGAGTGAGGTATTCAATAGGGGGTGAACCCAATCATATACGTATTAATTTTTGTTCATTTTAAATTCTGATGTTGCTCCTTACTTTCAGTTCAATATTGTTTTTTTTTATTATTTAATTTCTGATTGTTTTTAAAATAATGCTGGGAAATCCAGCACCTCCTTCATAGCAATGTTCCTTCCCACATGAAAATTTCCTCCACGGAAAGATCCTCCCAGGTAACACCCGCAAGCAATGGACATTTGCAAGCAATGGACAAACAAACAAAAGCAACGCAAAACAAAAATCAGATCAGGTCAATCCTTTCAAACTGATCAGAGAACTAAAATTAGCCCCATTTTCTGAGGAGTGAGAGTTTTTTTCCCCTCCTCTATGCAATATTAGTGAAGTGGAAGGCCCCAAAAAAATGTCACAACTAGTTTTATATTTAGAGGCCATGATCTGTCGCTGGTTAACTATGCAGATGATGTGCTGAACATAAGTAGCACTTATGCTTCTATAGAAGAGAACTTTGATATTCACGCGGGGTTGCCAAAACTTTTAGGGACAAAAGTGTCCAAATCAGTCAAAAAAGGACATTTTTAGTGTCCCTCTAGGAAATTAGCCAATATACAGGGTTGCCCACTATGAATTTTCAAAAACCTGTGAAAAAAAAGTGCCAAAAAACCTATGAAATTTGTCCTTGTTTGTTCTGCTACCTAGCGGTCTGTTACTTGCATGATTTCTACAGGTATTTCAAGCTTTGACATTAACGCTACCAATAAATTAAGTTTAGTGCTAGTTCAATTTGAAGAGATGGCAGAAAAAAAAATCGTCATGAGAATGTCAACAGAGCGCAATTTTGTATCGATTATCGATACCGCTATCTATCTTAGTCGAAAAGTAAAGAACAATCATAGAGATTCATTTTCACTTCGGCATTTTTATTAGTTATGCGAAATAGATGCGAGTCGTCGATCTTCAAAAGCTATTAAGATCTTTGGGTGCGACAAGGTCCGAACGGCTGTAGCAACAAATGCCTATTTTGACCTACATGGTTTTAAAGTTAAACAAAAGACATCGATCTTCTTAACCACTCAGTCAACTGGTTGGTCAAGTGATTAAATTGCTTAACAACTCCTCTATCTTGCCGTTTTCTGGACATTCAGAAGTAGCCCTGTGCAAAAATGACGTTTTCGAGAACTAAAAACGTGAGAAGACAAGGCCGATTGAGATAAATTCGCTTGAGTTATATTCGATAGAAACTGGCGACCAGCGTTTGACAAAACGCTATAGAATATAAAACAGAAACATTCGCTAGCGACTATAAATAAAATTGAGCCGCAACGCAAGTAGATTGCTAAGTACCATTTCTAAGGGTCCTATGTACCAAACAGGTTTTTCTGGTAGGTAAACAGGTCATTACACTCGGTCATTACACTCTTTGTCAAGAGGATTTACGCAATTTCAAAGTTCAGTGTCTTTTTTTAGTGGTAAACCAAAAAAACCGATGTTCCCTTTTTACTCGCCAATTATTTTTGTATATATTCAGGTTTCATATTTGATTCTCCATCAGTTTTGAATAGTTTATATTCGAGATAGCATTACAGGCATTATTTGTAAAAAGCATTTACATAGAAAAAATGGATAATTCTAAGCAATTTCTGGTGAGTAAAAATATTCTCATTATTATATTAAAAAGAATCGATCGGTAATTTGGGGCTAGAATAAAATGTTGATTTTTTTTTAATGTATTAATTGTTACAAAAGCTTCCTTTTTTTGAGTTTCGGTTTTTTCCTTACTTATAGCTCGTTATCATGTACTGCTGGAAAATGTATTTCAGTGATATTTTAGATCATAGTAGGCTAATGATGCTTCCGTACAAACAGTTTTTTTTTCTGTTAATTAGTTGAATAGGACGTGGTTGAACAAATCATCAAACCTACTTGATCTAATGAAGTGGAACAGAAGCTCACCAAACTGAAAAGATAAATGTAATAATTAACAATTATTGGACAGGGTCAATATGCTTTTCATCTTTGGTATTATTTGATTCATTGACTGTTTGATCAATGACAGTAACGTTTGATAGATTTTTTTTTTACGTGAAATACTCTAGTTTCTTTTCTTAGTTTTGAAAACATTTTGGAAGAAACTAAATTTCAGTTGGGGGGGGGGGGAGGAGCAGTTTATAAAAGGCCCTCCATCCCACTATCAAAACCCCTGATTTTGAAATCAAGATGTTTTTTTTTACACTACTTTAGATGTCTAACATAAACTGAATTATTTTCCAAAAACCCAAAATGCATTTTTGCTACATGCTAAATTTTTTTGTCTTTTTTTTAAAGGAAGAAGAGACGTGCAATAATCCCCCTTCTGAGAAGAAAGCGAGATATGGCGAACCTTCATTAATACAGGCCACAAGAGCGTCTGTTATCAAATTCGCTAGAAAAGTTACACACGATCGGAATCATGCATCGAGCACCCAACTTATAGTGACAGAGCCCTCTGACCCCCGCGTTGGTTCCATGGCAAACCCCCCTCAAGTATTGCAAAGGAGTTCAGATATAGAAGTCCAGTCAGAATTTGTAAGTATATACATAATTTTTTTTCTATCCCTATTTTCAAAAAATAAGACAAAATTTTCTCAGGTGCATAGCTTTTTAAAAACTTAAAATTTGTTTCTAAGCTATTTAATTTTCTTTCATTAACCAAATTAGCAATATATATAAAGGAGTGCTTATCATGCATTTCTAAATATAAAAAAAAAACTTACCAAGATCCCATCGCTTTTAATCTACTTTGAATTCTAAATGCCTTAAACAGGTATAATTGCACTAAAACCATTTTCGCTTTATCAAAGATCCCATCGCTTTTAATCTACTTTGAATTCTAAATGAGCTTCTTGAAACAGGATATGTATTTACGATAAGAAGAGTCCTTTGAATAATCTCCTATTATGCCTTTCACATGCAAAAGAAAATTTTATTATTTTTGAAACAACTCAGGCAAATAATTGCCTTTTTGAAAGGTTCAAGAAAAAGAATTTGAGACTGTTCTATTTGAAGTGTTGTGAAGGCCGATACCTCCTCCAACTCGGAAAGGGTATCGATCCTCCTACCTCGAAGGAAGCCCCCGGTTCCCAAGGGTTCTCCCTGGGAGGGGTTTGGGGGGGGGGGGGTAACTTTTAAGTAAAAAAAAAAAAAACAAAAAACAATTCAAAATAGAACTAGATCTTAACTAACAATTGTTAGTGGTAGTGTTACAATTGTTACCATGTAGAACTACAGAATGATTTAAAACTGTATTAAAAGTTCAGAAACACATCTATACTATTTGCTAACAAACAGGGGTTCAGTTACATGGGGTCGGTGGTCGTTATAATACAAAAGTTCTATTTGAATAGTGTTGTGAAGGCCGATACCCCCTCCAACTCGGAAAGGCTATCGATCCTCCTACCTCGAAGGAAGCCCCCGGTTCCCAAGGGTTCTCCCTGGGAGGGTTTGGGGGGGGGGCTCTAAAAAGGACCATCCAACATTTTAATTGTTGATATGGACGGAGAAAAAAGTTCTTCTCTTTTACAAGTATTTATTTAGCCCAGGTCGAAAAAATCCATTGGCAAAAGACAGAGGAAAATACGGATTATTGAGAAGGTAGCACCACCAAGCTCCGACATATGGAGTTCGTTTCCTTTAACTGAAGCCGAGGAGCAAGTGTTCGTACAACATACTGCATCAGTCGAACAATGGTCAAGTTTCATTAACAGTTATAATGAAGAGGCTCAAAGAATCGAATTGGACTCATATTTTGCGTTTTTATTTTAAAAAAAAATTTGGAATAAAACCATTAATTTTTTCTATCATTCTCTTGTTCGAACTTACCCTTCTAATAAGAATAAGACTACATTTTCCCGACAAAAAAAAATATTTTTTTTTAACATGTTCAGTTGACATTATGAAAGACATAAGGCAATGTAACTTTTTTTCTTCTTCTTTTAATTGTTCAGGTGGTGGGACAATGACTATGAGAAATTGACAAAAGTTTATTAACTATAAAAAAAAATAATGATTATTTTACATAAAAAAATAAAACTTTTTTTCTACAGATTAAAAATATAGCACTCCCAGCGGCACCATTGAGTGATGATGCAAGTATATTTACAGAACCAATTCTGTCACCACCAGCAGAGTTCAGGGATGAACCTACACTGGTTCTAGATAATATGGAGTGGCATGAGGGATTCCTTAATGATGTTTTTGGGGAATGCCCAGCCTGGAGGACTTAACTTGTGATATTGACATGCTTGAGGACCCAGAGTGGGCAGATAGTTTCATGCGTGAATATTTAGATGATGATGCTACAAGTAAATCTGAACTGGGTCCTCATAACGAAATTCCATCAGAGGACAATACAGGCTGGCTTGACCAATTGTCCCAAAACACCTTAGAATATGTACTAGGGGACCTCATGTCACATCCCTCCAATGTGATTGAACAAACAGGGTCAGGACATCAAAACAGTACTACGTCCCCGGAATTGCCTGATTTTTATCTGTTAGAATCTGCTCTAGGTCATTTGCAAACGTACAGGGTAGATTTTAGCCTTCCCGAGGAAAACGCTGGCAATATTTTAACTGACCCCGTGAAAAATCTCCATAGCTATATCGACAAAATTCGAGCACTTATTGATATTCAGATCCAGAAATGGGGAGGTCAAGGGGGAATTAAAGCATCAGTGAACCAAAAAGTTTATTTACAAAAGGGGACATCTGGGGACGTTTTTTATTTTCATTTTTCGACAGGCAACCAGACTTTTTACCCAGGTCTAAACGATTTTGAAGACAACTTTTTCAATTGGGTAAATAAACTAATTCCAACTTTGGATACATTTAGCGAGAGGGGGAGTGGGTCCACCATTTTATACATTGAATGCATGGATCTGAATCTCAGTAGATTTAAAAAAAACTTTATTTTAAGGGGAGGGCGAGGTAAAAGAATAAAATGCCACCCAGATTTGTCGGCTACCAAAGGAGTTCAGAGTTTCTATTTTGACACTGGA
The DNA here is from genome assembly GCA_027921565.1 of Artemia sinica. Classification (NCBI taxonomy): domain Eukaryota; kingdom Metazoa; phylum Arthropoda; class Branchiopoda; order Anostraca; family Artemiidae; genus Artemia; species Artemia sinica. Next base: position 60,603,716 of record CM051262.1, read on the forward strand.
CTTCAATGCTTTAAGTATGCATTTTTAGCGGCGGCCCATAAGACATTAAAAGATGAATCATCAATGAAAAATCTTGACAAACTTGCACGTAACGGTGGAAAAAATTTCCCTAAAGTAAATTTTGATTGTTTAGAGGGAAAATATCCGGTGTCCTTTAAAGAAATAAGCATATTCGAGAAAGCAAATGAAAATCTTGGGTGGGGGTAGTTGTTCTCCAGTACGACACTGAATTTGTAGATGGGGGGAAAAAACCGAATAAAAAAGGGGTTTTGTACTCAGTGAGGACACCGAGGGTGGAAAATGTTAAAAATTTTGTATGGGTTATTTACGAACCTCCCAAAGATGTAAATTCTTATGGTCATTTTTTCCCCGTTACGGCGATAAGTCGACTCCTCTGTCAAGGCGTTCAGAAGGGTGAACGTTTCTATTGCCCCATGTGCCTCTCCCCATTTAGATCTGAGCGAACGTTTTCAGATCACATGGGACATTGCAAAATTCACGGAAATCAAAGAATAGAAATGCCGGCAGAAGGCAAAGACATTTTACAATTTAAAAATTTTCAAAATTCTCTTCTGCAATCTGATAAAGTGTCTTTGGATTGTGAACAAGACTGGTTGAGGTATCAGACCCATCAAGGCCAAATATAGTCAAGGAACACAAACTAGTTGCGTGTTCCTATGCACATGCCCGTCGCGACGCCAACAATAAAATGCTATTGGAAGAGTTTTTTTTTGACTATGGACGAGGAGGGCAGTATGGAAAAGCTATTGGTTTCTTTAATAAAAACGGCAAACAGAGCAATTTCACGATTACGTCATACTAATTATCCGATGACATTGTCGGATAAAGAGCAACTGGCGCTGGAAAAGGGAACAATTTGCTGGGTGTGTAGGGGTGCCCTTGCCCCAAAAGACGCGGTGCAGGACCACAATCACCTTATTGACCCCAATTCAACGGGAAAAAGTAACTTTCGGGGGTGGGCTCACAATTCGATGTAATTTAAAAATTAAACAACAACTTTTTCTACCGGTTTTTATACATAACTCTAACTACGATCTGAAGTTTGTGCTACCTGCATTGGCACATCTTCAAAGAAATGGAACAGTGGATGATGATGCATGGGTGATAGACAGCTTTACGTACAAAATCATACCTAAGTCATCGGAAAAGTTGCTTGTTTTGGAATTTATGTGGAAATTTGTTGAAGCCGGTGTTGAGTACACGAATAAAATTCGCTTTTTAGATTCCTACAGTTTTTTTTCCCAAATCATTGAGCGAATTAATTCAAGTGCAGAAAAACGATGACGGTTGCAACGCTTTCCCCCTTCTCAAGCAACAATTTCCAAATGATTTATATGATTTGTTAACGGTCAAGGGCATCTATCCTTATGATTATTATTGTTCCATGTCGAGATTCGCCGAGGAGGCTATTCCTCCAATTGAATCGTTTTACGACAGTCTTCACGATCGTAGTTGCACCCCCGAGGAATACAGTTTTGCTAAAAAAGTTTGGGCAGCGGGAGGGTGTAAAAATGGATTTGACTACTGCAAGCTGTATTTGTCGAGTGACGTGTTAACTTTGTTAGACATTATGTGTAAAAATACGGATAAAATCTATGAGGAGTTTAATCTTGATTTGGGCTATTATTTTTCTTCGCCTCATCTAGTGATGGACCTCATCCTGAAAATTAGTGGGGAAAAAATCGGGCTAATCACTGACATTGATCAGCATCTGTTCATCGAGAGGTCAATGAGGGGGGGTTTTTGTTTTTCACGGAGACCGTATCTTGGAAACTGATCCAACGGGGGAGAAGACGGGGACAAAATCAAATGCAGTTTTCCTCGATATGAATTCTCTCTACCCCTCGGCCATGTCCCATTATGCACTACCTTGCGGCGACTATAAATGGCTCAATGACCCTCAAGCTCCCCATTTCCCCAACATTGACAGTGGTGTTGAGGAGAATGGACCGGTTGGATGGTTTTTTGAAATTGATGGAGAGATACCAGTCGAGCTTCACGATTCAGTAAAGGATTTTGTTTTCCCGTGTATCAATAGACCTGTGACTAAGGACTCTTTGAGCCCTCGCAATAGGCGTTTAGTCGAGGTGGACGGATTGCATTGGGCGCCTTCAAAACAAAAACTTATTGCTGACCTTCTGCCGAAAAAAAACATAGTTGTACATCATGTAGCGTTAAAATGGATGTGTAACAATGGTTTCAACGTCACAAAGGTTCACCGAGCACTCGAGTTTAGTCAAAAACCTTATTTGAAAACGTTTGTTGACACTTTTGTCAGCAAACGTTCTGCAGCAACAGACGAAAGCTGAAAAAGAAATTTATAAACTCATTTTGAATTCGGCTTTCGGCAAAATGTGTGAGAGTGTTCGTAATAGGAATCGTTGCGACGTTGTGACCGATCCAGAACAATGTGCTCGAATTATTGCCGATCCCAATTACACTTCCTTTACAATCATTGGCCCGGACATGGTACTTTTGAATAGGAAAAAAAGACGCATTGTCCTGAATAAAAATATTGCTGCAGGCAGTGCTATCTTGGAGATCTCAAAAAAGCTCATGTTGGAGTTCTACTACAATGTGGCTAGGGTACAGTGGCCGGAAAAGGGGCAAGTAGAGGTCTGCTACGGTGACACGGATTCTCTACTGCTCAAAGTAAAAACATCAAATCTAATTGACGATTTGGCGCACGGTGAAATTATCAGCTCACGGATGGACTACACCAATTGGAGTGTTGGTCTTTACCCTGAGCTAGTAAAACGTCGGGCGCCCAATCAACTTTTATTTTTAAAATCTGAAACGGGTAGCGACTTGATTTCCCGTGGTATGTTTGTAGGTCCGAAGGTGTACTTTATACAGACACACGACGAGGAAATCAAGAAACGTTGCAAAGGAGTACCCACGCGCTATGTGGACAAGAATTTCAATATGGACATTTATAGGAATTGTATTGTTCAAAATGCAATTCCACGAGCCAAATTGTTGGCAATTCGTTCATTGAAGTACAAGAACTATACTGTAAATGTAGAAAAAATAGCCATGAGTACCATTTCCGACAAGGTCTATGTTTGTCAAGATGGTGTGACCACCCTCCCCCTTGGTCACTATTTAACTTCAGACCGGATCGAATGTATTGCCCACCGTGAAAGTCTCGGTTTAAATAAAGTCCTGTAACTAATTTCCTAAAAACCTTTGGGGGGGGGGGGCCTCGCGGCCCGGGGGGGGGGGGGGCGCCGCCGCCAGCGCGGGGGGCGCTCCGCCACCAAAGTTATCTTTTTTGGACTTAGAGCAGATTTTTTTTTTCAAGTGCCATCTCTAATTTAATATTTTTTTCTCTATAAAAAAAAAATGTTTTTCTCTCTCTGTACCCATGTAAATGTTGTTGTTGTTGTATTTTTTTTTATTATAAATAAATTTTAAAAAAAAAATGTATTTTTTTTTCAAGTGCTCTCTCTAATTTAACGTTTTTTTTTTCTCTATAAATAAACAAAAAAAAGTGTTTTTTCTCTCTGTGCACCCATGTAAATGTTGTTGTTGTATTTTTTATTATGAATAAATTTAAAAAAAAGTGTATTTTTTTTTCAATGTATTGTTACTTTTTTATGTGCATATAATAAAGAAAAAATATGATTCTTTGTCTTTGTCTTTGTCTTCTTCTTGAAGAACAGAAGTAGTAGGGAAAAAAAAAATTATTTAGTCATTAGACAATTAGGGTCTACAGTTAGTTGTCCAGGTGAACTGTTGAAAGGAACATGTATCAATTTAAAACACCATTCAGATCGTTTCTGTGTGGGCCCTCAATGTCGGGTAAAACAACACTCTTAACTAAAATAATTAAAAATTGTGATAAAATGTTTGCGGAAAAGCCGAAAAAAATCTACTATTGCTATAGTATTTGGCAGGAGTCATACAATAAAATAAAAACAATTGCTGCCACCACCATGGGATCGATTCAGATACAGTTCATACAGGGACTTGATGTTTTCAACATTATTGAACCAAACTCTTGGCTGATCATTGACGATCTGGCTGAATCCATTGAACAATGGTCCCAGCAAATGTTGCAATTGTTCACTGTTCGCTCTCATCATGAACAGATTTCCGTTACTCTGGTTCTACACAATCTCTTTCATCAGAGCAAATGTATGCGAACACTTGCTTTGAACTGTACCTACTATATCATCTACAGAGTTGTTCGTGATTCTAGCTCGCTAATAACCCTCAATAAACAAATCTATCCAGGTGCCCCTAAATTTCTACTCTCAGCATACAATCAGGCAACTAATAAACCCCACGGTTATATCCTGCTGGATCTTAATCAAAATACACCCGAGGATCTGCGTGTAGTCACAGATATTTTCGACAATGAAATTACAGTATATCTCCCGGTGAACACTAAAAAGACCTATTAGTCGCTATCATGACACTGAAGAAACTACATGAAAATAGACACTTGTTTTCAGTTCTAAGCACTTCAAAACCTCAGCTTAGAAAAGCAATACTCAAACACGGTATTGACAATGATTTCATTAATCTAATATCTGAACTTTGTTTAAATTTGACCGAGGGTAATGTTCAACTACCAGAAGTAGTTAAGCAACAGGCAAAGCAACATCGTTCCATTGTACGTACATTGGCCTCTAAAAAGAAAGGAAAGAATTTTAAAAGGAAACGACTTCTTCAGGCGGGCGGTAGCTTTTTCACGCTTTTACTGCCAATAATTGCAGGACTTGTAAACAGTTTTCTCTAGAGAATGGCAAGACCCTATAAATTGACTCCAATAGAACTCGCTCTCTCACCCGTCGAACACTTTGAGGACAATCTGAGTAAATTCCTCGACAATGAAACTATTGATGATGATAAAAAACTGATTTTACTTCAAGATGCACTTCGCCGAGTGGACAAACACTATCGATCAAAGCCCACTGCTGCTGCTGATCCTAAAAAAGAATCATCTCCTCAAGAGTCTCCTGCTGCTGTTGGAACACAATTAAAGAAGGAGGAATTGGATTCAATTGTATTGAAAATTGGAAATCTAATGCCCCACTCATATCGTGAACAAAGTAAACGACTCCTAATCTATCTCTTGGAAAGTGGTCAAATTCAAGTTGAGAGCAATGGGGAAAGGATTATAATTCAGGGCAAGAGCTATAATCTACTTGATTTAATGTATGACATGGTTACAAATCGTAAAGGACTATTATCATTTGACACTCATCTATACAACTTTCTAAATACATTAAACTTCCCCAAAAGTCTTATTGGCAATAGACAAATTCTAAAAAAATTAAATGAACGTGCATCATCATCATCAACATTAAAAGATGAACTTGAAGAAGAAGAAGATTTTAAATCAATTTTGGAAAATACTAGCACACCACTGATAGCTAGACAAAAGCGAAGACGTATCAAGTCAACGTCCCACCACCACCATCAGCAGCAGCCAGTATACAAAAGGGTAGCGGACGTTACACAACGTGTTTACGTTCGAAATGGCTGAAGTTCTGAAAGATGTTTATGAAAATATTGGCGAGGCGGGGAGTTTAAGTTCCCCCACAACTCTTTCCAAAGTCACAGGTGTTCGCACTAAAAGAGTACAAGACTATCTACAAAATGAACCAAGTTACACTCTGCATAGAAATCATAGACTTCGTGCCAATCAATATCGAAAAACTAAAGCCTTTTACCCATTGGATATAATGCAAGCAGATCTCCTGACTCTAGATGAGCTTCAAAGACGTCACAATACACCGTACAAGTACATTCTACTTGCAATCAGTGTTTTTAGTCGCTATGCATATGCAATTCCATTGCGATCAAAGAGAGGTGTTGAAGTTGCTCAGGCCATTGAAAGTATTCTCGAAAAGGATTCATATAAAAAAATTCAAACGGATCGTGGTAGTGAATTTGTTAATCCTCATGTTGCAAAAGTACTAGAGAAATATAGTACACTGCTCTATCATAGTCACAGTCCTATAAAGGCTGCATTGGCCGAACGATTGATAAGAACTATTCGACTTTTAATTTCAAGATATTGTACATTGAAAAATACGCCGGCTTTTATTCATGATCTAGATAAAATCATGTTGATTTATAATCAACGACCTCATCGATCATTGTCCAACTCTACACCAACGGAAGTTCATCATTCGGATCATAATACAATTGACACCTTTCTTAAACAATATTCCAATGAATCAATGGTCAAGAAGAAAAATAAATTCAAGGTTGGTGATACGGTTCGAATTAATAGAACAACTAATGTTTTTGAAAAGGGGAATTACTTGTGGTCCACTGAACTTTTTAAAGTGGCAAAAATCCTAGACACTAAACCCATAACTTATCGCCTGCGTGATACCAAAGATGAAGAGATTCTCGGCGGCTTTTATGACTATGAATTGCAAAAAGTTAAAAATGCTAGTGAAATCTATCAAATTGAAAAGATATTAAAGACACGTACTCGCGGGGGTAAGAAACAGTTACTTGTTCGCTGGCTAGGATACAGCTCTGATTTTGATTCTTGGATTGGTGTTGAAGATATTGACAATGCCCAATGATTTCTATGTAACTTTCATGTCCAACGTTTCCGATCCTCTCTACAATGACTTGAATACGACAAGTGATTTTTGGACAAAACTCTCACCCGCCATCAAATTTGACGGTGCATATGAAGTGGCCCTTGTCGACTGTATTCTCAAAAATACCTATGACATCCTGAGAAAGGATCGTAAATATGAAATAAAAATTAGACCGTTTGAATTCGGTGATGAAGGTGCAATGGCAACTTTTGACTCTAATCAGTACCCTATTGCTAACATCCCCTACAGGGAATACAATAACATGCATGAACTGTGTCGAGTTATCAACAAAAAAATTGCAAGTCGAAAAAAAGGTGGTTTCACTTTCAATTACTCGACGGAACAAAGGAGAATTTATATTACCAATCCATTTGAGAATGAAAGAATTTTCCTCAATGAGAATTTACGTGAGGTTCTTGGTTTAAAAAAACGTATTATTAAGACAGAAAATTTCAGTGGTAGTGACCATGTTATCTATGCAGACTATGCACCCAGCTTCTCCACGGACACTTGTATATTTCTCTACGCTTCATTTGTGGAAACATCTCGGGTTGGTAATTCAAATGTTCCCCTCCTACGAGTTCTTGAACGAAAAACCAATCAAGAACATGTTCACCACTACAATATAAAGCATCTTCAGTATATTCCCGTAAACACTTCCTATTTGGAACTCTGTCAGTTAACACTAAGAACTGAATTAGGTGATCCAATAGCAATTTCAAAAGGCCTAGCAGTGATTACATGTCATTTTCGACCTATTGTCAACGACAAAGACGGTACAATCACCTAAAAAATGAACAATAGAAGAATTCCATTTGTCTGTCCCGATATTGACTGTTATGTTGGTGCTTTGAGTCCACGTCAAATAGGCAATGGATTGGACTACTACAAGGGGCGTACTACAATGTCTGGCTATGGTCTTGGTAGCTGGTTTGCTAAGCTATTTCGTTCTGCACTACCCCTTGCCAGAAAATATCTTGTACCTGCTGCATCAAATTTTGCTGCCTCCACACTACAGGACTGGGGGTCGGGCAAGAATTTCAAGGAGAGTGTTAAAGAAAATATTAGATCTTCAGCAAGAGCCGTTGGCGAACAATTAAAATCTCGACAAAATGGGGAGGGATTGAAAAGGATGCGTTCGCGTCATTCACTCATCAGTCTCCACCCAGGCAGGAAGCAAAGGACATCAACAAGGACTTTGAGAAATAAAACAACAAAGACCAATAAGCAGCAGAAGAAGAAGAAGAAGAAAAGATTGTTAGATCAAAGAAGGATTTCTTCTCTTAAGATGACTTATCTCCCTCACAAGGAATCATATCCATCAATCACTTCCTCATTGAATCTATTCAATGCTGAAAATGTTGATGTCAGTGTCAAGTATGGCTACTATGAACAATTTCACCCTCAACAACCCCTCTCGGAAAATATACACTTTCAAATATTTTCCAATGAAGACTATTTCATTGATTTGTCGTCAACATTTATTGATTTAAATGTTGTGGTGAAGAAAAAGTCAGATAATACAACTCCAAATGCCGGCGATGGTCTCTCCTATGAAAACTGTATTCTACACAACCTATTCAAACAAATTAATGTATTTATTAATGGGACATTGGTGAGCACTAGCAATAATTTATCCAACTATGCAAGCTACATACAATTTATGATGATGACGCCAAAGGCGTACAAGGAGATGAGAGGACAATCATTGGGCTATGAATATCGAACAGGTGTTGATACTGACGGTGAGTTGACTACTGCAGTGACCCAGGAGTATCATCTAGTTGGAAAATTAAATCATGAGATATTCAATATATCCCAATGGCTACCCCCCAATGTCAAGATTGACATAAAGTTACAGATGGCCCCATCGAATTTCATTCTGAGAAAAACACTTCCTGCAGCACCCGATGCAAATGTTATTATCACATCGGCAATTCTCCACGTCCGAAAACAACAAGTTATGAGCTCTGTTGCATTGGCAGTGGAAAAGCTAAGAGCCAATGGTAACAACATTAAACTTCTTGTCCCCCATACAATCACCAATCAACGTCACATTGCCACCGGTTCTCGTAGCTATAGCGATTCATCGTTTATCAATGGAGAAATCCCATCAAAATTGGCTTTGGCCTTTGTGAAGAGTGGCAGTGCCGTTGGATCCTGGACTGAATCCCCCCATGATTTTAATTTTTTCGGTCTATCTAGTCTTGTGTGCAAAGTGAATGGTATTCCACTGTACACTCTATCATTTGACAAAAAATCCTATAGAACTCTGTACGAGTTGACCATGCAATCCCTAGATCATGACTCTCAACTATTTGAAAATGGAATAACCGAATCAATGTTTTCAAAAAATCATGGGGTTATTGTTTTGGACTTGTCAGGCACACAGGATATGAGCATAGTACGAACTGGGAATGTACGTTTAGAGTGTACATTTGCCGATGCTCTGACTGAGAGTATCACGCTAATATCACTGAGCCAATTTGAAACCTATTGGGAAATCACACCCGACGGCAGTGTTCTACTAGACCTTGCACCATGAACACAAATCAAATAATCAATGTATTTAGTATGGATCCATACATGTCCCAATACAAGTCCTATTGCATACCCTCGGACTTCATTGAAAAAATTCCAAGTGTTAACAATACCCTAATCATTGTTAATAGCAGTCCATCGACTTTGAAGACCGGTCATTGGCTATGCATCTTTCAAACAGCGAAGAATATTGAATTTTTTGATCCTCTTGGCCTATCGTATAAATTCTACGTTCCATACATCAGCAACTTTATTGAAAGCAGTGGGAAAACCATTATTCAAAATCAACGAAGAGTACAGGATTTAGCGACTAAGACATGTGGCTTTCATGCACTACTCTTTTTCATGTTCAGATGTCGTGGCTACACCTACAAGCAGTTTCTCAACATCTACGTTGACTTACCTCAATTGAACGACTTTCTAGTGGAGAATATACTTACAAGTGTATTTAATATTGATTTTAGTGCCCTAAGAATAAAATGTTCCAAAGATGTATGTGAAATTGTTTATTAATAAAAAAAAAATTATATACATGATAAAACGACTTTTCTACTCTTTTAGATTTCATCCACTACTAGGTATTTGTCAACAACAACTAGTGCAGGTAGATTATTTGAATTCACAGTGTACTGATTCTGATGTACTGCAATGTCAGGGTCACATTTTCTACAGTAGAGTGTGACTTCACTCTTGTCATATCTCTTTGTATAGTCAATGATACTATTCGCATTCATTCTATAGAATTCACATGTTTCAATTTGTGTATTTGAAGCAATTTCACAAACAGTGTCCTCAAGTGTCGAATCACATTCTGTCACTGCCAAATAAAAATCAGTGGGCTTATAATCAAAACACCCATTGTCTTCACAACAATGACGTAGAAACCATATTCTCTTGTTGTTCCAACAGTTGAATCGTTGACCTGGTTCCTCCTCCCAGAACAATCTAAAACCACGACGATACCAATCTCGTAGCAATAAACTAAAATCCCGGTTAGGATTCTTTCCAATCATACCGGGATATGTACTCTCCCACTGCTTACATTTTTCATAATGACAATTGGAGCATAGGTGACCTCTAGGATGAGAGTCACACACCTCTTCAAGACAGGAATTACAACCTTTAATTTGTACAGCATATCCTCTATGCAATTTACACGGGTTGCATAATCTACACTTTTCATCATACTCCTCAATCATTGTGCAATTCTCACATGATGACCAACTGCCCAGTGAGTACATACATAGTGGACATGTATGAAACATTTTGTCATGTGTTGACGCTCTCACTGCCACAATGAAACTGAGCTAGCAACATCAAAAAATTGCCTGAGATAGAGAGAGAGAGGAGTAAATCATCCTTGAGCACCATCTTTCTTATGAAAAAAAAGTCCTAAATTTCTAAAAACTAATGTTTAAAAGCATATCCACAATATCATTTTGCTGTGTCGTGATCAATATATCAATAAATTGTGTAAATGCATTTGGACCACGATGTAGAAGCTTCATACAATAGTCTAATGATGGAGAATCAGTTTTCATTATATCGACAAGCATTCCCCGAGAAAATATCTTCCTTTGAATAGACAACTCTAGAAAATCATCATCTAGAATCAAACGTTTTTCCATAAGAATTAGATTCCTCATGATTCGATCTTTCTCGAATCTATCCATTTTTTAGAGTCCTAACTCTCTCACAACCAACTTCAGACTAATCAGAATCTCGTTTTGTACTCAAAATATACGCTTGTCTACTTTAGAAAAAAAGAAAAAATACCATTGATTTAGAAACAGTTTTATTGAACATAATTACAATAATAATATTCACTGATGCATTTTGTTCTCATCAATATATTTCGATAGAACATCTAATGCTGACCGAAGTTTATTTATATGGAGAATATTTACTTTTCCAGCAAAACACAGCTGCTCCTCCTGCTTAAATTTGCTTAATGATATCACGTATCTAGCATACATAGTGTCCCATTCAAGACATAGTCTACAACCAGCAGTTATTTCCACAGCCACATTGGGTACTCGTATATCGTTGCTGCTGCTGCTGTCGGTTCCATCATTAATCTCCAATAGTGTAAATGCACCACTCATTTTTTTTTTCTCCACTAATATCCTCTCAAATAAAAATAACTATTCTCTTTGAATTCAATTCTTTTATTAATATGAATTGTAAAGAAACTATTCCTTTTATTCAAATCCTAATCACCAATCAAGTTATACTCGTTCCTCTTGGCAAAGAGTGTAATGACCTGTTTACCTACCAGAAAAAACCTGTTTGGTACATAGGACCCTTAGAAATGGTACTTAGCAATCTACTAACGCAGCTTTTCTGCGAAAACTCCTTTCTTTCTATGGCAGCAGTGTAATAATAACCATATGCACACGGCTAAACGCCACAGGGATTTACGTGGAGCGTGCCAGCAGGGAATGGCCATTCACTTCTTCTTTCCAGCCTTCTCAGCGGCCTTGGTGACTTTGCCACCAGCAGTAGGTGGGTTCTTGAATTTAACCGACTTGATGACAAACGTCAACCGTAAGATAGAAGAAAAAGATGGATTCGATAGTTCTAGCATACCACATTGGTTAAGACTTTAGGTCTTATTCCTATTCGGTTGATAAATGGTGTTCACGCAGGGCGCAAAAACATCTAAGTAAAATCCCCAAGCCGTTACCAAAGCTTAAAAGTAGAGTACAAATTAAAAGCTGTCGTATTTATAAAAAAAGAAGAAAATAAAGACATTTGGTTTTGATTTGGAAAAATGTCCAAAAAGTGTCCTTTTTATCAAAAAGCTGCCTTCTTGACCCAATAGTGTCCCGGTGTCCCTCAGAGTGAAAAAGTGTCCAAAAGCCACTAAAAGTGTCCATTTGGCATCCCAGTTCACGAATACGAAAACACTCGTCTTAATTTTAACCCGGAAAAGAGTGAAGTTGTTGTAGTAGGAAAGTCGACTGGTCATTTATTTGCTGAGAATATTGCCTCGGATCACATCTTGTAGAGCCTTCCTCTAGTATTACTTATATTGGCCTGCCAATTTGTTCTAGATTAAAGCATACTTCGTCCCTCCTGCTTTAATTTTTAAGCGAAAGATTGGGAAGGACGTATGTACTTCCTGTTTTTTTTTTGTAAATTTAGGTATAAGGGGGCAATTCTAGGAAGAACTTATAATGCGTTTGCATTGCCCGATTTATTAGCATTAACACAATTTATTAGGTTAGCGTGTATTGTTTATATTAACGGACTATTCAGGTAGCTAAAAACTAAACTTACCTCTATAATCAGAATTGCATCTTGACTCCAAATTTAACATTTATTTAAGTCGGAAATGAACTTTACCCCCACCCCCATCCCTAATTCACAGATATGTACCCAAGGAATATACCTTGAATTGGTATATATAGGGGTGAGGGTAAAGTTCACTTCCGACACAAATGAATGTTAAATTAGGATTCAGGATACAATTTTGACTATAGAGATAATTTTTTTTGTAGCTAACTGAACAGCTCGTTAAAATAAACATTACCCGCATTAGCATTAATACCATTAACACCCTTTAGGAACTATTTAGTCAAACTGAGAAAATAGCTATCCGCCGACTGCATTTTCGTTATGCAAAGTATCTATTAGGTATCCCTTTATAGGGATACCTATAAAGTCGGTTATATGACCGACTGCTCGTGTCATATAACGAAGAGTGGCTTGGTTCAAATGCCTTTGCAAATCGAGCACGGCGATTCAATACAGCTATAAGCGGGTCGGTTATACCATACTTCAGAGACATTTTCGAATTCCTCATCCAAATTGGAAGACGAAGTAGATACTTGCCATATCTGTAAAAAATAGACCGAATACTGCGGCGATCAGATGAAATTATATTTACAAGACGGAGATAGGGCTAGCACATGTGGCAAAACAAAAGCGTTATACACCATTGCGAGTAGAAAACGGTTAAAGTGGTACTTCATTGAAACGAGAATTCCATAAGCTCTTCGTGTCTTTACAGCGAACAATGAAACAAGGCAATCGTGAGTTCTTTTAAGATCACTGCATATTGTAAGGCCAAGGTACATTATCTTAGACGAAGACTTAATCGTATAAGTTCCGAAAATAACATCAACTGGTACACTATCTTTAAGCGGCTATTATATATGAGAACTTCACTCTTTTGGGGATTGAAAGAAAGACCTGTGTTACCGTATTCCTTACTCAAAACAAGAAAAGTCTCTTCGATGCCTAGAACTGTACTACTCGCGTTCAAAATGTCGTCGGCATAATCGATCAGCGAAACATTGAGACCTCTAAAGATACAAGTAGACTGAGCCGGTTCTTGCGATGAAATAATACTATTATTGAATAGCGGTGGCGAAGTAAGTGCCCCTTGGCGTATTCCTTTCTCTACGGGTATAAGACTAAAAGATAAGGCTAAAGCATTAACACATGGTACATTTGCACGCGCTTTTAATTTTACTATACACATTCATCAGTGCGCGTAGAATAGACTTATCCACCCCACGCTTCCGAGCAGACAACAATATCTGAAGGTGCACACCGGAGTCAAACGTGTGATTGACATCGTGACCGGAAAAATACAGTGACTCATTTGAATCATCGGCCTCAATCAACAAATTAGCAATCATATAATGCGCGTGTTCTCTACTCATATTCTTTTTGAAACCAAATTGGTTATCCGGCGTGTTACATGTAGCACTAAGCCTATTTACAACAAGCAATTCAAATAACTTGCACAGTACAGGTGCGCACAGATAGGGCGCACAGGTGCGCACAGATCGGGCGTTAAGAAGAACACTGCCCACCGTCTTTTCCGCTTTTTAGTACAGGAGTAATTGCACCCGTGCAGAATAGGTTTGGAACATTCCCAGCATTAAAAATCATTTGGTACAGGAGACAAAGGTGCTCGACAAGGATCTGACTTCCCGCTTGCAGATACAATCCGCACAGGTTATCCACCCCCCTCGACAACTTCTTCTTCAGTTTCGAGAGTACCTCACTGACTGACTAATTAGACACAACAAAACCAACTTCCTGTTCACATTCCGCAAAACCCGCATCGAGCTCAATATAAAATTTATTTTCCAAATCACCATTAGGCGATGAAGGTTCGTGCGTAAAATATTTAACCCTCTCACCCTCACTGGGCAGAACATCAATTGATTTTCTACGTTTCTTCTTTTTTAGGAATTTCCACATGCGATTGGGGTCTTGCCTTACAGATTTACTATCGCATTCAATAATCAGAGCACGATGTGTAGCGAGGGTTTTTGCGAATCTTCGCTTAGTATGTAATCGGATGGAGTTCCCGATACCATGTCTTGGTTGGCCGTTATGTATCCACATGCGTAACCAGAATTTTGCGTCCGCACACGCATCTACAAGATCCGAATTATCGGACCAGTGGGTATTTCCGAGCCAATCCGAACATGACAAATCGGTACTGCAGCCTTTTCCGTACACTGCAGGGCATGAACTATTTCGCTACGGTTGATCAGTACCTTTTTATCACTTGCTGCATCTGAAGAAGATTGACGAAGTAGATTGTAAGGTACGCGAATTCTTGCTAAAAATATTGTCACATACATTCTGGTATAAGAAGGTATTAATTTTATCCCACATAACCTTCTGATGCCATTTTCTTCCACTGGGCAGATCAGGGTGGGATTTCGAAGATGTGTTAGGTGGGAAAACATAACCAACTGGTAAGTGGTCAGATGCGCTGATAGACGTATCCACATGTGACTGGCAAAGGGGAACTGGTTGATGAGAACACATTATAAAATCAAGAGATTAAGTCGCTCCAGAGTTATGAACATAAGTGAAATCAAGATCCTTTTCCATTATTTGTAGACCGGAGCATGCAGTCGAGAAAACTTGGGATTCAGGGCTTTCCAGATTCATAAAACCACATTTCATATGTGGTTTTATAGCGTTTGCTAATTTCCGACAAGCACTATCGAACCTGAAATCTGATCTAGATGATTTGTAGTCCATAGGCATATAAACTGAGAAGATTATTGTCCGTTCAATCTTGATCGCAAAAAAATTATCGGATACCTGGAAAACTGTCGCGCGTAAAGACTTTGAAGCAAGGATTGCGATACCACCTGACGGCCGGCCGCTACCACTCGATTTCGCACCAACAGAAAAAAGATCGACTAAATCACCGATATTTAACAGTTCAGTCCCTTCTTTTGTCAGAAATGTTCCTGGAGACATACAACGTCATGACTGCAAATTAGGTTTTCGAGGATTGGCAGTTTGTTTATTACATTTCCATTAATGTTCCAAGTAATCAAACTTAATTCGTGCTTCATTTCTTAACTGCAAGTAACTTTTGCGCTTCCGGACAGCTGAAACTGTAGCATGGATGTTTACCGAACCACAGAGTGCGCTTTTAATCGGTTTGATGCAAGGGTTGTCCTTAGTGCTACTCTGGTTATCCCCACATCTAGGACACTTGGATTTGTTCTTGCAGAATTATGCTGCGTGACTAAATGCTTGACAATTGAAACATCCCATTGGAAGAAACTGATATTCAGAGATTAGGATGCGTTCGTAATGAATCACTGGGGGCGATTTATGGCGTTTTCAAGGTGCACTTTGGAATAGAACTGAAGTTTGAACTACCTAGAATTACCCAACTGCATAGCTTTCGAACAGTTCGGAATTATCTCGTAGAGTTCCACATCGCTCTTACCTGCAGGAACGTGGCGTGCTATTCCGTAGAAAGATGGTTGTTTCACTTTTGCCTGAACAGATCTATCGTTAGCACATAACGCCTAAGCAACTGCGTTGGCCATTACCATTTGCCGTAATATATGTCCACTGTTTGGAGAAAAAAAAAATTAATTTCTCTAAAAACTTACCGCCTTGAGCTTCGACCAATTATTAATGCCTTATGCACATTTTTAAAGTATTTATATCTTTTACTCCGAAAATTTATAAGAAGAATTACTCTGTTAGACAGGCCGAGCTCAAAAGCTACGAAATAAAAATGTCTTAGAGGAGGACTGCTCCAGCACTAAAACTCAAGAAAGTGTAGCAGGCAAAACTTACATGTAAATATGCCAAAGAGAAAAATATAATGCTTTGCGCATGTTTTGAAGGGATTTATATATTCCCCCCCTGAAAATTCATAAGAAAAATCGCTCTGATGGACAAGCCGAACTTGTAAGCAATGGAATTAAAATATCTTAGAGGAGAACTGCTCTAGCACAAAAACTGAAAACTGTATCAGGCAAAACTTTCATGTAAATATGCCAAAGAGGAATTTTTAATGCCTTGCACACGTTTTGAAAGGATTTATATTTTTTCCTCCCCCCTGAAAATCCATAAGAATAATCGCTCTGATAGACAAGCCAATGTCGGAAGCTATAGGATTAAAATATCTTAGAGGAGAACTGCTCCAGCCCAAAAACTCGAAAGCGTAGCAGTTAAAATTTACATATAAATATGCCAAAGAGGAATTTTTAATGCCTTTTGCACAATTTCAAAGGATTTACATATTCCCCCCTAAAAATCCATAGGAAATATTGCTCTGATAGACAAGACAAGCTCGGAAGCTATGGATCTAAAATATATTAGAGGAGAACTGCTGCAGAAAAAAAAACTTGAAAGTATAGCAGGTAGAACTTACATGTAAATATGCCAAAGAGGATACTTTCTCTTTGGCTTTCAAAACGTGCCTTGTGCAGGTTTGGAAAATATTTAGGCTATATCTCTTTTTTCTCAAATATCCACAAGAAGAATTGCTCTTATAGACAAACCAGGCTCAAAAGCTATGGAATTAAAATATATTAAAGGAGACCGGCACTAGCACAAAAACTCGAAAGTGTAGCAGGCAAAACTTTCATGTACATATGCCAAAGAGAAATTTTTAATACCCTGTGCACATTTTAAAAGAATTAATATATTTTATCCCCTGAAAATTAATCAGAAAAACTGCTCTGATAGACAAGCCAGTCTCGGAAGCTATCGAATTAAAATATCTTAGAAGAGAACAACTCTAGCACAAAAACTCGAAAGTGTAGCAGGCAAAACTGACATGGAAGTATGCCACAGAGGAAGTTTTAGTGATTTGTGCACGTTTTGAAAAGATCTATATATTTTCTCCCCTGAAAATCCATAAAAAAACAGCTCTGATAGACAAGCCGACTCAGAAGCTATAGAATTCAAACATATTAGAGGAGGACTGCTCCAGTAGAAAAAAGTGTAGCAGGAAAAACTTACATGTTAATATTCCAAAGAGGAATTTTTAATGCTTCGTGCACGTTTTGAAAGGGTTTATACATTTCCCCCTGAAAATCCATAAGAAAAATTGATCTGATAAGCAAGCTAAGCTCGGTAGCTATAGAATTAAAACATATTAGAGGAGGACTGCTCCAGTAAAAAAAAGTGCAGCAGGAAAAACTTACATGTAAATATTCCAAAGAGGAATTTTTAATGCCTCGCGCACGTTTTGAAAGGAAATATATATTTCCCCCCTGAAAATCCGTAAGAAAAATTGCTCTGATAAGCAAGCTAAGCTCAGAAGCTATAGAATTAAAACATATTAGAGGAGGACTGCTCCAGTAAAAAAAAGTGCAGCAGGAAAAACTTACATGTAAATATTCCAAAGAGGAATTTTTAATGCTTCGTGCACGTTTTGAAAGGGTTTATACATTTCCCCCTGAAAATCCATAAGAAAAATTGCTCTGATAAGCAAGCTAAGCTCGGTAGCTATAGAATTAAAACATATTAGAGGAGGGCTGCTCCAGTAGAAAAAAGTGTAGCAGGAAAAACTTACATGTAAATATTCCAAAGAGGAATTTTTAATGCTTCGTGCACGTTTTGAAAGGGTTTATACATTTCCCCCTGAAAATCCATAAGAAAAATTGCTCTGATAAGCAAGCTAAGCTCAGAAGCTATAGAATTAAAACATATTAGAGGAGGACTGCTCCAGTAAAAAAAAGTGCAGCAGGAAAAACTTACATGTAAATATTCCAAAGAGGAATTTTTAATGCTTCGTGCACGTTTTGAAAGGGTTTATACATTTCCCCCTGAAAATCCGTAAGAAACATTGCTCTGATAAACAAGCCAAGCTCACAAGCTATAGAATTAAAACATATTAGAGGAGGACTGCTCCAGTAGAAAAAAGTGTAGCAGGAAAAACTTACATGTAAATATTCCAAAGAGGAATTTTTAATGCCTCGTGCACGTTTTGAAAGGGTTTATACATTTCCCCTTGAAAATCCATAAGAAAAAATTGCTCTGATAAACAAGCCAAGCTCGAAAGCTGTAGAATTAAAATATATTAGAGGAGGACTGCACCAGCACTAAAACTCAAGAAAGTGTAGCAGGCAAACCTTACATGTAAACATGCCAAAGAGAAAAATATAATGCTTTGTGCATGTTTTGAAAGGATTTATACATTCCCCCCTGAAAATTCATAAGAAAAATTGCTCTGATGGACAAGCCGAACTTGGAAGCCATGGAATTAAAATATCTTAGAGGAGAACTGCTCTAGCACAAAAACTCAAACTGTATCAGGCAAAACTTTCATGTAAATATGCCAAAGAGGAATTTTTAATGCCTTGCGCACGTTTTGAAAGGATTTTTGCTTTTCCCTCCTCCCTGAAAATCCATAAGAATAATCGCTCTGATAGACAAGCCAATGTCGGAAGCTATAGGATTAAAATATCTTAGAGGAGAACTGCTCCAGCCCAAAAACTCGAAAGTTTAGCAGTTAAAATTTACATGTAAATATGCCAAAGAGGAATTTTTAATGCCTTTTGCAGGTTTTGAAAGGATTTATATATTCTCCCCCAAAAATCCATTGGATATATAGCTGTGATAGACAAGACAAGCTCGGAAGCTATGGATACTAAAATATATTAGAGGAGAACTGCTGCAGCAAAAATAAAAAAAAAACTCGAAAGTATAGCAGGCAGAACTTACATGTAAATATGCCAAAGAGGATACTTTCTCTTTGGCTTTCAAAACGTGCCTTGTGCACGTTTGGAAAATATTTAGGCTATATCTCTTTTTTCTCAAATATCCACAAGAAGAATTGCTCTGATAGACAAGCCGGGCTCAAAAGCTATGGAATTAAAATATCTTAGAGGAGAACAACTCTAGCACAAAAATTCGAAAGTGTAGCAGGCAAAACTGACATGGAAGTATACCACAGAGGAAGTTTTAGTGATTTGTGCACGTTTTGAAATGATCTATATATTTTCTCCCCTGAAAATCCATAAAAAACTGCTCTGATAGACAAGCCGAGCTCAGAAGCTATAGAATTAAAACATATTAGAGGAGGACTGCTCCAGTTGAAAAAAGTGTAGCAGGAAAAACTTAAATGTAAATATTCCAAAGAGGAATTTTTAATCCTCGTGCACGTTTTGAAAGGATTTATACATTTCCCCCTGAAAATCCATAAGAAAAATTGCTCTGATAAACAAGCCAAGCTCGGAAGCTATAGAATTAAAACATATTAGAGGAGGACTGCTCCAGTAAAAAAAAGTGTAGCATTAAAAACTTACATGTAAATATTCCAAAGAGGAATTTTTAATGCCTCGCGCACGTTTTGAAAGGATTTATATAATTCCCCCTTGAAAATCCAGTAGAAAAAAGTGTAGCTGGGAAAACTTACTTGTAAATATTCCAAAGAGGAATTTTTAATGCCTCGTGCAAATTTTGAAAGGATTTATATATTTCCCCGCTGAAAATCCATAAGAAAAATTGCTCTGATAAACAAGCCAAGCTCAGAAGCTAAATAATTAAAACATAGTAGAGGAGGACTGCTCCAGTAGAAAAATTGTAGTAGGAAAAACTTACTTGTAAATATTCCAAAGAAGAATTTTTAATGCCTCGTGCACATTTTGAAAGGAAATATACATTTCCCCCCTGAAAATCCATAAGATAAATTGCTCTGATAAACAAGCCAAGCTCAGAAGCTATAGAATTAAAACATATTAGAGGAGGACTGCTCCAGTAGAAAAAAATGTAGCAGGAAAAACTTCATGTAAATATTCCAAAGAAGAATTTTTAATGCCTCGTGCACGGTTTGAAAGGATTTATATATTTCCCCCCTGAAAATCCATAAGAAAAATTGCTCTGATAAACAAGCCAAGCTCAGAAGCTAAAGAATTAAAACATATTAGAGGAGGACTGCTCCAGTAGAAAAAAGTGTAGCAGGAAAAACTTACATGTAAATATTCCAAAGAGGAATTTTTAATGCCTCGTGCACGGTTTGAAAGGATTTATATATTTCCCCCCTGAAAATCCATAAACAAATTGCTCTGAAAAACAAGCTAAGCTCAGAAGCTATAGAATTAAAACATATTAGAGGAGGACTGCTCCAGTAGAAAAAAGTTTAGCAGGAAAAACTTACATGTAAATATTCCAAAGAGGAATTTTTAATGCCTCGTGCGCATTTTGAAAGGATATATGTATTTCCCCACTGAAAATCCATAAGAAAAATTGCTCTGATAAACAAGCCAAGCTCAGAAGCTAAAGAATTAAAACATATTAGAGGAGGACTGCTCCAGTAGAAAAAAGTGTAGCAGGAAAAACTTACATGTAAATATTCCAAAGACGAATTTTTAATGCCTCGTGCGCATTTTGAAAGGATATATGTATTTCCCCGCTGAAATCCATAAGAAAAAATTGCTCTGATAAACAAGCCAAGCTCAGAAGCTATAGAATTAAAACATATTAGAGGAGGACTGCTCCAGTAGAAAAAAGTGTAGCAGGAAAAACTTCCATGTAAAGATTCCGAAGAGGAATTTTTAATGCCTCGTGCACGTTTTGAAAGGAAATATATATTTCCCCCCTGAAAATCCGTAAGAAAAATTGCTCTGATAAACAAGCCAAGCTCAGAAGCTATAGAATTAAAATATATTAGAGGAGGACTGCTCCAGTAGAAAAAAGTGCAGCAGGAAAACCTTACATGTAAATATTCCAAAGAAGAATTTTTAATGCTTCGTGCACGTTTTGAAAGGGTTTATACATTTCCCCCTGAAAAGCCATAAGAAAAATTGCTCTGATAAGCAAGCCAAGCTCGGAAGCTATAGAATTAAAACATATTAGAGGAGGACTGCTCCAGTAGAAAAAAGTGTAGCAGGAAAAACTTACATGTAAATATTCCAAAGAGGAATTTTTAATGCCTCGCGCACGTTTTGAAAGGATTTATATAATTCCCCCTTGAAAATTCATAAGAAAAAATTGCTCTGATAAACAAGCCAAGCTCAGAAGCTATAGAATTAAAACATATTAGAGGAGGACTGCTCCAGTAGAAAAAAGTGTAGCTGGGAAAACTTACTTGTAAATATTCCAAAGAGGAATTTTTAATGCCTCGTGCACGTTTTGAAAGGAAATATATATTTCCCCCTGAAAATCCGTAAGAAAAATTGCTCTGATAAACAAGCCAAGCTCAGAAGCTATAGAATTAAAACATATTAGAGGAGGACTGCTCCAGTAGAAAAAAGTGCAGCAGGAAAAACTTACATGTAAATATTCCAAAGAGGAATTTTTAATGCCTCGTGCGCATTTTGAAAGGATTTATGTATTTCCCCGCTGAAAATCCATAAGAAAAATTGCTCTGATAAGCAAGCCAAGCTCGGAAGCTATAGAATTAAAACATATTAGAGGAGGACTGCTCCAGTAGAAAAAAGTGTAGCTGGAAAAACTTACATGTAAATATTCCAAAGAGGAATTTTTAATGCCTCGCGCACGTTTTGAAAGGATTTATATAATTCCCCCTTGAAAATTCATAAGAAAAAATTGCTCTGATAAACAAGCCAAGCTCAGAAGCTAAAGAATTAAAATATATTAGAGGAGGACTGCTCCAGTAGAAAAAAGTGTAGCAGGAAAAACTTCCATGTAAAGATTCCGAAGAGGAATTTTTAATGCCTCGTGCACGTTTTGAAAGGAAATATATATTTCCCCCCTGAAAATCCGTAAGAAAAATTGCTCTGATAAACAAGCCAAGCTCAGAAGCTATAGAGTTAAAACATATTAGAGGAGGACTGCTCCAGTAGAAAAAAGTGCAGCAGGAAAACCTTACATGTAAATATTCCAAAGAAGAATTTTTAATGCTTCGTGCACGTTTTGAAAGGGTTTATACATTTCCCCCTGAAAAGCCATAAGAAAAATTGCTCTGATAAGCAAGCCAAGCTCGGAAGCTATAGAATTAAAACATATTAGAGGAGGACTGCTCCAGTAGAAAAAAGTGTAGCAGGAAAAACTTACATGTAAATATTCCAAAGAGGAATTTTTAATGCCTCGCGCACGTTTTGAAAGGATTTATATAATTCCCCCTTGAAAATTCATAAGAAAAAATTGCTCTGATAAACAAGCCAAGCTCAGAAGCTATAGAATTAAAACATATTAGAGGAGGACTGCTCCAGTAGAAAAAAGTGTAGCTGGGAAAACTTACTTGTAAATATTCCAAAGAGGAATTTTTAAATGCCTCGTGCAAATTTTGAAAAGATTTATATATTTCCCCGCTGAAAATCCATAAGAAAAATTGCTCTGATAAACAAGCCAAGCTCAGAAGCTAAAGAATTAAAACATATTAGAGGAGGACTGCTCCAGTAGAAAAAAGTGTGGCAGGAAAAACTTACATGTAAATATTCCAAAGAGGAATTTTTAATGCCTCGTGCGCATTTTGAAAGGATTTATGTATTTCCCCGCTGAAAACCCATAAGAAAAATTTCTCTGACAAACAAGCCAAGCTCAGAAGCTAAAGAATTAAAATATATTAGAGGAGGACTGCTCCAGTAGAAAAAAGTGTAGCAGGAAAAACTTACATGTAAAGATACCGAAGAGGAATTTTTAATGCCTCGTGCACGTTTTGAAAGGAAATATATATTTCCCCCCTGAAAATCCGTAAGAAAAATTGCTCTGATAAACAAGCCAAGCTCAGAAGCTATAGAATTAAAACATATTAGAGGAGGACTGCTCCAGTAGAAAAAAGTGTAGCAGGAAAAACTTACATGTAAATATTCCAAAGAAGAATTTTAATGCTTCGTGCACGTTTTGAAAGGGTTTATACATTTCCTCCTGAAAAGCCATAAGAAAAATTGCTCTGATAAGCAAGCCAAGCTCGGAAGCTATAGAATTAAAACATATTAGAGGAGGACTGCTCCAGTAGAAAAAAGTGCAGCAGGAAAAACTTACATGTAAATATTCCAAAGAGGAATTTTTAATGCCTCGCGCACGTTTTGAAAGGATTTATATAATTCCCCCTTGAAAATTCATAAGAAAAAATTGCTCTGATAAACAAGCCAAGCTCAGAAGCTATAGAATTAAAACATATTAGAGGAGGACTGCTCCAGTAGAAAAAAGTATAGCTGGGAAAACTTACTTGTAAATATTCCAAAGAGGAATTTTTAATGCCTCGTGCAAATTTTGAAAAGATTTATATATTTCCCCGCTGAAAATCCATAAGAAAAATTGCTCTGATAAACAAGCCAAGCTCAGAAGCTAAAAAATTAAAACATATTAGAGGAGGACTGCTCCAGTAGAAAAAAGTGTAGCAGGAAAAACTTACTTGTAAATATTCCAAAGAGGAATTTTTAATGCCTCGTGCGCATTTTGAAAGGATTTATGTATTTCCCCGCTGAAAATCCATAAGAAAAATTGCTCTGATAAACAAGCCAAGCTCAGAAGCTAAAGAATTAAAACATATTAGAGGAGGACTGCTCCAGTAGAAAAAAGTGTAGCAGGAAAAACTTACATGTAAATATTCCAAAGAGGAATTTTTAATGCCTCGTGCACGTTTTGAAAGGATTTATATATTTACCCCCTGAAAATCCATAAGAAAAATTGCTCTGATTAACAAACTAAGATCAGAAGCTATAGAATTAACACATATTAGAGGAGGACTGCTCCAGTAGAAAAAAGTGTAGCAGGAAAAACTTACTTGTAAATATTCCAAAGAGGAATTTTTAATGCCTCGTGCGCATTTTGAAAGGATTTATGTATTTCCCCGCTGAAAATCCATAAGAAAAATTGCTCTTATAAACAAGCCAAGCTCAGAAGATCTCTAAAGAATTAAAACATATTAGAGGAGGACTGCTCCAGTAGAAAAAAGTGTAGCAGGAAAAACTTACATGTAAATATTCCAAAGAGGAATTTTTAATGCCTCGTGCACGTTTTGAAAGGATTTATATATTTACCCCCTGAAAATCCATAAGAAAAATTGCTCTGATTAACAAACTAAGATCAGAAGCTATAGAATTAAAACATATTAGAGGAGGAGTGCTCCAGTAGAAAGAAGTGTAGCAGGAAAAACTTACTTGTAAATATTCCAAAGAGGAATTTTTAATGCCTCGTGCACGTTTTGAAAGGATTTATATATTTACCCCCTGAAAATCCATAAGAAAAATTGCTCTGATAAACAAGCCAAGCTCAAAAGCTATAGAATTAAAATATATTAGAGGAGGACTGCTCCAGTACAAAAACTCAAGAAAATGTAGGAGGAAAAACTTGCATCTAAATATACCAAACAGAAAATTTTAATGCCTTGTGCACGTTCTGAAAGGATTTATATTTTAGTTTTCCCGAAAATCCACAAGAAGAATTGCTCTGATAGTCAAGCAGAGCTCAAAAGCTATGGAATTAAAATATCTTAGATGAGGACTGCTCCAGAACAAAAACTCTAGAAAGTGTAGCAGGAAAAACTTTCATGTAAATATGCCAAAGAGGAATTTTTAATGCCTTGTGCACGTTTTGAAAGTATTTATATATTTTTTGTCCCGAAAATCCGCAAGGAGGATTGCTCTGATAGACAAGCCGATCTCAGAAGCAATGAAATTAAGATATCTAAGAAGAGGACTGCTCCAGTACAAAAACTCAAGAAATTGTAGCAGACAAAACTTACATCTGAATATGCCAAAAAGATCCATAACTACTACTTACATATAAAAGAAATCGGCGAGTTCCAGTCATTTCTCCTTTATACCAAATTTTATTGGATTTTTTTCCGTGAAGTGCCGATTTAATGATAAAAAAATAATTAAACTTTATCATTAGATTCCAACCGTGGGTAAAATTACTTTGAGAAACCTGAAATGATTTAGATTTCCCGTAGGCAGATGTTACCTTATTAGTTTTATGGGTAGGCTACTCTAAGCTTCTTCTCTCTTCGAAGCATGAAAACCCTATTTAAAAATGCACCCCTATAGGATGGATTCTGCCCGTAAAATAAACTTACAGATCGCTTTAAATAGTATTATTTGTTGCATTTGATATTCCTTAGTCTTTGGGGAGAACAAAAATGAAAGGTCAAACAATTGAAATATAATGATCAAAGAGCAGGCTCCTTTGCCAAGACAACTCCCCTGTATACATATCATTCTCTGTTTGTAGCAACAAAGTGTAAGTAAGAAGCGACTCGTGCTAATAGTAACTGAAACTCTGAGAAATGGGGTTTTGATACATTCGAGTAATTTAATTTTTTTCATTCAGTTGTGAAAATGTAAAATTCATTAAGTTTAAAGTCACCCATCAAAAAGTTAGGAGCATGAGATATTTGCGCAATTTTCAAAAAAGGTTGAAAATAGCCCAAAAGGAAAGCGATCATGATGAAAAATATGCCAATAGTAATGCTTAAATATTTTTTGTAGAGTTAAAAAGTTACTACTTACATAAATACAAAATTTTGCCTTTTTTCCGAGAAGGGTGGTTATGGATGCACTATTCTATTTATTTTATGTTGTTTTTTTCATTAGGTGATCGTACTGAGCTAAAACCTCTAGATTGTTTGGAAACACTTAATTCGGATGAAAATAAGAGGTTTTAGAGCCCTTTTAAGTAGCAAAAGAGACAAAACCGAAGCAAAGTGGTTTTTACTGCCATTTCGAGGTGAAAAACAATCAAGAGGGTAAAAACCTACTGATTAAAAATTCTGAAATGGTCAGAATTATAAAGATTTAGATATTTAGAATTGCAAAAAAAACATATACTGACCTGCCCGGTTTTAGAGACCATAGTATAGCAGGGTGTCGCATATGCTGATTCTAATCATGCAAAATTTGTAAGTTTTAAATTGGCTGATTTAATGCTATTAGCATATGAAAATTGACGCAATTTTAGAAAAAAGGTGTAAACTCCCTCCAAAAAGGCTTCTATAACATTTTTTATCTTAAAAGAATTGTAATGTAATGTAAAATTTTGAAATCTATTAAAAGAATATTTATGTAGCTTCCCATTCTCAGAGGTTACGCTGGCATGTGGTACACTATCCGTCCTAGGCATACATGCAGTCAATAGAAAAATAAACCATTGTGACAGACAGTATATTGAATAACTCTATCAATTATTGAGCAATGCATCGTTGCACACCATCTATTATGGTGTTGGCCAACTGATTATTTAATGGAAGTGGTAGGGGGGGGGTAAATATAGCCCCAAAGAGTGTTTTAGCTCTACTACATTTTAAAAATTTCTGTCAGAGGTGCTTCAGATGAATTAAATGAAAATTCAGATGATTATAGATTTAACTTCTTAACCTCTGATTAGGAATATATCCTAATATATATTTGGAAATATTCTAATATATATATATATATAAATATATATATATATATATATATATATATATATATATATATATATATATATATATATATATATATATATATATATATATATATATATATATATATATATATATATAATATATATATATATATATATATATATATATATATATAATATATATATATATATATATCTATATATATATATATATATATATATATATATATATATATATATATATATATATATATATATATATATATATATATATATATATATATAAGTGTTTGAGCAAGAACTGTATATGTGTGTCAGTTCTCGAAAACGACTCCATATTTTTTCGGGTAAATTGGTATCATTGTTTATTCTATCATAAAAAGCGATATAGATGGGTCAGAAGTGCGGGAAAATTCGTCAAAAGCCCTAATTTTGGAAAAAAAATTGTAATAATCAAATATCTTTTAATGGACTTCAGTATGAAAAGACACTAAATTGCCTAAAGAACAAAAAACTGGTAATTGTAAAAATATTTGTATATATTTTAGCAAGGGATTACAACAATTCAAAAATCTTTAAAAAAAAAGTTTGAAGCTTAGCAGAAATCGCTGTTAGAAATTGAACTTGCTTAATAATCAAATGTCATAGGCAGCGCAATAGTGCTGCCTAAGTAAAGAACTATGTGGGCACAATGTATTATTTATTTTTGGTTCTTGCTCTTAGACCAGGGCACTTCGTATCGATGGAGTTGTCGTAGAAACTTCGAAAAGACCTCATTCGATTGGAAATTGGAGTGGCTTGTGCCCTTTTTAAAAGTCGAAAGTCATTGGAAGGCAACTAGTACCCCTTCCAAGCCCACCAATTCCCCAATCACACCCTATCAAAATTTTGAGATAACCATTTTGTGCAGCGTAGTTGATTTTCCGGATCGAAATTATGTTTTTGATGAGGAAACTCTCTTACAGCCCTCATGGCAAGGGTTGTAAGTTATGCCCTGCGGGTATGTAAGGTTTTTGATAGAAAGCGTTATCGTAGAAACTTTAAAAAGGGCTCATTTAATTGGAAATTGAAATAGCTAGTGCCCTTTTTAATAGTCAAAAGTGATTGGAGAGCAACTAACCTCCTTCTCACGCCCACCTTTTCCCCAGACACATCCAATCAAAATTTTCAGATAGCCATTTAGTTCAAAATAGTTGAAAGGCCCGGAAATTATAACTAAGAGAATGACACTCCCCCCAGAGCCCTCAGGGTAAGGGTTGTATTATGCCTTGGGGGCATATTAGGTTTTTATGGAAAGTTTTGTCGTAGAAACTTGAAAAAGGCCTCAATCGATTGGAAATTCAAAGGGCAAGTGCCCTTTTTAATAGTTGAAAGTGATTTGAGGGCAACCAATCCCCCTCTCATGCCCGCCTTTTCCCCAAACACGTCCAATCAAAATTTTTAGATAGCCGTTTTGTTCAACGTAGTTAAAAGTTTTAGACATTAGGTCTTTGAGTATGATAACCCCCTCAGAGCCCTCTGAGCAAGTGTTGTAAGCTATGCCCTGGGGGCATATAAGGTTCTTATAGATAGTGATGTTGTAGAAACTTAAAAAAGGGATGATTCGATTGGAAATTAGAAGAGCTTGTGCCCGTTTTAATAGTCGAAAGTAATTGGAGGATAGCTAACACCCCTCTAACACCCACCATTCTTCCAAATACATCCAATCAAAATTTTGAGATAGCCATTTTGTTCGACGTAGTGAAAGGGCTAGTAACCTATTTAATAGTTGGAACTGATTGGAGGGCAACTAACCCCCCTTTGACACCCACCATTTCCCCAAGCACATCCAATCCGAATTTTGAGATAGTAATTTCCTTCAACGTAGTTGAAAGTTCGGGAAATTTGGTCTTTGAGGATGACACCCCCCCCCCAAACCCTCAGGGCAAGGGTAGTAAATTATGCCCTGGTGGCATATAAGATGTTTATAGAAAGCTTTGTTGTAGAAACTCAAAAAGGGCTCATTCGATAGGAAATTGAGAGGTTTAGTGCCCTTTTTAATAGTCGAAAGCGATTGGTAGACTTGACATTTTTATAGTAAAGATCAATGTGGGTACAATTTATTATTATTTTTTCCTTTTTTTTTGTTTATACCAGGGCACTTCGTATTGAAGGAGTTGTCTTAGGAGCTTTGAAAAGGGTTCATTTGATTGAAAATAGAATGGGATAATGACCTTTTTAATAGTCGGCAACTAGTCCCTCATTATGTTTAAAAACTAAATGTTGCCTGAAGATTAAATCAAAATGCACTGTGTTAATGCTAATTCCCAATAAGGCATCTCAGCAATATCCCAAGAACGACTGATGGTATTATGTTCAAACTTTTGAGGCTACTTCTGCTCTTAAAATTTAACAAAATGAAATTAGTGTAAGTGTATCCAAGCTATCAAACAAAGTAAACAGATTTTTTTGCGAATGGTATCAAGTTTTCCATTTCAGGTCAACTAGAGGAGGTATGAAACTAAGTTAAACAGCACTGTTTGTGTCCAGAATTTTAAAAGGGTGCATGTTGTTAAAAATTGCTAAAAAATTTTCTCCAGCATACGCATAGCAGGCCAAACTATAAAGTCTTAAAAAAACGATAAGATTTAAAGAATTATGTTCTTTTTCCCTGAAAAGACTATGTTAAAATAAAACGAACAGAAATTAATTTAAAAAAACTTTTTCCACAAAATAAGTCTTTCAAAGAAAATTAAAGAAATCCATTTAACCAAAAATGAGCAAAAATAAAATCAAATAATTTACCAAGTGTGAAACTACCACAAATCAGCATCGATAAATAAGTGAAACCCAAAACAAACAGAAATTACAATAAATAACCAAGTCAAACTCAAAACTAGCAGAAATTAGCATGAGTAGGGCTCAAAACCCCTAGGCATTCCCAAGGCCAGAACATAATTTTCACTTTACTGAAAAAACACAAATGAATGTGGATTGTCAGTTTAATATACATATACTGATATTAGTAATCAAAATGTTAATATTATTTGATTTACTAAAGTTATAAAAGTAAAAACATTTATATTTTTTCAGTAAAGTGCAAATCTCCTCAACGCCTCGCCCTTTACGCTAAAGTTAGACTCTCTCACAACTCTATTTTTTAAAACAATACAAAACTTTAGCGTAAAGAGCGAGGCGTTAAGAAGGGGGCAGCCCCTTTCGTATACGGAATAATTTCTGTTCGTTTTGAGTTTTAATGTCGCTCCTTACTTTCAGTTAAAAAAAACTTGTTTTTTAAAATTTAATCATATGATAAAGAACCGCTTCTAGGGTTTGCGCTACCTATTCTATCTATATAAATCCATATATATATATATATATATATATATATATATATATATATATATATATATATATATATATATATATATATATATATATATATATATATATATATATATATATATATATATATATATATATATATATATATATATATATATATATATATATATATGTATATATATATATATATATATATATATATAATATATATATATATATATATTATATATATATATATATATATATATATATATATATATATATATATATATATATATATATATTATATATATATATATATATATATATATATATATATATATATATATATATATATATATATAATATATATATATATATATATATATACTATCTTTATAAGTGAGCAATAATTATGTCTGTGTGTATTTTTTTTCTCGAACACAGCTCCATATTTTTTCGGGAAAATTGGCTTCCTGGGACATTCTGGCCTAAAAGAACGATCTAGACAGGTCTGAATTCTGAGAAAATATGTTAATAGCGGTAATCTTCTAAAAAAATATTTATGAGATTGACATCATTTTTATATACATCAGTATTGATAGGACGTTGTCACATATGAAACACTTATGTGTAAAATTGAAGATTTTCATAAGTTGAGAAGTTTATATGAAATTGCTTAAAGAGCAAAACCGGTAATTACAAAATATTTGCATATATTTTGACAAGGGATTACAACAATTCAAAAACCTTAAAAAAGAAAACCAAAAGTCTGAAGCTTAGTAGAAATCGTTGTTAGAAATCTGACTTACTGTAATAATCAAATATCTTTGAATAGAGATCAATATAAAAATGCATTAAATTGTGTAAAGAGCAAAAAACTGGCAATTGAAAAAATATTGGCAACGTCATAACCGAATTTGTTTTCTTTGAAGTATGAGCAATGTCTTTTCAAGACATGAAAAAAGTTGAAAAACTTTTTAAGTTTATTCAAAATCGCTAAAGTTATTATGTAAACTGCAGAAATTTACGGTGCCTGAGCAATAATTTTAATGTTTAATTCAAACTAGAAAAATACCTAAAAATTTTAAAATTAGTTTGTTTTTTAGCTAGATAAAATCAACTCGCTACACGATTAAGCTTATACGTTGGAACACAATCAGTTATACACTGTCAGTAGGAAAGCCCAAAAACCGCAAATTTGCAATTATTACGAATGATGACTTTCTATTTTGACAAGGGATTACAACAATTCAAAAACCTTTAAAGAAAATACCTTTTTCAACGCTACCAATTATATAATGTCAGTAGGAATGCAAAAAATGAAAATTTGCAATTATTAAAAACTAATATTCTCTATTTTTAAATGGGATTACAACAATTCTAAAACCTTAAAAATGGAAAACAAAAGTTAGAAGCTTATTACAAACCGTTGTTAGAAGTCGGACTAGCTTCAATAATCAAATATCTTTGAACAGACTGCAGTTACAAACGACAATAAATTGCGTAAGCAGCAAAAAACTGGTAATTGCGAAAATATTCGTATATGTTTTAACAGGGGTTACAAAAATTCCAAGACCTTAAAAAAGAAAACCAAAAGATTGAAGCTTACGTAGAAATCGTTGTTAGAAATTGGACTTACTTTAATAATACAGTTTCTTTGAAAAGAAACAGTATAAAAAGACATTAAATTACTTAAAGAGCAAAAAACTGCTAATTGCAAAAATATTTGTATATATTTTAACAGGGGCTTACAAAAGTTCGAAAACCTTAAAAAAGAGAACAAAAAGTTTGAAGTTTAGTAGAAATTGTTGTTAGAAATCAGACTTGCTTTAATAATCAAATTGCTTTGAAAAGATACAGTATGAAAAGACATTAAATTGCATAAAGAGCAAAAAACTGCTAATTGAAAAAATATTTGTGTATAATTTAACAAAGGATTACAACAATTTAAAAATCTCAAAAAAGAAAAACAAAAGTTTGAAGTTTAGTAGAAATTGTTGTTAGAAATCAGACTTGCTTTAATAATCAAATTGCTTTGAAAAGATACAGTATGAAAAGACATTAAATTGCATAAAGAGCAAAAAACTGCTAATTGAAAAAATATTTGTGAATAATTTAACAAGGGATTGCAACAATTTAAAAATCTCAAAAAAGAAAACCAAAGGTTTGAAGCTTAGTAGCTATCGTTTTTATAAATCGGACTTGCTTTAATTAAATAAAAAAAACAAGTTTTTTAAACTGAAAGTAAGGAGCGACATTAAACTTAAAACGAACAGAAATTATTCTGTATATGAAAGAGACTGTCCCCTCCTCAACGCCTCGCTCTTTACGCTAAAGTCTTTTATTGTTTTAAAAAATAAAGTTGTGAGACAGAGTCAAACTTTAGCGTAAAGAGCGAGGCGTTGAGGAGGGGACAGTGTCTTTCATATACAGAATAATTTCTGTTCGTTTTAAGTTTTAATGTCGCTCCTTACTTTCAGTTTAAAAAACTTGTTTTTTTTATTTAATTTTTGAACGTTTTTGAATAAATGCAGGTTTTGATCTTGGCTCACCGTACATGAATAATTAAAACAAAATTTTCATATTAATTTACTTTTATTTAGTTAAATGGCTTTCTCGAAACTTGTTTAATTTTATTTACGAACGTTTTTATTAGTAATAAATATACGTAACTTACGAATTAACTTACGTAACGAACTTCTATATTCATATATTTTTAATACATTTATTAGGGGGTTCGCCCCCTAGTCAATACCTTGCTCTTTAAGCGAAAGTTCAAATTTTGTTCCAATTCTTTAGAAATGACCGCTTAATCACAAAGGCCGTTAATTAGAATAAATAGCTCTTATGAAAGTACTAAAAAATCTTTGGCTTAAAGAGCGAGGCACTGACTATGGGGTGAACCCAATTATATATGTAATATTTTCTGTTCGTTTAAAGTTTCGATGTTGCTGCTGTTGCAGTTGAAATACTTGTTTTTTTATATTAAATTTATGATCTTTTTTTAAATAATGCTGGGAAGTCCGTCGTCCCCTTCATAGCAATGTCCCTTCCCCCATGAAAACTTCCTTCATGGAAAGATCCTCCCACATAACCCCTGACCCCCCCCCCCACTACCAGGAAAAATCTCCCCTGAAAACGCCTGTATACTTCCAAATAACCAATACTATATGTTAACATTGGGAAAGTTCATAACTTTCAGCCCTCCCCCCGGGAAGTTCGGGGGATTAAGTCATCCTAAAAGATATACTTATAATATTTTCGAACATGCTGAAAAAAATGGCTATCTCAAAATTTTGATCAGGTGACTTTGGGAAAAAAATGAGCGTGGGAAGGGGCCTAGTTGCCCTCCATTTTTTTTGGTCACTTAAAAAGGGCACTAGAACTTTCAATTTCCATTCCAATGAGCACTTCCACGATATTCTAGGACAACTGGTTCGATACGATCACCCCCGGGGAAAAAAAAAACAAACAAACAAATAAACACGCACCCGTGATCTTTCTTCTGGCAAAAAATACAAAATTCCACATTTTTGTAGATGGGAGCTTGAAACCTCTACAAGGGTTCTCTGATACGCGAAATATGATGGTGTGATTTTCATTAAGGTTCTATGACTTTTAGGGGGTCTTTCCCCCCTTTTTCGAAAATCAGCCAAATTTTCTCAGGCGCCTAACTTTTGATGGGAAGGATGAAACTTGATGAAACTTATATATTTGAAATCAGCATTAAAATGTGATTCTTTCGATGTATCTATTTGTATCAAAATACCGTTTTCTAGAGTTTCGGTTACCATTGAGCCGGGTCGCTCCTTACTTACAGTTCGTTACCACGAACTGTTTGATAATCAATATCTTTGAAAAGATGCAGTATGACAAGACTGCAAATTGTGTGCAATTAGAAGACAAGCGACAATGAGAATCCATATATAGAAGCCTGCTGCGTGCCAGGTGCTGGGGTCCGGTGGCTGGTAATTGCAAAAATATTTGTATATATTCTAACAAGGGACGAAAAGACATTAAATTGCATACAGAGCGAAAAACTGTTAGTTGAAAAAATATTTGTGTGTATATTCAACAAGGGATTACACCAATTTAAAAATCTTAAAAAAGAAAACCAAAAGTTTGAAGCTTATTAGTTTTCGTTTTTAGAAATCGGACTTGCTTTACTAATCAAACATCTTCTAAAAGACTGCAGTATGCAAAGACAGCAAATTGTCTCAAATTACCTGTGGTTAGAAGACAAGCGACAATGAGAATCCATTTATAGAAGCCTGCCGCGTGCCGGGTCCCGGCGGCAAAGCCACCGGGCTCCTGGTACTATATATATATATGTATATATATATATATATATATATATATATATATATATATATATATATATATATATATATATATATATATATATATATATATATATATATATATATATATAATATATATATATATATATGTATATATATATATATATATATATATATATATATATATATATATACTATATATATATATATATATATATATATATATATATATATTATTAATTCAAGATGTTATAGCTTGGATATGGTATGCGATTTATCGGAATTTGTTCTATTTAATACATTTATAAGATTTAATGGGCTTTTATATAAACAAACTGTAGGTATTCCTATGGGTTGGAATGCGAGTTCATTCATAGCAGACCTGTTTTTAAGTCAATTAGAATACGAATATATGATAAATAAAAATAGCCCAAGCAATGTAAAATATAACCTTTCAAATAATAAAAGATATCTGGACGATCTCTTAGTAATAAATTGTGCAGAGTTTATTGAGATTTCAAAAAATATTTATCCACAAGAGTTAATTCTTGAGCCTAGCTATGGGATGGGACACTCCGACCATTTCTTAGATTTAAATATTAATATTTCAAATAATAATAAATTA
This sequence comes from Artemia sinica, assembly GCA_027921565.1. NCBI lineage: Eukaryota > Metazoa > Arthropoda > Branchiopoda > Anostraca > Artemiidae > Artemia > Artemia sinica. The sequence goes on from CM051262.1 coordinate 60,638,635, forward strand.
GTTTTTAAATTATATAATAAAACGGATGATTTTAATTTTGAAGTAATTAATTTTCCATTCCTTGAAAGTAATATACATTCAAATATTACTTATTCGGCTTATTATTCCCAATTATTTAGGTATGCAAAAATATGCAGTAATTACACAGATTTTAAAAATAGATGTAAAAAGCTGAGCGAAAGAGGTTTTTCTGCCAAAAAAATTAGTTGGCAATTCAAAAAATTTAGTTTCATGTATCATGAACTTTTAAGTAAATATACAAAAAATTATAAAGAAATACTGAATGATATTTTAATATAATTTCTCTTGCGCTTTTCTTTTTTGGAAGTTTGAGTTTGTAGTGGTTTTCAAACAAGCTTGAGGATCTTTAAATTGGTAATTGGTTCCAGAGACCAATAAAAGATACATCTGGACATGTCTTCATTTGTTCCAGAATGGTCTCTGTCAGTGACCTCTGGGATTTTATTAAGGAAACATTGAAACACTTTTTGTATGTAATTTTTAATAGCTTGACTAGTATGCATGTATTTCACAAGTTTTACCTGACATAGGGTTACCATATAGATCTTATGGTAGAGGCTCCACCGTGCCGGGTAAAGAAAGTAAAGCCTCGAAACCCGTTAAGGCAGGTGGTATTTCTTCTGATGAGCCCTAAATGGAAGGTTCTACTTGGAAATATTTTGCTAGATTTAAGGTGCTTTTGCTTGTAAATTTACAACGACTTACATTTATTGATGACGACTTTGCATGGACTTGGATATTTCTATTTGGTTGACGGTTCGGGTATACTGTTTGGTCCTAGGTAGTTGGATAGATGGGTAAGGTAAAGCCTCGTTCAAGTGCACATTTGTCTCAATTGCTGGATTAGGACGACAGTTTTTTTTTTTTTTTTTTTTTTTTTTTTTTTTTTTTTTTTGCCAAGTAATTACCTCTTAAACATAATATATATATACATATATATATATATATATATATATATATATATATATATATATATATATATATATATATATATATATATATATATATATATATATATATATATATATATATATATATATATATATATACATATGTGTATATATATATATATATATATATATATATATATATATATATATATATATATATATATATATATATTATATATATATATATATATATATATATATATATATATATATATATATACATATGTATATAATATATACGTGCGTCTTATTAATTTACTTTTTTCTAGAGACAAAAAACAGATTAATGCGTCAATATAACATGACAGAAACGGATTATGAAATAGTGAAAACAGTTTTAATAGAAAGTAAGCCTCACAAGGCTGGACCTCAATGGAAGTTTGCAGGAGCTTTTTATTTCTCAGTTGTAGTTATTGCACTAATAGGTAAGTCTCAAACTCACTGTTGTTTTTTTAGTGTTTTCAAAAGTATCCTGTTCTAGTTGTTTCTTTGTTATCTTCCTAAGTTTTATAGTCAAGTTGTATCCTGTTTTTTTTTTACTGCTAGTTTAAGTTCTCCTGTTCAGTATTTCAGGAGTAGACTTCATTCACTGATTTATAGCTACTTTAAATCTTCCGTTCTGTATGTTGTAAGTATAACCTTCCTGTTTCCTGTATAATTTTTTCTGTTCCTGTATAGTCGTTTGAGGAGTAAAGTTCCAGGTAAAATAGCCAGGAGTATGATTATTTCAAATAGTAAACTCTACGAAAAATGTGGTTCAGTCCCACTTTCTAGTATTAAAATGAGAGAAAGGATGAGATGGTTAGGACATAATCTGCAAATGAAGGATGACAGACTGCCAAAGATTGTCCATGTCGGCAAACTGTCTGGGCCAGAAGAAAAGCAGGTAGTTCCCGAATGGCGTGGGAGGATTTCGTAAGGAAAAATTTAAGGAAATAGGAACTTCTTGGGAGGGTGTAATGAAGGAGGCTTTGAATAAATTGGGATAGAGAAAGAGTTTGCGTAGCTGTGTTGGCCTCAGGTGGCTTGGTGCTGCAGTGAGTTGCTAGTACTAGTAGTAGTAGTCCCTCTTTCTTGTACCTTTCTTCTGTTTTTGTTCTCTTATGATATTCCTTTGGTGAGTAAACTTCGTTTGTTTAGTACTTTAAGAGTGCAGTTCACATCGTCAGACTGTCACTACTTCAAATCTTATGTTTAGCATTTCCTGATTATAATTCTTCTATTTTCTTTTACAGTTCTCTTGCATTCCTCTCCTCTTGCATATCCATTTCCAGAAGAAAAGATTTCTTCTGTATATGAGGAGTATGTTTCACTATCTGATTTTTTGTGAAACCTACTTTTACGTACTAAACATTGTAACGTTTTTCCACATTTCATGCATAATATGGGGTTAATATGGGGTATAATATGGGGTATAATTTGGGGTAAACTCGGTGATTATTACCACTTTATATTTTCTGTTAAGTATTTCAAAAGCATAGTTCACTCTTTGCAGTCGTGTATGGCCAATATTTTTGTTTAGTAAACCTTAAATCCTTTCCCTATTTCTTATATACAATGCTATTATTTGTCCTCTGAAACCCTAGAGGGGTAAACAAAACTGAGGTGCTGGAAATATTAGGTTTGTTGCACTCAAAATGTCTACAAATTAATAACTCCCTTCCATCCGTCTAGAACCCAAATATGAAACCAAAGATTGTTCGAACACTATATAGAAGCATTGCCTACTTTGTATTCTACCTTTAGTAAGAAAAGTAAAGCTTTTCTTTTCAAAACCCTAGATATTAGTTACTTATTTAGCTTTCGTTGCGTGCTAGAAACTCACATCACTAAAGTCATTTCTTTGGAGAGGGGTAGGTACCCTTAATAATAAAAAAGTGAAAGCCCTGCTTTCAATTTTTGAAAAAAATAGTCTCACTTAACGATGAAATATGATGAGGTTAACAAATTCTTGTCTGTTTTGATTTCAAATATTTAAGTTTTTGATCAGAGGCAACGCCGATAGTCATTTTGTTCAGCGTAGTTGATTTTCAAATAGAAAATATATTTTTGAGGAGGATTCTCCCCCAGAACCCTCAGGGAAAGGGTTTTAAGTTATGCCCTGGGGGCATATAAGGTTTTTATAGAAGGCGTTGTCGTAGAAAATTCAAAACAGGCTCATTCGATTGTAAATTCAAAGGGCTAGTGCCCTTTTTAATGGTCGAAAGTGATTGAAGGGCAACTAGCCCCCCCCCCACACCCATCATTTCCCAAAAAACATCCAATCAAAATTTTGAGATAGCGATTTTGTTCAGCGTAGTTGATTTTGAGATAGAAAATATGTTTTTGAGGAGGATAATCCCCCACAACCCTCAGGGCAAGTGTTTATGTTATCCCCTGGGGGAATATAAGGTTTTTATAGAAGGCGTTGTCGTAGAAACTTCAAAAAAGGCTCATTCGATTAGAAATTCAAAGGGCTAGTGCCTTTTTTAATAGGCGAAATTGATTGGAGGGGAACTATCCCCCCACGCCCATCATTCTCCCAAACACATCCAATCAAAATTTTGAGATTATCATTTTGTTCAGCGTAGTTGATTTCCAGATAGAAAACATGTTTTTGAGGAGGACACTTCCCCACAACCCTCAAGGAAAGGGTTTTAAGCTATGCCCTGGGGGTATATAAGGTTTATTATAGAAGGCGTTGTCGTAGAAACTTCAAAAAAGGCTCATTTGATTGGAAATTCAAAGGGATAGTGCCCTTTTTAATAGTCGAAAGTGATTTGAGGGCAACACATCCAATCAAAATTTTGTGATAGCCTTTTTATTAAACGTAGTTTTAAGTTCTGGAAATTAGGTCTTTGAGGATGACAACTCCCCCACAGCCCTCAGGGCAAGGGCTGTAAGTTATGCCCTGGGGGCATATAAGGTTTTGTATAGACAACGTTGTCGTAGAAACTTCAGAAAGGGCTCATTCGATTGGAAATTTAAATGGCTAGTTCTCTTTTTAATAGTCGAAAGTGATTCTAAGGCAACTGACACCCCTTCCACGCTCACCATTTCCCCAAACACTTCCAATCAAAAATTTGATATAGCCATTTTGTTCAACGTAGTTGAAAGTTCTGGAAATTATATTTTTGAGCAGGACACTCCCCCCAGAGTCTTTAGGGGCAAGGGTTATAAGTTGTGCCCTGGGGGTATATATGGTTCTTATGGAAGGAATGTTCGTATAAACTTCAGAGAGGGCTCATTTGATTGGAAATTGAAAGTTCTAGTTCACTTTTTAAGCGTCAAAAGATATTGGAGGGTAACCAGCTCCCCCCCCTCAAACTCGTTTTCCCCAAATGCATCCAATGAAAATTTTAAGATAGCTATTTTGTTAAAAATAGTTCAAAGATCATATAACAAAAATTCCGGTGTTGACAAAACCCACCAGGGCCCGGGGGCAGGCGTTGTAAGCTATGCCCTGGGGGCATATATGGGTCTTATGGAAGGGATGCTCGTATTAACTTCAAAGAGGGATCATTTGATTGGAAACTGAAAGTTCTAGTTCACTTTTTAAGAGTCAAAAGAGATTGGAGGGTACCTACCCCCCTCCACGCCCTTTTTTCGTCAAACCCATCCTATAAGAACTTTGAGATAGTTTTTTTTATAAATAGTTCAAAGACCATATAACGAAAACTCAGGGGTAGACACAGCTCCCTAGAGCCCGAGGGCAGGTGTTGTAAGTTATGCCCTTGGGGAATATATGGCTCTTATTGAAGAGATGCTTGTAAAAAAAAAATCAGAGATGGCTCATTTGATTGAAAATTGAAAGTTCTAGTTAAGTTTTTTTGAGTCAAAAGAGATTGGGGGGCAACTAGCTCCCCCAAGCCCAGTTTTCCCCGTATGCATCCAATAAAGATTTTGAGATAGGTATTAAGTTAAAAAATTTCTCAAAAGTCAGATAACAAAAACTCAGGTATCGTCACAACCCTTCAGGGTCCGGGGCAGACGTTGTAAGTTATGCTCTGGGGCATATATTGTTTGTATGAAAGGGATGCTCGTATACACTTCAGAGAGGGCTCATCTGATTGGATATTGAAAGTTCGAGCTCACTTTTTAATAGTCGAAAGAGATCCGACGGCAGCTATCCCCCAACCCATCTGATGAAAATTTTGAGATAGATATATTGTTAAAAATAGTTCAAAGGTCGGATAAGAAAAACTCCGGTGTCAATAGAACCTCCCAGGGCACAGGGGAAGGCGTTTTAAGTTATGCCCTAAGGGCATGTATGGTTCTTATGAAAGGCGTGCTCGTATATACTTCATAGAGGGCTCATTTGATTGGAAATTGAAAGTTCTAGTTCACTTTTTAAGAGTCAAGAGAGTTAAACTATCCCCCACCTACGCTCTTTTTCCCCAAACCCTTCCCCTACAAATTTTGAGATAACCAGTGTTTTAGAAATTGTTCAAAAATTAGATAACAAAAACACTCCCCAGAGCCCGGGGGATAGGCGTTGTAAGTGTTGTCCTTGGTGCGTTTATGGTTCTTATGAAAGGGATGCTCGTATAAACTTCAGAGGGGGCTCATTTGACTGGAAATTTAAAGTTCTAGTTCAATTGTTAAGAGTCAAAAGATATCCGAGGGTAACTAGTCCCCCCCCCCCACACACACCCTTTTTTCCTAAGCCTATCTGATAAAATTTTTATAATAGCCATTTCATCAAAAATAGTTCAAAGGTCATATAAGAAAAATTCCTGGTCAACGGAACCCACCAGGGCCCGGAGGCAGGCGTTATGAGTAATACTCTAGGGGCATATATAGTTCTTATGGAAGGGATGCTCATATAAACTTTGGAGAGAGCTCATTTGATTTGAAATTGAAAGTTCTTGTTCACTTTTTAAGAGTCAAAAGAGATCGGAGGGTGACTAGCCCCCCCCCCCTCCTCCATGCCATAAATGTATCAGATAAAAATTTTGAGATAGACATTTTGTTAAAAACAGTTCAAAGTTCTGATAAAAAAAAAACTCCGGTGTCGACACAGCCCCCCAGGGCCCGGGGTTGGCGTTATGCCCTGGGGGCATATATGGTTTTTATGGAAGGGATGCTCGTATAAAATTCCTAGAGGGCTCATTTGATTGGACATTGAAAGTTGTAATTCCCTTTTTAAGAGCCAAAAGTGATTGGAGGGCAGCTAGCCTCCCCCCACACTCCATTTATTTTTTTCCCAGAGGCACTTCATATAGAAGGGTCGTCGTATAAACTTCTAAGGGGGCTCATTCAGAGAGTACTAGTGCCCTTTTTAAGAGTCAAAATTGATCAGAGGGCAACTGGCCTCCCAAGCCCTTTTTCCCCAAATACATCTGATAAAAAATTTGGGGTAGCCATTTTGTTAAAAATAGTTGAAAGATCATATAAAAAAAACACCTTTACGTATGGTCATTCCGTTAAAAATAGTTCAAAGATCAGATAGGAAAAACTCCAGTGTCAACACCCCCCCCCCCCCAGGGCCGGGGAAGGCGTTGTAAGTATTGCTCTGGGGGCATGTATGGTTCTTATGGAAGGTATGGTCGTATAAACCTCAGAGAGGGTTCATCTGAATGGAAATTAAAAGTTGTAGTTGATTTTCTCAGAGTGAAAAAGATCAGAGGGCAACGAGCCCCTCCTGTCCTCAACGCCTTTGGGCGTATTGGATGGATAAACCCATCCGATAAAAATTTCAGGTGACCATTTTGTTAAAAATAGTTCAACCATCAGATATCAAAAGTCCTGGGTCGACACAACCCCCCAGGGCCCAGGGATAGGCGTTGTAAGTTATACTTTGGGGATATATATGGTTCTTATATAAGGATACTCGTATAAAATTCAGAGAAGGGCTCATTTGATTGAAAATAGAAAGTTCTAGTTCACTTTTAAAGTGTCAAAAGAGACCGAAGCTTAATATAGTCCCCCCACGCCCTTTTTCCCAAAACCCATCTGATAAAAATTTTCAGATAACAATTTTCTTAAAAATAGTTCAAACATCAGATAATAAGAACTCTGAGGTTGACACAAACCTATTTTTTCACTTTGATATTGTTACTTTGATATCAGTTTTGATAGTTTGATGAACATTTGATTTTTTTTTTAAGTTTGATTTTTAAATAAGGAATTTTTAAAAACTTGAAACTTTTTGTAATCAAAAACGAACAAAAATTAATTAAAAAAACTTTCCGAAAAATCAGTTTTTCAAAGAAAAGTAAAGGCAATTTTAAACTTAAGCTCAGCAGATACATATAACCTTTAAAATTCAAACTCAAAACGACCAGAAATTACTATTAAAGAATAAATGAAACCCAAAGCGAACAGAAATTAAATAATCAATCATAGCAAAAACATACAACAAGTAATGATATAAATGATTAAATAGATCTTAAAGCGAGCAATGCTTAGATTGAATATGAATATCAAGCTTAAAATTAAAAAAAATATATTTTCCTATTGAAGTATAAATGAAACTTAAAACGAACAGAAATTAAATAAACAATCAATGCAAACAAACATACAATAGATATTAATATGAATTAATAAATAATTCTTAAAACGAGTGAAACTTAAATTGAATATGCAAATCAAGCTTGAAACGAAAAAAAATCACCACAAACAAGAGTTTGGGTATGACCTCCTTCTCTCACTGTAAAAGTCTAAAACCTACTGCGTCATTGGCGCTTTACTGAAAACCAATTTTATGACAAATGTTTTCTTTTGTACTTAATATTGAAAATAAACATTAAAATTATAGCAAAATTTTGAACTCATGAGCTTTTACCAATTAATATCATTATACATAAAATATTCAGTTTAATTTATTAGCTCTTTTTAAAGTAGTTAAAGACGAATATAGTTAACCTACAGACAAGTGTTTGGGTACTGGCTCCTTTCCTAACTGTAAATAAAAACCAAAAGCCTACTGGGTCATTGACGCTTAACTGAAAACAGATTATATTACAAATATTTTCTTTTCTAGTTCTTCCAGCATTGAAAATAAAATAAAATTACAGTGAAATAAATTCTTGAACTGATGGATCTTTCAACAATTAATATCATTATTCATCAAATATTCAATTTGATGCTGTTTACACTTCCCAATACTGTTCAAGACGCATATAGTTCTCAGTAAAGCACCAATGACGCAGTAGGTTTTAGACTTTTACAGTGAGAGAAGGAGGTCATACCCAAACTCTTGTTTGTGGTGATTTTTGTTCGTTACAAGCTTGATTTGCATATTCAATTTAAGTTTCACTCGTTTTAAGATTTATTTATTAATTTACATTAATATCTATTTTATGTTTGTTTGCATTGTTTGTTTATTTAATTTCTGTTCGTTTTAAGTTTCATTTATACTTCAATAGGAAAATGTATTTTTTTTAAATTTTAAGCTTGATATTCATTTTCAATCTAAGCATTACTCGCTTTAAGATCTATTTATTCATTTATATCATTACTTGTTTTATGTTTTTGCTATGATTGCTTATTTAATTTCTGTTCGTTTTGGGTTTCATTTCTTCTTTAATAGTAATGTCTGGTCGTTTTGAGTTTGAATTTTAAAAGGTATTTGTATCTGCTGAGCTTAAGTTTAAAATGGCCTTTACGTTTCCTTGAAAAACTTATTTTTCGGGAAGTTTTTTTTAATTAATTTCTAGAAAAAGCTCCATCTGAAATGTTTTTTTTCGTGGGCGTTTCTTATTACTTTAATGTGCTTTTCACAGAATAAGAGAAAAATTAGCGTCAAATCTTGTGGATTACGAATAGACTGTTTCTGCATTGAGAGAGATTTGCCTTTTTATTTTAAAAATATTTGTTACTATGGGCCGCGGTTCGTTGATTACTAGGTTGCAGCTATCACTTCAAAATCAGCAAAAACTGGGCATAAAGTAATATTTCAGATTTAGGCAGTTGATCATACAATACTACATATAGTCTTAAAAGTCTTGTTTTTGTATTCCATATCATGCCTCCATCCATAGCCAGTAATTTAGCAAAATTTCCTAGATAGAATCCACTTGCATACCAAACAGGTGTTAGCCTTTCCTTTTCCTAGAAACTAGCCTCACTAGAACTTCTGTTTGAATTAGGGACTTGTGACAAAACTTTTTCCACTTTCCAAGACTAAAGCATCCAATTTCGTTAATCTAACCTGCCAATTATGAAAGAACTTTCTTGAGCTAAGATTGAGAACTCTTACAACTGGTTAAAAGGCAAAGCGTGAGTTTTTGAGTTGAAAATCATGAAACAAAAATTGAAAAATAAATTGCCACAGTCATACTACAAACTGAAATGGCCGCAGCCTATAAACATTTTTTTTTCAGGCTCTTTTTAGGAATGCGCAAGTCAAAGAAATAAAAGGAAGTTTTAATGACTGACAAGTATTTGTATGAGTCTATGATGAGCTATTTTGTATGAGTTTGTATGAGTCTATGACAAGTCTATGATTAGCTATTTTGTATGAGTTTGTATGAGTCTATGACAAGTCTATGATGAGCTATTTTGTATGAGTTTGTATGAGTCTATGACAAGTCTATGACGAGATATTTTGTATGAGTCTATGACAAGTCTATGATGAGCTATTTCGTATGAGTTTGTATGAGTCTATGACAAGTATATGATGAGCTATTTTGTATGAGTTTGTATGAGTCTATGATGAGCTAATTTTAAATGAGCCAATGTTTTTTGGTAGTTTTAACGGACGTTTGCACCAGTAATACTGGAAGCTGATACAAAATTGTGGACTAGACTTGACAAAGAGGAGTGAGACATCCGTATTGATTTAAAGTCCCATTGTTAAAGGCCTAATAAATGAAAGGATTGATGAATGATGTGTCAAGTAGACTCTCAACTTGAATACCCTGAATTTTCTTGATCCTTGGCATGCTGTATGTCCATTTCTATAGCTTTGGCCATGGATACATGGCTCTAGCCACCACTTGAAGTTATAAAGCCTTTTAACTCTGCCTTATTGTTTTTATCCATTTATTAGCAGTGATTTGTGCCAAATATGATTCCATTGAGACATCTATAATGCTTCGTGGGTCCTTTACAGTTTTCTTTGAAATAAAAATAGACATTTTGTTCTTATCAGCACTTATGATAATGTATGCCAATTTATATTATCTCATTAGGTTGAATCACCTGTTGTGTACTATAATCTACGTTGTCTTATGGAATTCTTGTTTGTATGGGGCACTATATTTTTTTTTTGTTCCTCATTTTTTGACTTGTTAATTATGGCCTTGCACGCCCTCAATTCTAATACTTTGATTGGTTTTGACTATTTTCCTTTAATTATGGACAAAGGGGCTTTAAACCTCTACAATAGGGTTCTCTGATATGCTGAATCTGATGGTGCGATTTTCATTTAGATTCCTTGACTTTTAGGAGGTGTTTACTCCCTAGTTCAAAAATCAGGAAACTTTTCTCAGGCTCGTAACTTTTGATAGGTAACATTAAACTTGATGTTTTTATATATTTGGAACCAGCACAATAAGCTGATTCTTTTGATGTATCTATTGATATCAAAATTCTATTCTTTAGAATTTCATTTACTATTGAGCCGAGTCACTCTTTACTTATAGTTCGTTACCACAAACTGTTTCATATAAGACCTTAAAAATTCCCTAGTTTCGTATCACTTAAAAAAACTATTTTCTAGCCGGGGTGAGAGATATCATAAGATTACGATTTGATATAATTCGAGAAAATGAACTTCAGTTGTAGTTTTGGTATTCCTCGGGAGTAAAGATAGCAAGGAGCTATGATACCTGAGTTCTAGGGGGTTTCACCTACAGGTATAATTTCTGCTTGGTTTTACTCGTGTGTGCATACCCCTAGTCCAGCCCAACTGCTTTGCGCGGTAGTTAGAAGCAGTACAAGTTGTAAAAAAGCGTGGTATTAACTATCGGGAGAAATCACAATTCAGAGGCTTTCCTTACGGTTTTTGCCTATTGGTACTAGCCTATAATTACAGCCCTTCTCATTGGATATACGCGTCAGCTGCTTTTGTACCGGGGACTTACTCTTACTACGCCAACAAGAATATATTGTATTCATTACGTCGCATCACGGCAATTAACCACCAATATTGTACAAACAATTCGGCCTTGCTTAGTTTCGAGAGAATGAGCACTAAATGAAAACTTTTACAAAGCTGTAAAAAAAAAAAAAAAAACGAATTTTACAAAACTACAAGTAAGGAGCGAGTTGACCCAATAGTAACCAAAATTCTAAAAGCAAAATTCTAAAGCAACCAAAATTTTAATAACAATTATTTCATCAAAAGAAATCAATTTTTATGCTAATTCCAAATATATATAATTTATTAAGTTTAATGATGCTCATCCAAAGTTACGAGTCTACGAAAATTTGCTTGATTTTCAAAAAAACGGAAAGCACCATTAAAAAGTCAAATGATCCTAATGAAAATCAGACCATCAGAATCAACATAGCAGAGCATCAATGACAAAATAAGATTGTGCAACTAGAAATTGACGTTTCTGCCATTTTATAAAACCTAACTAAAGTTTTGCCCCAAAGAGGGCTAAGTTGCCATTGATTGACAATTCTATAGAAAAGTTTACGTGTGCATGAGATGAGGGGGGAGGCAGAAATTAATCTCTCATTCCCCTTCATTTAGATTAAGCCTGATCAAGGGTGCTGTATGGTGATATTTCCCTTCTTATTGCGCAGCAATGTTTGTGACATTTATTGTAAAGCTTCATTCAATTAAAGTTTTTTGCTTAATATTTTATAAAATTACACGCTGTGATGATTAAGTTTGTATCAGCTATTGTGTAGGATGAGCGGTCAGTCATTGTGTATGGGGGGTTGCCTACAAGATTACATTTTAAGGGTGAATTTTATTTAGAACATTTTTCGGGAAAATGAGCAATTTTCCTTGAAAGGAATTTTTTATGGGGTAATTTTCTCGGGGGGAAATTTTTTGTGGGGAGGAGAGAAATTCTCCAGTGAAATTTTTGCGACGGGAGGAGGGGGTGACCCGACAGTTAAACAAAATTAAAACAGAAAAAAAGAACAGAAACTATTCCGTATATGAAAAGGGGGTAGCAAGCAAGAGGATTATTTCGCAACATAGTAATTTATTTCATATTTATATATTTAATTTTATCCAGTCGCTTTAGTGTTCTCATTGGAGCAACTCTATTTAGCTTCTGTCGTGCTCAACCACAGAAATGGCAATTGTATATATGGATATTCGTTGCTTTTATTTCTTGGTTTAGGGTTTTATTAAATTTTAGGTTATTTTAGATTTACAAAAAAAGAATCTAGATGATTATTTTCCTTTTGATGGCTCCAACAAGTATCATATTACTATTGAACTTCCGTAGCATAATTAAACTTCTATAATTATAGTTATGAGAGCATTAATAGACGTAGAAGTATTACATAACCTACCATTTTTTAAACTCCACTATCTAAACTCTTATATTAAAGCTTCTATGAACTTCTACAGTTATTATTAAACCTTTGTTTTAAGTCGTGGTTGGGTTCGCTTTTTAAGTTGTGCTGTGGCTGATAGCATAAGAAATTATTTTCTGCAATCATTTTGTTATAAAAATGATATTCTCCTAAGAATCATTTGAAAATTCAAATCGCAAATGCATTATGAGGAGCATCTAGGGGAAACTGAACTCTAGCCCATTAACTTGGTTTCCTTTTTTATTCACTGTGAATATGTATCTTCTTAAATAATAAAATCAGCCAAGTTTCATCGAAATAAACTCTTTTAATCGGGGTGAAATGTCATATACAGACGGTAAAGATAAGCCAAAGAAAAAAAAGACATTACTGTCTTATCCAATTATTCCTTATTTCTGAAGAGACAAATATCCTGCCTTTTTAAAACCATGGCTAGATAGATTTTACTACAACAGATACATCAATAATAATTTGTTCCCAAGTAAATTTTTCTAGTACTATATCTGTGCCACTGTAGGAAGATATAAATTTGTAAGTTTCTCTTAATTTCTTAAATTTCTCTACAGTGGCCTGTGCATCTTTTGCTGAATTCGTCATCCAGATAGAAGAACTACTGTACTAAGCTTCTATCTTTTTAATTTAAGAAAAAACTGTACCACAAATTTTCACTCTGATCAGTCAACTATAAACATTAAGCTTTGAAGGTGAGCATTGCTCATTTACGAAATCAAAAAAAAAAGTCAAACTACGAACAATTTAAATAAATTACTGACAGAAGGCTTTATTGGTGCGTTTGTCACAGGTAAATTTGTTTGTGTTTATAATATGATTATAATATGGTTATAATATGGATTATAATATGATTATAATATAATATTATAATTATAATACGATTATAATATAATGATTATAATATGGCTCTATCGCATTCTTTCTGGGTGAAAATTAGACAAGAGGAGCTAAGATCAACTGTCATCGATATTGCAAAAAATGGAGTTGAGATTGCTTCTTTTGTCAACCAGACTATTTTGTTATCCTGAGGCTTTGAGCCGAGAATGACAAATTAAGAATGCAGATTTTCACAAAAAGCAGGTCTCCCTGAAATACTGAAATTTTGTCAAGGCCAAAATTCTTTTCTCTGAGAATGCATAAACTTGTACCGAAATTACAAGAAAAATGCCCAAGATTTCCAGAAAGTTTTTAGAATAAAAAACCATTTGCTTATAAAAAATGCTGCGGTAAGAATTGCAAAAATGGAGTAGATAATATAAAAATTATCACTAAGATTTCCAAAAGATATCTTTAAGAATCTACAAAATGGAGCCGAGACTACAAGGAAAGTGAACTAGATTCCCAGAAAAAATCATCCTCATTAAAAAAAAAAAAATAGTGAATAGTTGAAGTCTAGTCCATTAATTTGGTCTCCCTTATTATTCAAATTGACGTTTCATCAACTGAAATGTCATATCAACGCCGTTTGCGCTTGCCACATCTCAGGAGGATCTTTTTTTGTCAAAGTGAATGAAATGATAAGCAGTAGGAGGAATGACAAGGGTGACAGAAAGAGCAATCTTGGAACTCTCGTCAAGGACAATTCCAAGAAAAATAACTGAGAAGGCCCAGAATAGAGCCTGTATTACAAAAAAGTAGCCAAGATCCTCAGTAAAAAATTCATATACATATGGGGAAAGTGCTACAGAAAACTAAAAAAACAGAGCCAGAGAAGCATTTTGAAATGCTTCAAAGTGGAACGGTTAGAAGCCCTTCAAATGGAGCTTCAAAATCCCAAATTTTAAATCATATATTCATTTTTCCATTTTATTATTCTTAGAAATGCCATAGGGGCTACACGAAACGAAAGTTTCTTTCTCTTTGTAACAAAAGAAAAACAATAGAACGCATTATATGATTTTTTGTATTTTATTAGTGTTTTTTATTTAGCAAAGATTTTTTTCGCAAAGGTCATGAACTTTTTTCCCTAGTCCTATTAACCCTCTGCTTTGACGAAATTATTCTGGCATATACAATCAGAGGTTTTGGTTAAAACAAAACAACAGAAAAGATGAAAAACAATTGACCCTCAGAGAGACTGCCCATTCTCGGAATCTTTAACAACTACATAATTGGCTGCCCTCTAAATTTTTTTTTATCAAATTTCACGTCGACTGAGCAAAGAAGATTCGAGAACTCTCGTTGGAGGTGACAATCTATTTACTTTAGATGCCTTAGCAGAGAGGGCAATGGACTTCCTAAAAAAAAGGTCTTCAAGAGGAACAAGTTGCTGAAGCTTTAGTAAAATTTGATGGTTAATTTAAGATTGCTACTGAAGACAAAATAATATACTAATATGTATACTAAATTTCATCAATAGTAAACCTTCACCACTTATAATTTTTCAATTAAATCAGTAAAATTGTAAGACAAATAACACAGCATATAGCAATCTCAGCAAATGATTTTGATGGATCAAAATCAGCGGTAGATACAGAGGAATGAGGGAGCAATCGTCCTGCCCCATAAATGAATTGAAATATTTCTGTTTTTACTATCATTCCTGGTTGAACCGTATTTTCACTTTAACCCTTTTCCCTGAGCCTTCTATAAGGTTGTAGCTACCGAGAAACTCTTACTCGTCTATAAGAAGAAGATCTGTCCAAAGAAGCTAAAAACTCCTAATTCTACAGCCAGAAAGTATTGCCGCATCGTTGTACTGTGTAAATATTTTCTTTCGTTGTTTCTTCAAGATTAATGCTATCCTAAAATACAGATCCAAGAAACAAATATTGAGGGTGTTCTGACGTAAGATAATAACTGGCCAGACAATGGCCTTTCGGGAAAGTGATTTAAAGTTTGCTTTTTTATTTTTTTTGTGTGTGGTAATTGTTCGATATTCCTTTAAGAAATCGGAAATCCAAGAAGAGTTGTACAAATAGATTGCATCAGCAGATAATCAGAGGCAACGCTATAGCGTTACCTATAGTAAAGGCCATAAGGCTTCAACGTTTTATTGTTTATTTTTTTCCTCCAAAGGCACTTCATATAGGAGGGGCTGTCGTATAAACTTTGGAGGGGGCTCATTCGATTAGAAATCAGAAGTTTGAGTGCCCTTTTTAAGACTCAAAAGTGATCGGAGGGTAACTTACCCCCCCTTATGCCCTTTTTTTCTCCAAATGCATCTGCTAAAAATTTTCAGATAGGCATTTTGCTAAAAATAGTTTAAGGATCAGATAAGAAAAACTCTGAGGTCGACAAAGCCCCCCGGGCCGGGGGGAAAGGCGTTGAAAGTTATGCCTGTGGGGCATATATGGTTCTTAAGGAAGGAATGCTCGTATAAACTTCGGAGGGAATGATTTGATGCGAAACTAAAAGCTCTTCTTCAATTTTTAAGAGTCAAAGGAGATTGTAGGGTAACTAGCCCCCCCCCCCCACGTTCTTTTTCATCATACCCGTCCGATGCAAATTTTGAGATAGCCTTTTTTTGAAAAATAGTTCGAACATCAGGTAACAAAAACTTCGGGGTTGACACAACCCCCAGATCCTGGGGGCAAGTGTTTTAAGTAATGCCCCGAGGTATATGAGGTTTTCATGTAAGAGGTGGTTGTATAAATTTCAGAGGTGGCTCATTTGATCGGAAATTCAAAGTTCTAGTTACCTTTTAATTAGTGAAAAGTGATGGAAGGGCATCTAACCCCCTCTCCCTCACTAACATCCTCTTTTCCCCAAATGTATCCGATGAATGTTTTGAAATAGTGAGTTTGTTTTGAATAGTCCAACGATCAGATAACAAAAATTTAGGGTCAACACAACCCTCCTTCCTAGAGCCCGAAGAAGGGTTGTAACTTATGACCCGGGGGCATATAAGTTTTTATGGAAGATGTGGTCGTATGAAGTTTGGAGGGGACTCAAATGATTAGAAATTGAAAGCTCTAATTCCCAGTTTAAGAGATAAAAGTGATTCGATGGCAACTAGTCCCCCCTTCCAACCTTCTTTCCCCAAATACGTTTAACTGAATTTTTTATACAGCCAATTTAAAAATATAGCGTTTATATAGCCAATCGAATTTTTGTTCAAAATTAAATAAAAAAACAAGTTTTTTAAACTGAAAGTACGGAGCGACATCAAAACTTAAAACGAACAGAAAGTATTCCGTATATGAAAGGGGCTGTCCCCTCCTCAACGCTTCGCTCTTTACGCTAAAGTTTCTTATTGTTTTAAAAAATTAAGTTGTGAGACAGAGTCAAACTTTAGCGTAAAGAGCGAGGCGTTCGTTTTAAGTTTTAATGTTGCTCCTTACTTTCAGTTTAAAAAACTTGTTTTTTATTGAATTTCTGATCGTTTTTTAGTTAATGCAGCTTTTATTTTGGCTCACCGTCATTGAATAAGTAAACAAAATTTGCATAAAAATTTTACTTTTCTTTTGCTAAATGGATGTCTCTAAATTTGGTTATTACGTAATTTACAAATTAACTTACGTAACTAACTTCTATATTCGTATATTTTTCTTCTGGCAAAAAATACAAAGTTGCAGATTTTTGCAGATATGAGCTTGAAACCTATGTAATAGGGTTTTCTGATACACTGAATCTGACGGTGTGATTTTCATTAAAATTCTTTCACTTGTAGGGGATGTTTCCCCCCTCTTTAAAAAATCGGGTAAACTTTCTCAGGCTCGTAGCCTTTGATGAGTAATACTAAACTTAATAAAATTTATATATTTAGAATCAGCATTATAAATCCATTCTTGTGACACATTTATTGACATCAAAATTCCGTTTTTAAAAGTTTCGATTATTATTGAGCCGTATCGCTTGTTTTTTTATTGTTTTTTTTTTACGTATATGTTATTACGTATATGAGGGGGTTCTCCCCTTATTCAATACCACGCTCTTTACGTTAAAAGTAAAAAAAAAATTAATTCACAAACCCCTGAATCACAAAGGCCGTTTAATTAGAATAGATAGCTCTTTTGAAAGCATTAAAAAAACGGTAGCGTAAAGAGCGGGGTATTGACTTGGGGGAGAACCCCCTCATATTCGTTATAATTTCTGTTCGTTTTAAGTCCTAATGTTGCTTCTTACTTTCAGTTGAAAAAACTTGTTTTTTTAATTTAATTTCTGATCGTTTTTTAAATAATGCTTGGAAATCCGGTACCCCCTTCATAGAAATGTCCCTTACCCCAAAAAAACATCCTCCACGGAAAGATTCTCCCGAGTAACTTCCTCCTCCAGCCCCCCTCCAGAAAAAATCCTTCCTGAAAATGTCTGTATACTTCCCAATAACCAATAAATAATGCTGGCAAGTCCAGCGCCCCCTTCATGGCAATTTCCCTTCCCCCATGAAAACTTCCTTCATGGATAGATCCTCCAACATAACCACCGACCCACCCCCCCCCACTACCAGAAAAAAACCTCCTGAAAACTTCTGTATACTTCCCAATAATCAATACTATATGTTAACATTGGGTAAAGCTCATAACTTTTAGCCCTCCCCCCGGGTTTAAGTCATCCTAAAAGACATAGTTATCATATTTTCGACCATGCTGAACAAAATGGCTATCTCAAAATTTTGATCGGGTGATTTTGGGAAAAAATGAGCGTAGGAGGGGGCCTAGTTGCCCTCCATTTTTTTGGTCACTTAAAAAGGGCACTAGAACTTTTAATTTCAGTTCCAATGAGCCCTCTCACGATATTTTAGGACCACTGGGTCGATACGATCACCCCTGGGAAAAAAACAAACAAATAAACACGCATCCGTGATCTTTCTTCTGGCAAAAAATGCAAAATTCCACATTTTTGTAGATAGGAGCCTGAAACCTCTACAGTAGGATTCTCTGATACGCTGAATATGATGGTGTGATTTTTATTAAGGTTCTATAACTTTTAGGGGGTCTTTCCCCCTTTTTTGAAAATCAGCCAAATTTTCTCAGGCGCGTAACTTTTGATGGGTAGCACTAAACTTGATGAAAATTATATATTTGAAATCAGCATTGAAATCTAATTCTTTTGATGCATCTATTGGTATCAAAAACCCGTTTTCTAGAGTTTCGGTTGCCATTGAGCCGGGTCGCTCCTTACTTACAGTTCGTTACCACGAACTGTTTGATAGACCAAAGATCATATAGCAAAAAGCATCAGGGATAACACAGCCCCCCAAAACCCTGGCCCAAGTGTTATTATTTTGTGCCCCGGGGGCATATAAGGTTTTTATGGATGGAAGGAGGAGGCAGGAGGGGACTCATTTGATGTGAAATTGAAAGCTCTAGTTCCCTTTTTAAGAGTCAAAATTGATCGGAAGGCATCTAGCCCCCCAAGGCTCTTTTTTCCCATATGCACCCAATCAAAATTTTCACATATTCATTTTGTTTAAGATATTTTAAAGATCAAGTAACAAAACTCTGAGGTCGACACAACCCCCTAGAGCCCGGGGCAAGTGTTGTAAGTTATACCCCAAGGGTATATAAGATTCTTATGTAAGGGGTCGTCGTATGAACTTCAGAGGTGCCTCATTTGATTTGAAATTGAAAGTTCTAGTTACCTTTTTAAGAGTCAAAAGTGATCGGAGGTAATATACCCCACCCACTCTCATACACACCCTCTATTCCTTAAATGAACAAATCAAAATGTTTATATAGCCATTTTGTTTGAAACGGTCTAACGATCGGAAAGAAAACCTTGGGGTTAAGAAAATCACCACCAGAGTCCGGGGGAAAGGTTCTAACTTATGCCCCAGGGTCATTTAAGGTTTTTATGGAAGAGGTAAACTTCAGAGGGGAGTCAAATGACTGGAAATTGAAATTGCTAGTTCCCTTTTTGAGAGTCAAAAGTGATCCGATGACAACTAGCCCCCCCCCCACCAACCATCTTTTCCCCGAATGCGTCCCATCAAATTCTTGAGATATTTATTTGTCAATATAGACCAAGATCATATAATAAAAACCCCAGGGTTTAGGCACCCCCCCCCCAAAACCTTGGGCAAGTGTTGTAAATTATGCCCCTGGGTTATATAAGGTCTTAAGTAATGGATGGTCGTATGAAATTCCAAGGAGGCTCATTCCTTTAGAAATTGAAAGTTCTAGTTTCCTTTTTAAGAGTCAAAAGGGACCGGAGGGAAACTAGCCCCGATGCCCTCTCTTCCCAAAATCTATCCGATCGAATGGCAATTTAGCCATTTTGTTAAAATAATAGATATTTATTTTTTAAAATACGTCAAAAGATCAGATAACAAACCCCCAGGGTCAATACAACCCCCAGAGACGGGAGGGGGGAAAATATTGTATGTTATGCCCTGGGGGCATATAAGGTTTTTTTGCGGGGGTTTTTAGAGTAGTTGAAAAATCAGATAAGCCCGACCCCCGCCCCCAGTGAAAAATCGTATTATCGATATTTTATCCCAAAACTTAAGGGAGCTGACCCCTGGCCCTCCCTAAATGGCCCTCCCCCTTCCCCTCCCCCCTCCCCCCCCCAAAAAAAAAACAACAAACAACTCATTAACGATGTTTTATTCCAAAATTATGAGAACTCACTCCTTGCCCTCCAAGGCCCAACCCCCCCCCTCCCCCCGATCCAAAAAAAAACAACACCTGATTATCAATATTTTATTTCAAAACTTATGGGGGCTAACCCTTTGTCCTTCATGACCTGACACGCCTCACCCGAAACATTTCAATGATGAATCATGGGAGCTGATCCTTTGCCCTCCCTCCTTGGCCTGACTCCCTCCCCAACCCAAAAACTTATTAAAGATATCAAACAGTTCATGGTAACGAACTGTATGTAAGGAGCGACCCGGCTCAATAGTAACCAAAACTCTAAAAACCGAAATTTTGATTTAAGTTTGATAGGTGTAGATTTCTATAGGGAGAATCTTCTTTGGGGAGGGAAATTTCTGGGGGGGGGGCTGGGGTGAATATTACAGGGGAAATGTGACACTGGCAGGATTTGACAGAATCATTATACGAAATTCTTTTTAATTTTCTTACATTCTCTTTGCCAAATTTGTCATGTGGAGATGTTCCTCAGGGCTTTTGCCTGTGTGTTTTGATTTCTGGGGAAATAGTTTCCACGGAAAGGGGCATTTCTGGAGCGATAAAAAAATCGATTAGAGGTTGAAGCCTTATTCAAATGAAAGAATGCTAAAGTGAGTTGTTTTGGCTGGGTCTTCCGCAAGCAATTTTACAGGGAAGGGGGGTCCTCAGCGAGAATGGAACTGTCTGGATAGAATTTAAAGGGGGGGGGGGGGTGAACTTAACGCTGGATGAAATTTCCAGGAGGAGTTTTCCGTGAGGGGGAGGGGTATATTTATTAGAGAATGAGCCAGATCTTCCGGCATTATTTGAAAAACAAACATAAATTATTCCATATATGAAGGGTTGCCCTTCCTCAATACCTTGCTCTTTACGCTAAAGTTTGACTGTTTGTCCCAACTCTTAAGAGGGTCTTCTGAAACATGGAAGCTGTTTAATTAGAATAGGAAGTTTTCTTAAATAACCTAAAGAGCATGGTACTGAGGAGGGGGCAACCCTTCATATACGGAATAAATCTGCCAAAATTAATATTTAAATTTTTCATGTAAGGTGAGCCAAATTCGAAGCTGTATTAGCTGAAAAATATTCAGAAATTAAATAAAAACAACAAGTTTTTTTTTTAACTGAAATAAGGAGTGACATCAAGACTTAAAATGAACAGAAATTATTCGAAATGTTAAAGCGGTTGTCGCCTCCTCAACGCCTCGCTCTTTACGCTAAAATTTTTATTGTTTTAAAAAGTAGAGCTGTGACAATGAGTAAAACTTTAGCGTAAAGAGCGAGGTGTTAAGGATATACGGAATAATTTCTGTTCGTTTCAATTTTTAACATTGCTTCTTACTTTTAGTTGAAAAACTTTACGCTATAGTTCCTCAGTGCTTAAAAATTTTTTATTCCAATTAGACTGTCCTTGTGTTTCAGCAGTCGTTCTTAAAGAATTGGGACAAAAAGTCAACTTTAGCTTAAGGACGGAGAGATTGAGTGGGGGGCAGCCCCCCTCATATTCAGAATAATTTCTGTTCGCTTTAGGTTTCAATTGTTCTCTTTACTTTTAGTTGAAAAAAAATTGTTGTTTTCATATTTAATTTCTGGTCGATTTTCAAAGCATGTCTAGAATTAACCGTAAAATGGGGTGTAGGCTACCGGCCTTATAAACCATCGATTTAATGCTGTTAAATTGTATATATCATTAATGGAAAATTAATTGGTAGCGGTTGTAATAAAAACTTTGGGCAAAATTTGAATATTTCCAGTCAAAACATTCCATGAACAGTAGTTTTGTTGAATAAGTTCTTAATAATATTTTAACTGAACAATTTTGGTTGGACGGAAAGAGGTATTGTTGTTTGTATGGGTACGAGTTCCGCATTACTTTTGACCTTCCTTCGTTTTTTAAAGCGCCCTTCGTTTTCAAAGCAAATCTTCCCTCGTTTTTCAAAGCGCCCATGCTTCAGAACCATACTTGACCATTGTCATCACTGTAGGTTCTAATATTCCTGTCTTGGTTCGCAGACTTATCTTCCTATTCTTCCAAACCCATTTTTCAACCGTAAAAAATCACCCTGGGTCTTGTGAAGTCTACTTTTAACATGTACCCACCGTCTGCATCACTGCACCCACCGTCTTTACTAACAGTTAAATAAAAAAAAAACAAGTTTTTTTTAACTGAAAGTAAGGAACGACCATAAAACTTAAAACGAACAGAAATTATTCCGTATATGAAGGATGCAGTCCCCTCCTCAACGCCTCGCTCTTTACACTATTTTTTTTATTGTTTAAAAAAAAATAAAGTTGTGAGACAAAGTCAAAATTTAGCGTAAAGAGCGAGGCGTTGAGGAGGGGAAAGCCCCCTTCATATACGGAATAATTTCTGTTCGTTTTAAGTTTTAATGTCGTTCCTTACTTTCAGTTAAAAAAAACTTTTTTTTTATTTAATTTTTGAACGTTTTTGAATTAATGCAGGTTTTGATTTTGGCTCACCGTACATGAATAATTTAAACAAAATTTGCATATTAATTTTACTTTTATTTGGTTAAATGGCTTTCTCGTAACTTGTTTAATTTTATTTACGAACGTTTTTATTAGTAATAAATATACGTAACTTACGAATTAACTTAGCCCTACGTAACTAACTTCTATGTTCATAAATTTTTAACGCGTATATTAGGGGGTTTGCCCCCTAGTCAATACCTTGCTCTTTAAGCTAAAGCTCGAATTTTTTTCCAATTCTTAAAAACGACCCCTTAATCACAATGAGTTGAAATCAGTTGAAAAAACTTTGTTTTTTTTTATTTAATTTCTGATCTTTTTCTTTAATAATGCTGGGAAATCCAGCGCCCCCTTCATAGCAATGTCCCTTCCCCCATGAAAACTTCCTTCATGGAAAGATCTTCCCATACAACCCACGATCCACCCCCCCCCCACCTACCAGAAAAAATCCCCCCTGAAAACGTCTGTAAACTTCCCAATAACCAATACTATATGTTAACATTAAGTGAAGTTCATAACTTTCAGCCCTCCCCCCAGGGACTTCGAGGGATTAAGTCATCCTAAAAGACATTTTTATCATATTTTTGACCATGCTGAACAAAATGGCTATCTCAAAATTTTGATCAGGTGACTTTGGGAAAAAAATGAGCGTGGGAGGGGGCCTAGTTGCCCTGCATTCACTTAAAAAGGGCACTAGAACTTTTAATTTCTGTTCCAATTAGCCCTCCCAGGATATTCTAGGACCACTGGGTCAATACAATTACCCCTGGGGAAAAAAAAACAAACAAAAAAAACAAATAAACACGCATCCGTGATCTTTCTTCTGGCAAAAAATGGAAAATTCCACATTTTTGCAGATAGGAGCTTGAAACCTCTACAGTAGGGTTCTCTGATACGCTGAATATGATGGTGTGATTTTCATTAAGGTTCTATAACTTTTAGGGGGTCTTTCCCCCTTTTTTCGAAAATCAGCCAAATTTTCTCAGGCGCGTAACTTTCGATGGGTAAAATTAAACTTGACGAAACTTATATATTTGAAATGAGAATTAAAATATGATTCTTTTGATGTATCTATTGGTATCAAAATTCCGTTTTTTAGAGTTTCGGTTACCATTGAGCCGGGTCGCTCCTTACTAACAGTTCGTTACCACGAACTGTTTGATACTACCTAAGTAAGTGAGGCTGTCCACTTGATCGATCTTCTCGTTACACAACATCACCTTTTCATCTTCACTTACTCCTAGGCTTAATGACTTAGTCTTCTCAACGTTAATTTTCGAACTTACATTTGCACCCTGAACTCGCAAAACTTCTGAAAAACATTATTTTTCTAACAATGACATGTAAGATGCTTAAATCATCAGCATAATCTAAGGCCAGGAATGTTTTACTTCCCCATTTGGTTTCGTTTTCTCCTATTGCTTCCACTGTGTTCCTTCAAGACAAAGTCCATCAAAATGATACATATAAATGGGGATAGAACGCAACTATGCTTAACTCCTGATAAAATACGTTACCAGCTACTAACATCATTTCCTACCTTAGCCGCTGCAATGTTATTCTCATACGTAGCACAAATCAGTTTGGATTTTTTGCCATAAGAAAGATCATGGATGCCTGTTTATTTTTTTTTATTTTTCTTTTCTTTGTTCTTCCCAAAAGTAACCGCATAGAACCAAAACTCCTAGAAGATGTTGAGAGGGATCATTTGAACGGAATTCAATAGTTCTAGTTCCCTATTCAAGTGGCAAAAAATTAAGGGCAACTCACCCCCCTCTCACGCCCTTTTTCCCCCAAAGTTGTCAGATAAAATTTTGAGATAGCCATTTTGTTCAGTATAGCTGGAAGGTCCAGCAATTATATGTTTGGGGATGATAAGCCCCCAGATCCCCAGAGGAAAGGCCTCAATTTATAAAATTTGTCCTACCAAATTACCAAAATTTACCAAAATTTGTTATTGGTAAGTATTTCAGGGGAGATTTTATGAGGATAATTTTTTTTACTGGGAGAATTTCCAATTGGGATGGAAGTTTCCGGCGGTGAACTTTCCAAGGGAAGTTTTATATGGGTGAATTTGCCAGAATTCATGCACAAAATTCGTTTTGCTTTTCTTAATTTCTCGTTGACAACCCCATTTTGCAATTGGAGATGCTATGGGCAAATCGTCTGAGGAAAATTTTCAGCAGAGTTGGAATCCTCTGGGGTATTTACACGTGGGGGATTTCCCCACGGAAGCAGTTCTCCACGGCAGAATTTTTTCACGGGAGAAAATTTCCAGTTAGGGGGGTGGGGGTGGGGTGCGGGAAATATCCACATAAGGGGGATTCTGTCATTTGTTTTGAGTTTTAATGTTGCTACTTACATTCAGTAGAAAAAATTTATTTTTTATTTAATTAATCTAAGAGCGAAAATTTGATCGACACATCCTATACCCTTCCTAAAAACGCACTGTTCTTCTATGAAAACTTTATCTACAGCATTTCTAAGTAAAAAAAATTATCATACTAATTAATTTACTACCTACAGATACCAGGCTAACGCCTCCACAATTGCCACACTCACCCTTATCACCTTTCTTATACATGGGTATAATCGGAGTTTTCCTGAAATTGCTAGGTACTTCCTCTTTTACAAAATCGTACTCAGAATATTCAGTAAATTATTTCTTACCTCATTACCGCCATATTCAAGAAACTCATTTACCACACTATCGGCATCTGGGTCTTTTTTTTTAATACTTATAGTATTGTTAGCAATTCTTCCTCACAAAATAAACCTTCCTTCACACCCAAAGTGTCACAAATTTTTCCATTTTCCTCTGAATCTTTTCCTTTAACTCTATCCCGGTTTACCACATTCTCAAAATGTTCTACCCATCTCTTTAACTCCTTCCTTATTAATAATTGTGCCCCCGTTCTTATGCTAAACTGGGACAAGTCCAGGTTGACTATTCCCTCTCAATTTATTAATATGCCAGAACAATATTTTAATATTAATATTTTTATCAATTTTTAGACTTTCGTTTACAATTGGGCTGAGTGGGTCCTTACGTGTAGTTCTTTATTACGAACTATTTGAATATCATTGCTCCAAAGTTGTAATTTTTGGTTTCAAATGGTAGAATCTGAAGTTTGCAAAAAAGAAGAAAAAAAATCCGGGTGACTAAGCGGGCGTTCAGACGTTGGATTCTGTCTCAGACTCTGTCCAAGTTTCCTGCTCAGAATGGTTGAAAGCCCAAGGTATTTTCAGTAATAGTAAATTCACAATCGTAATTGTCACCTAAATAGGTGTTTTCAGTTCTAAAAATGTTGCTCGATAGTTCCTATTTTCAGCTTTCAACCATTCTGAGCGGGAAACTCGGACAGA
The DNA here is from genome assembly GCA_027921565.1 of Artemia sinica. Lineage (NCBI taxonomy): Eukaryota > Metazoa > Arthropoda > Branchiopoda > Anostraca > Artemiidae > Artemia > Artemia sinica. The sequence goes on from CM051262.1 coordinate 60,664,415, forward strand.
GTCTGAGACAGAATCCAGCGTCTGAACGCCCACTAAAGGAGCAGTCTTGACTACATCCTATGCCATTTTTGATTTTGTGTTTTGATTTCTCGGCTCCTTTTTGTTCAATTTGACACAAAAGAAAAATCAAATATCAATGGCTCAAATATTAATGCGGTACAATAAACTGTGCAAAAGAAAACAAAAGAAAAGATAATAGAAAATACAAAAAGATAGTTTGTTCAGTTGGTTGGAAAGAATAATGTTTGTTTAAATGCCAGTTAAATACGAAGTCAATTTGCTTTTAGTAATACTAGAAGATTTAGTAACGGTTGTCAAATACACCAACAATAGAAGTGGATCATCTATGTCGCTTAAATATAACAGACTTTAACCCTATTTACCGTATTGTATTCATTATTTTCGTCATTCTGATGCGTTTCTTGGCAAATAGAAAGCAAAGAAGATTTTCATATTAAATTAAAACGAAAGAAAACACAACAAGGCTTATTGTTTTGAAAAATAATTGAAAAAAAGAAAGAAAATCAGAAAGATTTAAATTCTTAGAACCGCCAGTGAGACACAGCCATTCGAAATCCATTTTTTTCGATTAACTTTTTAAGTAAAGTTTAGCCTAATCCTAGATGTTGGTCTTTTGTATTTTGTTGCATTTGCTGAAAAAAAATTGGTTCCATAGGATTTACTTCCATAGCACAATGTTTAGTATTTTTAGTGGGTAAATTAACGCATCGGTTGGAAATTGGTTCATACATTGTTTAGTGGAACCTTCCTCAAAGCCATATAAACGACTAGAGGAAGACATTTCCCCTGTAGCTCTGGCTTCCAATATCTAACAAGCGAAAACGTAGACAAAACTTTGCAATTATTTATTTAAATTTGTTTTGTTGCTAGAAAATCCAATTTGTAAATGTCAAAGAGAAGAAAAATTCTCCTTTTATCTTCGGAATAGTGTAAAGGATATTGCAGTATTAGCATAAATATTCTGTCTTTGATCATGAGATTTATACTTTGTCCGGCTTATTGACCAAAGGGGTACCTTCTTCTACTTTATACATTACATTTATGTGAACTTCGATGTTTTTTGCTATTATTAAAAAAAAACTTTTTCCACAAAATAAGTTTTTTCAAAAAAAGTAATGAACTCCATTAAACCAAAAATGAACAAAAAAATGAATCAAATAATCTACCAAGCATACGAGTACAACAAATCAGCATCAATAAATAAATGAAACCCAAAACGAACAGAAATTACAATAAATAACCGAGTAAAACTGAAAATGAGCATAAATTAACATAAGTAGGAGTAGGAGGGACCCAATAGATACGGACGGAACCTTGTGCTGTCATCTATAATATAATCTAACGGGACTGGCTCAATGACACCTTTTTCAAGTTCAATCAGGGGATGTTTCTAAGCCTATTGACTCCGGGACGAAGTTTGCACATGCGCACTGAATACTTAACCTGAATCAATGTTATTGGTCCATGAAGGGGACAGGATCACGTGTCTTTTTCAAGGTCAATCAGGGGATATTTCTAAGTGTATTGATCCACCAAGGGGACAGAATTTCTGGGAAATTGATTTGCATAATCGACGGGGAATTCAAAGGTAATTACATACTGACGGGACTCCATATTTGGGCATTGAAGAGATTTAATGTCCATGGTAAAAAGCCTGGGCGAGATTAAATGTCCTTGGTAAAAGTGTTCTTTCAAGGTCAATCAGGGGATGTTTCTAAGCCTATTGACTCCGAGATGAAGTTTGCTCATGCGCAATGAATTCTAACGGGACAATGTTATTGATCCATGAAGGGGACAAGATCACGTGTCTTTTTCAAGGTCAATCAGGGGATATTTCTAAGTGTATTGATCCACCAAGGGGACAGAATTTCTGGGAAATTGATTTGCATAATCGACGGGGAATTATCAATTCTAACGGGACAGGATCATATGTCTCTTTCTAGGCCAATCAGGGACTTATGTAAGGTTTCCCTTACATCACAATTCGCCCTTGAGATTTCTTTTATAATGAACATGCGTTGAGGTTAAATTATCATACAGTCTCAAGACATCATGGAGAGAACATTAAATATTGTTGACTTGGAAGCTTTAGCTACACAGATTTATAATGTGAGTTCTGTTTAGTATATTTTCTTAGGTTTTTCCAAATAAAATCATTTTGAAGTCCCCCTCCAGCATATTCAAATTCAGGGTATACTCCCCCCCCCCAAAAAAAAACCACTGCGATGTTTATAGTGATTAGAAAGCGAAAAATACACCCTTTTTTATACCGTGTAAACCCCCCACTGTTAACGATTTTAATTCCTTAAGTGGAAATAATCCCCTTTTTTGATAAATTTATGCAATTTTCAATACACCTTTCTGTATCCTAGCTAAAAGTGAAAACTTACATCCGTCAACTCTTAGATTTTAATATGCCGGTTCCCACTATGACATTAAACCGCTGAGCTGACTTTTATCAGTTCAGTAAAGATTTAAATAGGGATAATTATTGCATTCTGTCAAATGCATATCCTGTGTAACTCAATTACAATCGTTGAATTAAGCTTACTATCTAATTAACCAAGTAAAATGGTTTAAAAAAAGATGCCTTTTCTGATCAAATTAAAGATATATTCTTCTACAGTAAATCTTTTGAATTGCAAGTGGGGGGCTGGTGTATGTGATGATAAATATGTTCATATGGAGACTGTTATTGGTTCCTTTTTAAGTGGTCGTTATCTTTTCGAAACAGAAGGGTGGGGACTGTGCGTAAGTTATGGGGTTCGCTTCTAACAGCCTCGTTGTAAGGTGAAACAAACTGTTTCTTCGTGTGAACTGCAAAGAGATGGATTCATTGTGCTGACATGTACACCCTTTGATAAGAAAACTAATGTAGCCTTTCCTACATGCAACTCTTAAGTTTAGTGTTTGGTTAGCTTTTAATTATACTAGATTGTGTCTGCTATATTTATGGCTGGCTATTTTGAGATGTAGATTCTAAATCATTGGCCTGTAATTCATGCACCATTTGGCCTTAGATGAATAATGTTAGTTTTTTTAACTTTAAACACACCTTAGCTCTTTTTTGTTTTAAATTATATGTTTTTTACATACTACTGACTGTTGCAGTATATTTCTCACGACTTTTACTTTTTACTTTGCTGAAAAGGGGGGAGGGGCTTCCTCGTGACAATGGAAGATGCTTTCTAGACAGAATTATGCCTTACTATAAATTCTGTAGAAGGGGGATGCTAATTTTTCTTCTGTAAAAGGGGGTCATTATTCTATACTAAATTTTTTCTTCTTTTTAAGGACAATTATGAGAAATGCACTCCTCCTCCTGAAAAGAGAGCTAGGAGTAATGATGTAACTCCTATGCAAAGCAGGAGATGGCTGGCCCATCCAGAGCCGCACACATTTGTTCCAGACCAGCTCTGCCTGCCCAAGTCCCATCCGAGCATGCTCTAATGCAGCCTGGCAGAAAATTAAAGAGAGAGTGGATGGATACTCACACGATGGTGAACCCCGCTGGCTCATCTGTGCACGCCAGTGACATCGCTGCCGCAGCTACACAATATGGTGAGTTTGACCCCTATCAAGCATTGCCGAGCCCATCACGAGCAATGCAATGCGGGAATGTGGCCCCTACATCTCTGAACATGCAAGCTGTAAATTTAAATGTAAGTTTAAATGTATTTTATTTCTCGCTAAAGATTTTTTCTCCTAAAGGAAATATAATGTTCTCCTTTGAATCATATCAAGTGCATGCATTCAGCCTGCTTAATTTTCTTGAATTAGGTTAGCGAAGCCAAAAAAACACTATATTCTGGTCATAATTTCCCATAGTAAGTAGCAAAATCTTTGCGATATTCTTTCTCAAGTAAAAACTGCTTTATTGACGAATGGTTCACCTTTCCTCTACAGATATCATAAAAACAACTTTCTATCAGAATGAGCTGTGTATCATGACAGAAGATGGCCTGAAAGGGATAGGCTGTCCATTTCAAACCAAGTAAAGACCCCGTTTTTTTCCAAAGAAGATAAAGAGTATTAATATGAAATTTTCGAAGGTTGTTTGAACAAAATCAGAACCTACTATTTCATGTTTTAGATTGTAAATATCTTATATTAAGTTAGAAATTGGAACTTTTAGGATATATAGAGTAGGGAACAGTGAATTAGCCAAATGCTACTATGTGCATACGGCAACTACTACTACTACTACCACTACTAAGCGTGTTTTAAATAATACGTAAATAATAATCCAATTTTAAAAATTAGGGTGATTTAGACGCTTTGAAAATAAGCTAATTTCTTTTATAGATTGCATTGGTTCCATATTCTCAGTCTCCCCCTCATTAGTTGAAGAAGAAGAAACAAGTCATGAACTCATTGACGCGCCTATGGAATTTCATGCCATTCAGGATGAAGAGACATCACCTATCAACGAATGGCATGGTATTGTTAACTGTATTGAAATACCTTGTGATATTGATAATTTAGTAACTAATTATTCCAATGTAGATAATAGCACAGTTGAGCAAGGCAATGTAGCTATTTCAGAGGGGGACTTGCTATTGCTAAGTCCAAATACATTGCAAATTTTATATGATTTTGCCAATGAGTTAACTGAGAACCCTCCCCCCACTGATTTAATAGACATAGTTCCTGTTCAAACAAATGAAATAACTCCAATGGATTTGCATAGCCCTATTATTGAACAAAGTGGGATGAAGGGGGGATAATATACAAGAGGGGGAGCGTAACAAGACACAATTTACAATACTACCAGAATTCTATCAAACAAATTCGGTATTAAATACAATAGTCGTCTATATTGCAACCTTTGGGGATCCCTGTAATTCACTTATGGGGGGGAGGGAATTTAATATTTGACCCTTTAGATGTTGTTCATGTATATGTAGAAAAAATTTGTGCACTGTTAGAAAACCAGATGCAATTGTGGGGGGGGGGGGTAGGGACTCTATTAAGGTTTCAATTGTTTTAAAGATATTTTATTTAAATGAGGGCAAAAGCAAGGTATACGATCATTATGTACACACCGAAATGCTAGTGGTCTATCCTCATTTGGAAAATTATGAAACAGTTCTTATGCAGTGGATAGACCACATTATTACTCATCTAGAAAATTGTAATGAGAACGGGAGTGGTTCTGTAGTTTTATTTATTGAAAATTTAAGCGTTAACATTTGTAAATTTAAAAAAAGATTTTATTTTAAGAGAGGGGCCTAGGGATGCGGGTACAGTTCTAAAATACCATCCAGATTTAGAGGGTTGTCAAGGCGTTCAACGAATCTGTTTTGAAACAGGCCAAAAATGTTTCATGTACGCTTTCCTAATATCAGCATTCGAACATATACAAAAAGAAGCTTCAAAGAAAAATTTAGAATACTGGGCTGTACGTGGGAGGGAAGGATTTTCCCCCTGTAGATTTCTCTTGTTTAGAGGGAAAAATTCCAGTAACGCTAAGGTCAATTGGTATTTTTGAAAGGGCCAATGCCCATTTAAATATCGGCGTTACTGTGATTCAACATGAAACTGAATTTGAGGATGGAGCACGTTCTGATAAAAAGGGGGCGTTGTTCCAGTAAGGGGCCCGTCAATTGAATTGGTGAAGTACTGGGTTTGGTTGTTGTATACACCACCTAGTGAACCCAATGCAATTGGCCACTTTAACCCAATTACAAATATCAGTAGAATTCTGGGGGAGGGTAAAAGGAATAAGGGAGCATGTTTCTACTGTCTAACATGCCTGTCTAGATATCATAGTGATTTAAAGTTACAGAATCACATGAAGCATTGCTGGTGGCACAGCTATCAATCAGTGGAAACAGTTTCGGATGACAGGGCCATTTTAAGATTTAAAAATTTTCGAAATACCCTCCTCCAAAGCAATGAGATTGCTTTGTATTGTGAAGCAAGGCTAGTGGATGTGAACGACACACGATTTCCGAATCGAATCAAAGAACATCAAGCTATTGTGGTTTCCTATGCCCACGCACAAAGAGACAACTCTAACACTTTGCAATTGATAGAAATAGTCGAGACGTTGGATGAGAATGAGTGCATGATCAAGGCATTAACTTAATTATTGTCAATGCAAATGGAGCTATTTCTCGTTTGAGAAATACTTATTACCCAATGTTGTTGTCCGCAGAAGATCGCCGGGTGATTAAAAATATGCTGGGTTTGTAAGGGGGAATTTGAAGAGGGGGCTAAGGGGAAAGGGACTAGGGGGGAAGAGTGGGGAAGGGGAAAGTCAGAGATCATAATCACTTGTGGAAGGAAATATTGTCAGGGGGTAGTAATTTTCAAGCTGTAGCACATCAATCGTGCAATGTGAATGTCAGCCAGCAGCTTTTTAAACCGGTTTTCATTCACAATTTAAATTACGATTTAAAATGTATTTTACCGGCTTTGGCACGTATGCACAGGGAGGGAGGGGGAGTAGATACTCCATGGGTAAACAATTCATTTACCTACAGTATTATCCCCAATCAGCTGAGAAGCTGGTGTTTCTCGAGTTGAAATGGCAGGTAGTTAATAATGGGCATACGTGCTGGAATAAAATCCGGTTTTTAGATTCATTTAGTTTTTCCCCCAAGGCTTTGAGTCAGTTGATTCAAGTGCAGAAAAGCAACAATTTTGATAGTTTTCCTCTGCTTAAACAGCGCTTTCCAGACAGTGAAATGTATGACCTACTGACCTGTAAGGGCATATATGCATATGACTATTACTGTTTTGGCGCACGGTTAAGCGAGGAGAAACTACCTCCAATTGAAGCTTTCTAATATTCACTTACCAATAGTAAATGCACTGCCGAAGAATATGAATTTGACGAGAGGGTATGGGATAAGGGTAATTTTAAAAATGGGTGGGATTATTGTAGAATTTCCTTGGCCAGTGACGTTTTAACTCTTTTAGATATTGTCTGTAAAAACACAGATCAAATTTATTCAGAGTTTGGATTAGATATCGGCTACTATTTTTCCACACCATATTTGGTGATGGACTTGATTCTAAAAGTTAGTAGGGAGGAAATAGGGTTGATCACTGATGTAGATCAACACCTTTTTGTGGAAAGATCGATGAGGGTGGGGGGGAGGGTATGTTTTTCATGGAGATCGTATTTTAACAACATATCCAAGTGGACAAGACACTGGTGTAAAGCCTAATGCAGTTTTCCTTGACATGAACTATTTGTACCGCTCGGCAATGTCTCACTACTCTTTGCCGTGTGGAAACTATAAATGGCTTGAGAATCCTTGTGAGATCCCCGACATTCACACCGTCGAGGACAATGGGTCACAAGGATGGTTCTTTGAAATTGGCGGGCACATACCATTGGATCTTCATGATTCTGTCAAAGATTTTGTATTCCCCTGTGTCAATAGACCAGGGACCAAGGAATCGCTGAGCCCATACAATCGATCTTTTGTCGATGATATGGGCATGCACTGGACCCCCTTCAAGCAGAAACTGATTGCAGATCTAGACCCTAAACAGAATATCGTTGTTCATCATGTGCTTTTGCGATGGGTGGTGAACAATGGTTTCAAGATCACAAAAATACATAGGGTCCTGCAATTCAGTCAGAAACCATACTTGAAGACGTTTATCGACACCTTTGTCGATAAACGCTAAAAAGGCAAAAACTAAAGTTGAAAAGGAAATATGTGAAAGCGTACGAAACAGATCCCGTTGTGACGTCGAAACCTGCCCCCAAGAATGTGCACAAATTATAACAGACCCTAATTTTAAAACATTCACGAGCATAGAGCCGAACATGGTTCTTCTACACAGGAAAAAGAAAAATGTTGTACTGAACAAGAATATAGCGGCAGGTAGTTCAGTACTGGAAATTTCCAAAAATCTCATGTCGTCGTTTTTTTACAATGTGTGGAAGGTACAATGGCCAAGGGAGGGGGAGGTTCAAGTTTATTATGGGGACACAGATTCTCTGCTGTTAAAAGTTAAAACCGGGGATTTATTAAATGATTTAGAAAAAGGGGTGCACATCAGCTCGCGGATGGATATCACTAATTGGAATGCGTCCCTTTACCCCAAGTTGGGGAAACGTCAAGCCCCCAATCAGCTACTAATGTTAAAAACAGAGACGGGGAGTGATGTAATATCCAATGGGGTGATCCCCGGTCCTAAAGTTTATTGCGTAGAAACACACGACAAAGATGTAAAGCAGGCGTGTAAAGGGGTGCCTACACATTTTGTAAAAAATAATTTCAACATGAGTGTCTACAGAAACTGTGTAGATAGTTGTTTAGCGCCAAGAGCACAATTGCTAGCAATTCGCTCTCTGCAGTATAGAAACTATACTCTTAGAGTTGAAAAAAAATGCCATTTCATGTTTATCTGACAAGGTCTTTGTGCTCGAGGATGGTGTAAAAGTACTCCCCCACGGCCACTATTGAATTTCAGACCCGGTTGAATGGGCAGACTATCGCAACCAACTCGGTCTGGATAAATTAAACTAACCTAACCTAACCTGATAAATTAACTTAAATGTTCAAATAGTACAACCTAACCTGATAAATTAACTTAAATGCTCAAATAGTACAACCTAACCTAGCCTACAAAAGCAGCGGCTATTGTATACAGAGTTTGTTTCCACCGGCCTTCGACCCCGGGGGGATGAAGGTCCCGACCGTGGCCGTCCTTTGGCTCACGGCTCCCGCCCGTGGCTCCCCTTCGAACCAAGGCCCCGGGGTGTGGGGGCCCTTAAGGGGGGGGGGTATCTTTTAAATGTTGTCAATTGTCAGTTTTTCATATTCTATTCTTAGTGTTCGACTGTGCTGTTATTGTTCGTGTTGTAAGTTGTTTTTTTTATATCAATAAGTGAATAAACGTTGTTCTTATTGTTGTACAAATAGTGTGCTCTATTGCTATTCGTGCTGCAGATTTTAAGTTGTACAAAAATGTGTGTACTATTGCTTTTGTACAAATAGTGTGTACTATTGTTGTTCTTGCTATACAAAAAAAAGTGTTTTTGTCAATAAATGAAAAATGTTGTTTTACAAATAGTATTGTTGTTAATAAATGCTGTTGTTGCTATTGCTCATGTTGAACAAATAGTGTGTGCTATTCATGCTCTACAAAAAAGTGTCAATAAATGAAAAATGTTGTTGTTGTACAATAGTGCTGTTGTTAATAAATATTGTTGTTGTTGCTGTACAAAAAAGTGTTTTTGTTTATAAATGAAAAATGTTGTTGCTATTCTTGTTGAACAAATAGTGTGTGCTATTCATGTTGTACAGAAAAGTGTTGATGTTAATAAATGTTATTGTTGCTATTGCTCTTGTTGAACAAATAGTTTGTGGTATTCATGCTGTACAGAAAAGTGTTGATGTTAATAAATGAAAGAAATATTGTTTTTGTTGTTCTTGTACTAGATAGATCCATGGGAAAATTATTATTTATTCATTGGACAAGTATGGTTTACAGTTAGTTGTAGTCCGACTGTTGTCAACAGCAGTATGTATCAGTTTAAATCACCATTCAGGTCTTTTCTGTGTGGTCCATCAATGTCTGGGAAAACGACACTTTTAGCTAAAATAATTCAAAATTGTAATAAAATGTTTTTGGAAAAACCAAAGAAATTTATTATTGCTATAGTGTTTGGCAGGAGTCTACGATCAAATAAAAGCTATTGCCACATCCATGCCAATACAATTCATGCGGGGACTTGATGTTTTCAATAATATTGAACCAAGCTCATGGCTGATTATTGATGATTTGGCTGACTCAATTGAACAGTTCTCACAGGAAATGCTACAACTGTTTACCGTCCACTCTCATCATGACCACATTTTCATAACCCTAGTTCTACACAATCTGTTTCATCAGAGCAAATGTATGAGAACCCTTGCTTTGAATTGCACCATCTATATTATCTACCGAGTTGTTTGGGATTCTAGCTCGCTAATAACTCTCAATAAGCAAATATATTCCAGGCGCTCCAAAATTTCTGCTGTCAGCGTACAGTCAGGCGACAAATAAGCCCTAGGGTACATTTTTCTAGATCTTAATCAGAATACACCCAAGGATCTACGTGTAGTCACATATATTTTTGACAAAGAAATTACTGTATATCTTCCAGTGAACAGTAGAATAGGCTATTAGTTGCCATCATGACACTGAAGAAACTACACGAACAACGGCATTTATTTTCCGCTTTAGGCACTTCAACACCACCACCCAAGAAGGCCATACTCAAACATGGTGTTGACAATGAATTTATTAATCTAATATTTGAACTTTGTTTAAATTTAACTGAGGGCAATGTACACTTGTCAGAACGTATTAGACAACAGGCAAAGCAACATCGTTCCACTGTACGTGCCTTGGCCTTGCAAAAACAAAGGAAAAATTTTTAAAAGAAAACGTCTCCTTCAAGCGGGCGGTAGCTTTTTTAACTTTTACTACTAATAATTGCAGGACTTGTAAACAGTTTTCTCTAGATGGCTAAATCCTATAAATTAACGCCGTTTGAAATTGTCCTCTCACCCCTGGAACGTTTTGAAGACAATCTAAGCAAATTCATTAATGATGAAAATATTGCCGACGATAAAAAGCTAGTTTTATTTCAAGATGCATTGCGACGTGTGGACAAACATCGACCTTATCGTGTGAGAGCCAGTGGCATTGACCACAAAAAAAATCGTCTCCTCAGGATTCTTCTGCTATCACTGCTGGAACACGTTTAAAGAAGAAGGAATTGGATTCCATAGTGTCGAGCATTGGAAATCTAATGCCGCACTCATATCGTGAACAAATTAAACGACTCATAACATATCTCATGTAAAGTGGTCAAGATCTTATTCAGTTGATAGCACAGGGAAACGAATTATAATTCAGGGAAAAAGTAATAACCCAGTTGATTTAATTTGGGATATGGTGACGAATTGTAAAGGACTTTTTTTACTTGACAATAATCTATACACCTTTCTAAATACATTAAACTTCCCCAAAAGTCTTATTGGCAATAAGCAAATTCCTAAGAAACTAAGAAAACATAGTCTTCCAACAATGCCAACACCATTTAAAAAGAAGAATATTTTAATTCAATCTTGGAAAACACTAGCAGCAGCAGCAGCAGCAGCAATGATTTTATAACACCAGTGGCTTCTAGACAAAAGCAAAGACGTATTGATTCACCCTCCAGTGTGCAAAAGGGGAGTGGACATTACACTACGTGTTTGCGTTCAAAATGGATGAAGTTTTAAAACATGTCTATGAAAATATTGGTGAAGCGGGAAGTCTAAGTTCCCCCACAACGTTTTCTAAAGTTGCCTCTGACATAGATGGTAGAACATTAAAAAAAGCAAAAGAGTATCTAAAAAATGAACCAAGCTACAGACTGCATCGGAATCGCAGGCTTCGTGGCAAACAATATCGACAAACTAAAGCCTTTTTCCCTCTGCATATAATGCAAACTGATCTTTTAACTTTAGACGTGATTCAACGGCGTCACAATACACCATACAAATATATTCTAGTGGCAATCAGTGTCTTTAGTCGCTATGCCTAAGCCATTCCATTGCAATCAAAGAGAAGTGTTGAAGTTGCTCATGCTTTAGAAAGTATTCTTGAACAGGATTGCTATAGAAAAATTCAATCGGATCGAGGTAGCGAATAGGTTAATCCTCATGTGCAAAAGGTTCTATTGAAATATAATACAACGCTCTATCAAAGTCACAGCCCGATAAAGGCTGTATTGGCTGAACGATTAATAAGAACAATTCGTCTATTAATTTCAAGATATTGTACGCTAAAAAATACTGCTGCTTTTATTCATGATTTAGATAAAATCATGCAAATATACAACCAACAACCACATCGATCCCTGTCCAATGTTAGCCATCGGGAAATTTATTGCAGTGAAAATACCTTTGATGCTTTTCTAAAGCAATATTCCAGTGAAAGAGAAAAAAATGGTAAGAAGAAATTCAATGTTGGTGATACTCTTCGAATTTAAAGAACCACCAATATTTTTGAAAAGGGGAATTATTTATGGAGCACTGATATTTTTAAAGTGTCCAAAATCCTAGACAGTACACCCACGACATATCGACTGCGAGACACCAAAGATGATGAGATTCTCGGCGGTTTTTATGAATATGAACTACGAAAAGTTATAAACACTAGTAAAATTTATCAAATTGAAAAGATATTAAAGAGTCGTACTCGTAGGGGCAAGAGACAGTTGCTTGTTCGCTGGCTAGGATACAACTCTGATTTTGATTCTTGGGTCAGTGCTGAAGACATTAACAATGCCCAATGGTTTCTATGTGACTTTCATGTCCAATGTTTCTGATCCTCTCTACAATGACTTGAATAGAACAAGTGATTTTTGGACGAAACTCTCTCCCACCATCAAATTCGACGGCGCGTATGAAGTGGCTCTTGTCGATTGTATTCTCAAAAATACATACGATATCCTGAGAAAAGATCGCAAATACGATATAAAAATTAGACCCTATGATTGGCCGAAACCCCAAGGTGATCAAGAACAAATTCAAAAGATCATTTTCCCTACGAAGAACTCACCTGTATGAAAGATTTATGTCGTTCTATCAATAAAAGAATTTCCGCTCTTAAAAATGGAGCCTTCATTTCAACTATTCAAAAGAGGAGGGCAAGATCTACATAAGTTCACCCATTGCCGATGAAAAGGTTATTCTCAATGATAATCTAAAAGATGTCCTTGGCTTTAAGCTTAATATAATCAATGGTAAAAGTGCTTGAAACACTAATTTTATTTTTGCTGACTACCCGCCTGCCTTCTACACGGACACTTCTTTATTTCTCTTCGATTCATTTGTTGAAACATCCTGGGTTGGCAATATCAGTGTTCTCCTCCTACGAATTCTTGAACGAAAAACCAATCAAGAACATATTCACCATTACGATATAAAGCATCTTCAGTATATCCCCGTAAACACTTTCTATTTGGAACTCTGTCAGATAACACTAAGAACTGAATCAGGTGATCCCCTACCAATAACAAAAGATTTAGCTGTGATTACATGCCATTTTTGACCCATCGTTGTCGGTGTTCAAAAAAACATACAAGATGTCTAATAGTAAAGTGGTATTCATTTGTCCTTATATTGACTGCTATGTTAATACTCTTGGCCCAAGATAACTGGGCAGTGGAATGGAATATTAAAAAGGTTGTTCATCAATGTCTGGCTATGGTCTTGGCAGTTGGTATGCTAAGCTATTTCGCTCTGCACTACCTCTGGCTAGAAAATATATTGTACCTGTTGCGACAGATTTTGCATCCTCTACACTATAAAATTTGGGCTCTGGCAAAGATTTTAAAAAAAAGTGCTTCGGAAAATCTTAGGTTCAGTGCGCGAACCCTTGGTGAACAGTTGAAATCTCATCAAAATGGAAAAGGTTTAAAAAGGTCAAGAAACAGTGCACCACTCATTAGTCTCTACTCAGGTCAGAAACGAAAGACATCACCCCTATCTAAGAAAAGAAGGAAAAAGAAGACACGTATAGTTAACACTAGAAGAAGAAGAAGCCCCAGGAAGAGAATTGTTAGATCGAAACTAAATTTTTTTTCTAAGATGTCATATCTACCGCATAAGGATTCCCAAACTTCAATTACTTCATCTTTAATTCTATTCAATGCAAAAAATGCTGATGTGAGTGTAAAGCATGGATACTACGAACAATTTTATCAACAACAACCCCTCTCCGATAATATTCACTTTCAAATTTATTCCAATGAAGACTACTTTATGGACATGTCTTCGAAATTTATAGATTTACGAATGAAAGTCCGGAAATCCAATAATACATTGCCAATTCTTGCCGATGGAATATCCTATGAAAATTGTATATTACATAATTTATTTTGTCAAATCAGTGTCTACATAAATGGCACACTGGTGAGCACAAGCAACAATCTCTCGAATTATACAAGCTATATGCAATTCATGCTGATGACACCCAAGTCATACAAGGAATTGAGAGGCACCTCCAATGGATATGAATATATTACTAATACTGATAGTGCAGATGCACTTAAAAATGCTACAACTAGTGAGTTAAATCTAGTTGGAAAAATATATCATGAAATATTTAATATACCCCAATGGCTACCACCCAATATTAAAGTGGATATAAAATTGACACTTGCTCTATCTAATTTCATTTTACGAAAAGAACTTGATGCCGATCCTGATGTAACTCTCTCCCTCACCTTGGCAATACTACATGTACGCAAACAGCAGGTTATGAGTTCTGTTGCTTAGGCAGTGGAAAAACTGAGAGCCAGTGGAAATAATATGAAATTACTTGTTCCTCATACAATCACCAATCAACGTCATATTGCCACAGGTTCACGCACCTTCACTGAATCATCCTTTATCAATGGCGAAATTCCGTCAAAATTAGCCTTGGCATTTATAAAAAGTGCAAGTGCAATAGGATCATGGACTTGATGCCCACATAAATTTGAAATGTTTGTGTTTTCATCTCTTGTTTGCAAAGTAAATGGAATCCACTCTACAATCTATCTTTTGATAAAACCTATAGGACATTGCATGAGTTGACCATGCTAACCCTAGATCATGATTCACAACTATTTGAAAATGGTATAACCGAAGAAATATTCGCTAAAACACATGGTATCATTGTATTGGATTCGTCTGGCACCCAGGATATGAGTATAGTTCGAACGGGGAGTGTGCGTTTAGAGTGTACATTTGCCAACCAATTAGCTGAGAGTATTGCACTAATCTCGCTAAATCAATTTGAAACCTATTGGGAAATCACTCCCGAAGGCAGTGTTCTACTAGACCTTGCACCATGAACACCAGTCAAATAATCAATGTATTTCATATGGACCCCTACATGTCCAAATACAGATCCTATTGTCTGCCCTCGGACTTTCTTGGAAAAATTCAAAGTGCCAACAGTACCCTAATCATTGTTAATAGCAGTCCGTCGACTGTGATTACTGGCCATTGGTTATTAATCTTTCAAACAATGAAGACAATTGAATTTTTTGATCCTCTCGGTCTGCCCTATACATTCTACACTGCACACATCAGCAACTATATTGAGAGCAGTGGGAAAATTATCGGAAGAGAGGGCAGGATCTGACGACTAAGAGCTGTGGCTTTCATGCACTACTATATTTTGTGTTCAGATGTAGCGGGTATACTTACAAGCAGTTTCTCAACATTTATGTAGACAATCCATTTCCGAAGGACTTTATGGTGGAAAATATCCTCTCAGACCTGTATAATATTGATTTTAGTGCACTACGAGTAAAGCGCTTAAAAAATGTATGTGAATTTGTTGATTAATAAATGAAAAATGTAAATGCAAAATAAAAATGTCTTTATTCTTCACATTAGATTTCTTCTTCTTCGGTGTATAGGCAACTGTTGTGAACCACTAATGCCGGTAAATCATTTGAATTCACTGTATATTGATTTTGATTGGCTGCAAAGTCAGGGTCACGTTTTCTACACTATAATGTAACTTCACTCTTGTCATATCTCTTTGTATAGTCAATGATACTATTTGCATTCATATTGTGAAATTCACGTGTTTCAATCTGTCTATTTGAAGCAATATCTAATACAGTGTTTTCAAATGGTGAATCACATTCGGTAACTGCCAAATAAAAATCACTAGGTTTATAGTCATAATAGGCAGTGTCGTCACAACGATGACGTAGAAACCAAATTGTCTTGTCACCCCAACAGTTGAATCGTACACCCGTTCTTCTTCCCAAAATAATTTAAATCCACGACGGTACCAGTTTCGTAGAAATAAACTAAAATCACGTTTGGGGTTCTTTCCAATCATACCGGGGTAAGTATTCTCCCACTGATCACATTTGTCCTAGTGGCAATTGGAGCATAGATGTCCTCTAGAGTGAGAGTCACAAATCTCTTCAAGACATGAATTACATCCTTTAATTTGTACTGCATATCCTCTATGTAATTTACAAGGATTGCATAATTTGCACTTTTCATTATAGTCATCAATAATTGTACAATTCTCACATGATGACCAACTGCCAAGAGTGTACATGCATAATGGACATGTATAGAACATTTATTTTGGTTTCCGATGTCAACTCTCTCACGGCTAAAAAGAAACTGATCCTCGTTCGATAAATTCAGAGGGGAATGGCGAAAGAAGTAACTCTGTGACGTTACCTCTTTCGAAGGGGGAGCCATCTACATTGAATCGATGGCAATGTTTTCAAAAGTATATCCACGATATTATTCTGCTTTGTTTCGATTAATATACCAATAAATTGAGTATAAGCATTTGAGTCACATCGTAAAAGCTTCATACATTAGTGCAATGGGAGAGAATCAGTTTTCTTTATATTGTCAAGTGTTCCCTGTGAGAATATCTTCCGTTGAAGGGATAACTCGAGAAAATCATCATCCAGAATCAAATGTTTTTCCATAATCACAAGATTCGATCTAATTTGCTGTTTCTCAAATTTTTCAATCCTATCACTCTCACTGCTGACTCTAGACGGACCATGAATCGTTCTACTTAATCTAACATTCTAACAAATCAGAGACATTTTCGATTTCGAAACAATTTTATTGTATAATTACAACAATAATATATATTACAAATGTACAATTAGCGATACAGCTTATTGTCCTCGATATGCTTCACTATTGCACTTAAAGCATTTTGAAGTCTATTCACATGTGCTATACCAACTTTTGCAGCGAACCATAATTGATTCTCCATTTTAAATTTGCTCAAAGAGAACGCATATCTTGCATATACTTCATCCCATTCCAGACAAAGCCGTGATCCTCTCGTGATTTCCACCGCAATGTTTGGTGCTCTTTTATCATTGCTACCAGCTCCACTATCAACTTCTAATGGTGTATACATTCCAGTCATTATTAAAAATATGTCTTAATGAGTAAGGTCAAACTGTTCTCACTCCTTGAATTCTATTCTCACACTAATGACAACTATATCAAAAATCCTTCCTAATATTCACTGCGATCATGCCCCGTTAGTGTTTCCAGCTCCCTGATTGGCCTAGACAGAGACACGTGATCCTGTCCCGTTAGACTCGAGAATTCCCCGTCGATTATGTAATCAATTTCCTAGAAATCCTGTCCCCTTCGATTATGTAATCAATTTTCCAGAAATGTAGTCCCCTTCGATTATGCAAATCAATTTCCCAGAAATCCTGAGTCCCCCTTCGTGGATCAATACACTTAGAAACATCCCCTGATTGACCTTGAAAAAGACACGTTATCCTGTCCCCTTCATGGATCAATAACATTGATTCAGGTTAGGTATTCAGTGCGCATGTGTAAACTTCGTCCCGGAGTCAATAGGCTTAGAAACAGCCCCTGATTGACCTTGTAAAAGGTTTCATTGACCCTGTCCGTTAGAATAGATTATAGATGGCAGCACACGGTCCAGTCCGTATCTATTGGGTCCCTCCTACTAGTAGGGTTCAAGACCCCTATGTTTTCTAAAAGCCAGAATATAATTTACATTTTACTGAAAAAAAGTCAAATGAATTTGCATTGTCAGTTTAGTATACATACGCTGATATTTATTTCTTAAAATCTTAAGGAATTTTTGATTTCTTAAAGTTATAAAACATTTGAGTTAAAACATTTAAAAGCATTTTTTTCAGTAAAGTACAAATTTTATTCTGGCTTTTAGAAAGCATAGGGGTTTTGAACCCTACTCATGGTAATTTCTGCTCGTTTTGAGTTTGACTTGGTTATTTACTGTAATTTCTGTTCGTTTTGGGTTTCATTTATTTATTGATGCTGATTTGTTGTTGTTGTATGATTGGTAGATCATTTGATTTTTTTTGCTGATTTTCGGTTTATTGGAGTTCTTTACTTTTTTTGAAAAACTTATGTTGTGGAAAAAGTTTTTTAATTAATTTCTGTTCGTTTTATATTGACATAGTCTTTTCGGGGAAAAAAAAAATCATTGTTTGAATATTTCTCGTTTTTCTTTAAGAATTTATAGTTTGTCATTTTATTTGAATATGGAGAAACTTTTCAGCAATTTTTTACAACATAAACCCTTTTGAAAATCATGACATAAATAATAGTGTTTAATTTAGTTATATACATCCTCTAGTTGACCTGATAAATAACATTTAATACCATTCCCCAAAAAATATATCTATGCTCTTTCACAGCCTGGATACACTTACACTCTTTTGATTTATTAAAATATTAAGAGCGGAAGTAGTAATAGAAAAAAACCCGAAAGTTTAAGCTTAATACCTTCAGTCGTTCTTGGCATACTGCTGAAATGTCTTATTGGTAAGCAGCATACAAACAGCGCGTTGTGATTAAATTTTAAAATGATATTTAGTTTTTAAGCGTAATGGGCAAATTACATAACTGCGGGGGGTTTACCTACAAAATAACCCTAGAGATATAGTTAATAGACTGCTCAGCTATGCTGAATAAAATGGCTGTCTTAAAATTGTGATTGGAAGTGTCTGGAGAATTATGAGCTAAAGAGGAGGGCTGATTGCCCTCCAATCACTTTTGACTCTTAAGAGGGAACTAGAACTTTTAATTTTTGTCAATGATAGTACTAGCTATGATAGAGCATCGCTGCCTATGTCTTTATATGTCCTGTATTTCTCATATGACCTTTTAATACCTGCATGTATGTAGTCTTTTTCGTTTAATTAAAACTCCCCCTAAAGGTTCCTTAAAAGTTTCAACTTAATGCCGTTAGTGTCGTTATTTACAGTGACCGTAGAAGCAGCATTAAATGTACACACAGAGTGTCAAATTAACAATATCTTAGGAACAGTTTCGTATGTGAAATTAAAACTTACAACGCTTGTTGTGGGGAATGTTGAACTAACCAAAAGACAATGTTCGCATCATAACACTGCTGCTTCTACTCCTACAACTACTACTATTTCTACTATTATTATTACTGCTACTACTACTACTGCTACTAAAGCTAAGACAACTACTATTAACTGCCCTCCTACTGTTACTAATATAATTACTGGTGCTACCGCTACTACTAATAAACCTAAGGGTATTAAGGCGAACATTTTGGGCAATATTGTAACTGTATTGAAACAAATCAAAACGCACTATGCCCAAATAGGTTGTCAAGAGGCCGTATCAGCAATGCTTGACGACCGGTTGATGGTATTAAGTGGAAAGTTTCATCGTGTGTTGAAGGGGATGTTGAAAAAAGGGTGTTATTTGCAAACTGCTGCTAATGCTACTACTACTACTACAGCTATTGCTACACATAATTACTTAACCTTTCAACAATGCTGAAAAAAATTGATGTCTAAAAACTTTGACTGGATGTTTGTTATTGGAACTGATGGGCGTGCGGGGGGTCTCTCAAATAACTTTGACTCCTAAAAAGGACACTACCTCTGGCATTATAATATCCAATTTCAAATCAAATAAGCCCCATCTGAAGTTTATACTACCGCCCATTCCATAAAAACCTTATATGCCCACATGGCATAATTTACGACCTTGTACATAGGTTGTTGGGGGTTCGTTTCATCCCTAGAGACATTGTTAAATGTTCTTTGAACTATTTTTAACACAATCGCAATCTCATAATTTCAATGAGATGCGTTTGGTGAAAAGAGGGGATGTCAGACAGGAAGGGGTGGGGGCGCTAAATGCCGTCCATCACTTTTTACGCTTAAAAAGGAACTAGAACTTCCAATTTCCTACCAAATGAACCTTTTCCAAAGTTAAAAACTATCTCTTCCATAAAATCCTTAAATTCCCCACGGTATAGTTTACAACCCTCATCACTAGACCTAGACTCTGGTGGTTTCTATCAACCCCAAAAACCTTGTTATATGATCTTTGGACTATTTTGAATGAAATGACTGTCTCAAAAATTTGATTCGATGTATTTCAGTAAAACACGACGTTTTTTTTCTGCGGGGGGGGGGGGGGGTTAACTGCCATCTCATCACTTTGGCTCTTAAAAAGGGCACTAGAAATTCAGATTAGCAATCCAATGAGTCCCTTTTGAAGTATATATAACCACTCTTCTATAAAAGCCTTATATGCCCCCAGGGCATAGCTTACAACCCTTGCCCTGACAGCTGTGGGGGCTGGGGTGTCTTCCTGAAAGACATAATTTCAGGACTCTTCAACTACAATGATCAAAATTTCTATCTCCTAATTTTGATTGGATGTCTTTGGGGAAATGATGAGTGGGGGGGGTGGTTGCTCTCAAATCACTTTGACTCTAAAAACGGCACAATAACTTTCAATTTCAAATCGAATGAGCCTCAGATGGGATCTGAGGTTTATGCGACCATCTATTCCACAAAACATTACATGATGTCAGGCCACGTCTTACAACCCTATCCCCAGGCCACTAGGGGGTTGCGTCAACCCTAGAGGCATTGTTTTAGTTCTTTGGACGATTATTAGAAAAAATTGCTTTCTCACAATTTTAATCCCATTCATTTGGTGAAGAGGGATTGTCGGAAGGGAGGGAGGCTAGCTGCCCTCCATCACTTTTGACTCTTAAGACGGAACTAGAAATTCCAATTTTTAATCAAATGAGCCTCCTCTAAAGTTTATTCAACCATCTCTTCCATCTAAACCTGAAAAACACCCTGGACATAACTTACAACCTTTGCCCCTAGGCTCTGGGGTTTGTTTCAACCCCAAAAGCCTTGTTATATGATATTTAGACTGTTTGAACAAAATGGCTATATCAAAATTTTTGTTAGATGCATTTCGGGACAATACGACGTGTGTGTGAGTTTGTGTGAGGTAGCTGCCCTTCGGTGACTTTGATTCTTAAAAAGAGCACTAGAACTTCTGATTACCAATCCAATGAACCCAATCTAAAGTTTATATGACCCCGTTTTCTATAAAAACCTTATACACCCTCAGGGCATAACTTAAAGCCCTTGCCCTGAGGGCTGGGGAGATTTGTTATCCTCAAAGACATAACTTTCAGACCTTTCAACTATGTTAAACAAAATGGCTATATCGAAATGTTGATTGGAAATGTTTGGGGAAATGATGGGCGTGGGGGGGGGTCGCCCTACAATCCCCTTTGATTCTTAATAAGGGCACTAGTCCTCCCAATTTTCAATTAAGTGGAGGCATTTGACAGCAGGAAATTGTTTTATCGGTGTTTAAATGGAAAAGCTGGATTTTACGTTTATTCTAATTTTTACTTTTTTTTTTTACTGTTATATTTATATTTTATGCAGTTGACGGTAGCGAAGCGTAAGTAAGAAGAGGGTCGCCTTAATAATATCCAAGACTTTGAAAGTAAAAAACTATTTGGATAAAAATATATAGTCTAAATGAATTGGATTTTTATGGTGAATTCAAACACATAACATTTAATACCTTTTAAAATTACCCAACAAAAGTTAGAAGCCTGAGAAAATGTGTCCAATTTTTGAAAAAGGGGAAAAACTGCCCAAAAAGCGCGATTGATCTTGATGAAAATTACACCTTTGAATTCATTATATACAAGAACTCTCTTGAAGAGCTTTCAAACCCTTATCTACGAAAATATGAAATTTTATGTTTTTTTTTCGAGGAGAATGGTTTTACATACGTGTCTAATTTTTTTTCCTGGGGTGAGTGTATCGGACCAATTTCTCTAGAATATCGTAGAAAGACTCGTTAGAAGAAAAAATTAAACGCTCTACTGACCTTTACATTTATCTAAAACTGTTGCACCGAAAAGAGTAGCACTCCCTGGCATTTCATGGCGTAAAACTACAATTTAAGCCCAAAAGATGCCAAAAAGCCATCGAGAAAAAATTCTGGAATAGCCAATCATTTTACATTTGTTGAAAAACATTTCATAGAGCTTTCCAGTTTCAGCGACAGTAGTGCCCCACATTGGCACATTTGCAGTAGAAATTGAATTTGAATTCTTCTTGCTTCCCAGAAATATTTTGGGTCTACACTTTATGTTGGTACAGGGAAGTGATAGTACCCTCTAATGCAACAGTCTCTTTCTATGTAGAATAAAAAATTACATTCACATGCCTAACGGCACAGAAGTGGAAAAATGTGGCTGATAATCATGCACATCGACAGGAAATATCTTTGGGGGGGGGGGCAAATGTGGCTGGGAGCTTTGATTTCACACAGTTTAAATATCAATATTTCTCATTTCCTGTTTATTTACAATTCTTAATGTCTTTTTCTCTCCCGGGGGCATCACCTCTTACTCGCATCCATGGGGAACATCCCTATAAAACAGATTTTTCAAAAGATTCACACTTAAAATCGTGAAAAAGACGAACCTAGAAATAAATTTTTATTTCCCAGTCCTCATCCATCAGTGGCGTACTTTTGTGAGAATCCGTTGGGGTGGGGGCACCGTTGTAGCCAATTTCCCCGAATCAAGTGAAAATGACAGGGAAAATGAAAAATGAGCCATATAGTACCATAATTGCAAAGATATACTAAAGAAAACTGACCCGTTTCTCTGGATGCTTGAATTATGAAGGCTTATCTTGGTTTTGACGAATTTTTTGAAGAAACTAAATTTCAGCTTAGTGGGGCAAGGATTTTAGGGGAGCAGGTAAGGCAAAGTGAGGTCTGAGGTACAGTTGCCTCCTTGCCCCATAGCAAATGACACTCCTGGCTCCACCCTCCTAAAAAAATGCGAGGGGGGCTTTTTTGAGTGATAAATATGGTTTTCGAAATATTTTTTTTTTATAAACAATAAACTTGAACTTCAGCAATAGGAGTTGAAGGAGGGAGCAGTAGCCCTTTCATCAGCGATTTCATTTGAACTATGAGATTCTGGCACAAATTTAATTCCTCCTTTCTATTAATCTTTTACATAATCATACATTTTAAAGGATGTATATTCTCCTGGGATTCGTATGTGATTCTTGCAGTTGCTTCTCTTCTAACCACAGACTTCATTTACAATTCAGAGTATAATCCTTGCAGTTGTATGTCTTTAAACCATAGATTATTATGGCATTCATCAGTTCTAAGTCATAGGGTGGCAAATCAGCAATTTCAATTGAATGAAGAAATTCTGGTGAATTAAACATAAGTAATCAATCATCAGTAACCAATTGAATTAAAAAATTCATCCCTTTTGTTTTAGCTGTTCGGATATATCCATCCCCTTATATAATTTTGCATGAAACTAAGAAATTCTTAACTACAGATTTTGTTGTCCATCATTTTCACTTGTAAATCGTTGTGATATTTTTTTCTCTCATAACAACATCTTTTAGTTCTCCTAACCACATCTTTTATCATTTCGCATGCATTACAGAGACCAAAAATAATTCAATTCCTGGGGGAAAATGATGTAATTTGCTCTTTAAAGTGCAATATGAAGATGAATGTGACGTCATTTACATGAAAAAGTTTTTTTCCAAAATTAAGGTTCTTAACAAATTTTCTCTGACTTGTGTTTTATCTAAATCACTTTTTTAAGCCAAAAAGATCACAGTGTGCTCATTTTCAAAAAAAAGAAAAAATATGGAGGCATTTTCGAAAAAAAATTTATACGTACACACAATTGCTCGCTTAAACCAACTAGATATCATACAATCCTCGTTGCTTACAGTCAAAATGAGTCCAAAGCACCCTTTTTTTTCTTCCGGTAGAGGGTGTAAAGGTGACAAGGACACAAGCGGAAATTTTGCATTGATTGCATGATTCATTCTTAATCAGAATATATTGTTTGCCGGAGAAAAATCCATTCCCTTTTATATCCATTGACCCGCTTTCCCAACTGCCGCGTCGCCTTGCTCAGATTTTAAGTCTCCATTTCTTGTTGCTTACATTCGGAGTTCCTGCAATAAAAAAGCGGAACCGTTAAGTATGACGTTTAGGGACCAGTCGCCAAAAAAGCCTTTTCTTCTGAGAGAAGCATGTAAACTATTGTATTTAGGATAATTAGTGAAATGTAGGGAAATCTAAAGATACGTGTAATAACTGAAAAGTTGTATTAATAAAAAAAGAATTAATACGTGAAATTCCGGCCACCCCGTGCACAGCTTATATTTGAAACTTTTGTTTTCTGCAAGCATTAGTTAAGAGTACTCGTATTCAGTCATTCTAAGCTCTGTTGTATGACGTAAATAAGAAACTAATGCATCAAAGAATCATCCATTCTATAGGATTTGTTTTCTCTTGAGACTCGTTGTGATTCTCATTGTTGTTTCTCGTCTAACTACGAATTTCGTTTGCAATTCGATGTGATCATCCCAGTCGGTTATTTTCTAAATGCAGATTTCTTTGACCATTATTTTCATTTGGGATTCGTTGAGTTGGTTGTTGCCACACGTTTTCTAGCTGCAAATATTTTTTTGCTTTATTTTTGTGCTTTATTTTCCTTTTACTTTTTAATGCCTATACTCGCTGAAATAGCAAAATTACGTATTGGAAATTCTGACGTGAATTCAATTTCTCCTTCCTGTTTATCCTTTACAGAAACTAAAATAACACAGTCCTTATTCAATTAAGATTCCTGAAATCTGAACTACCCAATAGCATAATTATCGTGTTATTCTTTAGTTTTAAGTTATATTTTCGCTTACTATTCGGTGTGATTTTTGCTGTTTCTTGTCCCATTCCTTTTTCTTTAACTGTTCAGAGTAATTTCTCATCTTGTGTAATTTTGCATGTGTCATGCATACAAAAAAGTTGTTTCTCCTTCCTGTTTATCGTTCACAGACTCACACAATAAACAAAAACGTTCTTCATTGCATTGTAATTTTTCTTTGTGTTCATACCACAGAGTTCAGTTTGCAATATTTTCGTTCGCAATTCAAATTCATTTTCGCTGCTTTTCGTTCCATGCCTTTTTCTTTAGCAATTCGGAGTCATTTGTCATATTTTGTAATTTTACATGCCTCATAGACGCAAAAAAACGTTGCGACCACCCACCTGGGAAAATTGTTTCCGCGGGAGGGTAAAAAAATTAATAATAAAAATAATTTCTGCTCTTTTAATGCATATAAATGCGACGTCAATCACATAATTTTTATCTGGCTTTAGTTCAATTCATATTTCTTGTTTATTTTTTCGGACACCAAAATAACTCTATTCCGCTCCAGGTTGGCTAAAAAATTCAGGCGGGAATTCATGTTCTCCTTCTTGTGGATTTTTGGAGAGGCTAAAATAGCATTTCTTCATTCTAGGGTGAACAATCAGCAATTTCAATTTAATTACGTAATTCGGAAGTGATTTTTATTCCTCCTTTCTATTTATCCTTCACAGACTCACGCATGCTAAAACAACACATTCCTTCATTCAATTGTGATTTTGCTTTGTCTTTCAATAGCAGATTTTATTCTGCAACATTTTCGTTTGCAATCCAATGTTTTTTTTTTTCGTTCCATGCCTTTTCTTTTGCTGTACAGAGTCATTTGTCATCTTTTGTAATTTTTTATGTGTCGTAGATACTAAAGTTTTCTTAAGCTCTTGACCTATCTAGATCGTTTTTTCAGGTCAGAAAATCCAAGGGTGACAATTTCCAAAAATATATAGAGCCTTTTTCAAGAAAAAAAATTATCAGATGCTAGTTTAAAGAGAGTAGAACCTAGCCCAACTTAACCAAACATAACCTATCACCATCAAACCTTGCATAAAACTGAAAGTTGTCTGGCAATGCTGACTAAATCCAAGGAGAAAAAAAAATGTATTTTGGATATTCACCGGAGAATGCCCGAAACTCCTTTTTCTCTGCTTGGATTAAATTAGCTTTGCGAGTCAGTTTTTTCAGTCTTATGCAAGTTATGATGGTAAAAGTTAAATTTAGGTTAGGTTATGTTAGTTTAGGTTGGGCTAGGTTATATTAGGTTAAAAATATCAGAAATGGTTATACATATAATTGTTATAAATATCAAAAACGGGCTAGAAACCTAAACTAAGTTAGGCCTGCTCTTCTCTGATTGGTGAAATATTCGATAATCATTCGCATGTTGCTGATAAAGACCAAAATATTACATACATTGGCAATTCCTCGTCCACCTCCAACATAAACCACGTTATTGCTTCTCCCTCCTTAGATGTCTCTCAACCGAAGGTTTTTTGTGATTATTTATTATCTGATCACCTTCCCATATCTTTTTCTTTATCGGAAAATCAAACTTCTCAGATACCCATTAGTCACCCAAAAATACTGAATCCATTGTATATACGTAATTGGGCATTAATAAACCAGGAACTGTACTGGGGTCTTGTTTCTACAATCCTTTCTAAGATTAAGGTACCGTTCAACCTGCTAATCAAGGACTCATAGCTGCCCGCTAAAGAAAAAGGCATTCTGCTTGATATTTATTGTGCAGAGATATGCCACGCTTTACAGTATGCAGAATCTTGCGCTGTTCCATTGAAGCGTCACCATCCAGGAACAGTTCGCAAGTGGCGTCAAAATCAAAGTCTTACCGAATTTTGTGATTCAGCAAAGTTTTGGCATAAAAAATCAAAGATAAAACTCATTTCCTTTGGTCGACACTCCGTCCAAGAATCCCTTTCTTTCTATGAATTCTTTCTATGAAGCCCAATTCTCTTCACCAGACACCCAACTTAAGCACAAATATTTTGAAGAGCTTGTGCAATTTTTGTCTGCATTCTTTGAATCTTATTTTACAGTGTCTGTAACGTCTCTGGCTGATGATATTATGCACCTTAATCTAAAGTTGTCACGATACATAGATGGAATTCACGCTCTACATATCGAAAATGGTGCTCCTTCGCTTTAGAACATCTCACGTTACTGCTGCAGATGGTTTTCACGCAAGACTTGGTTCCGTCAACATTCTACGTGGGATATCTTTCTCATATTAAAAAAAGTGAAAAACCTCCAATCCATGCTCACATTTCAAGCCCATAATTGTTTCAACCAGTTTACGCAAACTTTATGAACTACTTTTTATAAAAGAGCTCGAAGAAAAATGTTACACGCCTCCACATCAATTTGGCTTCCAAAATGGCGTAGGATGCGCAGACGCCCTTGCCGTTGTTGCTAATGCTCTGCTTGATGCTTTTTGTACAGCAAATTATAATCACCTACGGAACATGTACTGACAAAACCTTTCCTCTCCACACAAAGAAAGTGACCCTTTGTATACCTTTGCGAACCTGGCCACTAAAACCCGTAGTTACACAATTCATCCCGGTCACTCGGTATTTTGGCTCGGAGCGATTAAGTAGTACAGCACTTTGCGTCTAGAGGCGCTGAGGTACGCGGGGTCACTTTTGCAGAGTTTTGTCAATACTTGTTTCGTAGGTGATTATACTTTGTTGTACAGGTAGTTCACTCGCCTTGGCGAGTCACGATGGTCGCAACGGCTGTGACTTCCTGATCCATCGCCTTATGTTTTTAAAGGCTGTTAAAAGAAGAGTAAATCCGGCTATCATTAGATCTAAAACAATAAATGAAAGTTCAAATAGGAATAAAATCCTTTTAATAGACAGTGTTTCACAAAAGTGATAGAAATTCACCAAAAAATACCTGATATTTCGGTCACATATGTAGTGACCGAAATATCTGGTATTTTTTTGTGAATTTCTATCACTGTTTGTGAAAAACTGTCTATTAAAAGGATTGTAGCCCTATTTGAACTTTTATTTATCATCATGGAAAGGTAGTGTGGTCTCCGAAATTATTTTGATCTCAAAGGGATATGTATGCTAAGCTACGAATTAGTCTTAAAATTCCTCTTAAGCAAGATGAACTGGAAAGACTACTGTATAGGACTATATAAGTTAAGAGACGAGCAAGGCAAGGTACAAATACCTCACCTTTTTATTTCAATAATAATGTCCTCGAAGCTCAGGACCAGTGTGAGATGTCTTGTGGTCTTTCTGGTATTAATATCTCCTTAGTCACTTGTGCTGGTGACATTTTTAACACTAGCCGAACTTTGGACAAAACTTATGAAACTTTCCGAAAATTGCAAGCAGAATATTTAAAATTTGGTCTTGAATTTAATATTGAAAAGTCCAATATGGTGCTTTTTAACTAGAAAGGCCCACCTCCTCATGATATTTTACTTGAGAATTCAATGATCTGCCCGTCTGACCAAATCGATTCTCTTGGTATTCCCACTGGAAATACCATTTCTCATACTCGTCACCTCCTAACAGAATTCATCAAACGCTGCTTATCAGCTTCCTATGCTTCCATAGTGTCTGCTAAGCTTCGTTTCAATCGCCGCTATCTCGCAACGCTGTACAACACTGTTTCTCCCCCCCCCCCTACATCCTCCACATTGAACATTTCTGGAAGATTCTTACAAAGGTTCATTAATTGAAAATCTGCTCCACTTTTTTTGTTTCGCAAAATACCTACTGAGATATCCAACTTGGACATACATTTCAAAACTCATCAACAGTCTTCACATAACATATCCTACTATAGCTGTTGCTAAGCTTATGGAGAAACACAACCACAAGATTTCAAGACATGCTTGGAGCCAACTTCTTCAACTCTTCTTCAACTTCATCAACTTTGTCATAGTTGTACAGTGATTTTTTTCTGTAGTGATCGGTCTTTTTTTTGTACAAAGATGGGTTTTCAATAAATAATAATTAATTCACGGCAGAATTTCTTATTTCAACAAAAATTGCTGATTTGACACATCATGATTGAAAACTAAAGAATTATGCAATGATCATGCCATTTAGTAATGAAAAAATAAAACACGTACAATCCTGCCATATATATACATATATATATATATATATATATATATATATATATATATATATATATATAATATATATATATATATATATATATATATATATATATATATATATATATATATATATATATATATACATATTATGATATATGCGTTTACCCCCAGAAAACACTCTCGGGAAAGTACAGCCCCGAGAAATACCCCCCCCCCCCCCCCCCCGAACCCACTGGAAAATACCCTCCGGGGGAAAATACCCCCCGCCCCCCTCCCCGAAAAATACACCCCGGAAAACAGCCCCGTATAAAATACCCCCAGCGAAAAATACCCCCTCCCCTCTGGAAAATATTCCCGGAAACTACAAATGTATATATATATATATATATATATATATATATATATATATATATATATATATTATATAATATATATATATATATATATATATATATATATATATATATATATATATATATATATATATATATATATATATGGTCGACCTATAGTTGAATTTTATATCGCACAATGAGCATTCTAATAGATATAATATGGTGGCCGGCGTTTACCCCCAGAAAACACCCTCCGGAAAATACTGCCCTGAGAAATACCCCCTACCCCCTTGAACCCCCTAGAAAATTCCCTCCAGGAAAAAATACCCCCCCCCCCTCCGAATAATACATCCCAGAAAACAGCCCCCGTGGAAAATACCCCCAGCGAAAAATACCCCTTCCTCCCAGAAAATATCCCCGGAAACTACAGCCCCTGGAAAATACTGCCCCTCAGAAGATATCCCCGGCAAATACCCCCCTCCCGCACAGACAATACCCCCCTCCCCCAAATAAAATCCTCCCTCGGAAAATACCTCCCTGGAAAATGCTCCCCACCACCCACCCTCTGGCTGGCTGCTCTCCAATCAGCTTTCGACTTTTAAATAAAAGGAATTGAAGTCTCAATTTCTGATCTAATGAGCACCCTCCAAAATTTCTGCGACTATGAGGTGGAGGTGTGGATGAGAAAGGGGCAGTCCCCCACCTTTACGGAATAAATTCTGTTCATTTTGAAGTTTAATGTTACCCTTTACTTATATAATAACAGCGTAGACCAGAAATATTCCCAGAAATCATTAGGGAGTAGATATTAATTTCCCATTTTTGATTTTTGTTTTAAGTTTGGTTTGTTTATGGACCAAATCGAAACTGATGATAAGATCATCAGATGTCTGACCTTTCATTTACATAAATAGAACTAAAATAGGTAAAAAAAGAGGTACAAAAAAGGTAAAGATTACTTGATACTGTTTTGTAACCTTGCCACTCTCTTGGAAAGTAATATTGGGTTTATATTTCAAATCAATATAGGCTGTAATAGCTCAAAAACATGCCTTGGCAAGCTAATTTACTGGTTCCTTTCTCACATAAAGAGAAATTATCGCTTTTTTAAGGAATAAACTAGGAACCTCGTGGCTAGTATTTTACCAATAGATTTGGAACCTCATTGCTTATTTATCACTTAGAAATTGAAAAGAACTTGAAATGAGGAGCAAGAGAACAAAAAAAAAATTAAGTGGCCTATAATTCTAAAAGTGCCAAGACCATATGCTCCGAATATTTATCTTGAAGGCATGAAAAAAAAAAACAATAAACTATTGAAGCAAATAAATAAAAAAAAATTACGAACTGTTTGATTCATTGCAGGCTATAAGACTATTCTTGAAATCTGTAAATAGTTTCTTAGGATGCTGCATCCCGGAACCAAAGCTATCTATTCCACGTGACAGGTGACTATCCATTTTTCTATATGGAGGATCAATTTTTGGACACATTCAAGTTTCGAAATATCTTGGTTGACCCAACTTCTGAGGCCTTGTAAAAATAAGATCAATCTACTATCTAATGTATTGGAAGGTTTCTGCTTTATAATAAAATGAATGATGTGGTAAATTTTGGATCTAGGGGACAACGAAATATTTTACGCTGCTTAAGTGAAATATCAAGATTTTGGGTTTACCCAACTTCTCCTCCTTAATGAAAATTTTGTCTCCCCAATTGACACAAGTCTTGGAATGTTTTCAACATTTTTAAAACATACTTATCCTAATGGATAAATATTGTAAGCAATGTATCTACTATAATTGTATTTTAAGTAATGAATATTTTCAGCTGACCGTGAGGGCTTCAAAAGATGAAAAATTAAATAGATGCGCAGAGACTAGGAATGGTTATTCGACAGAATGCAGGCAAAATAAGAAAAAAAAACAACCGAGAATAAGATTTAGTTTTTTTTGGAACTGAAGATGGCTTGGTGAATATTATTGCCAAAACATTTGCTTTTGTCGTTTTCGCTTTTTTCTGTTCACTGGCTGATATTGCCCTCATTTTCTCAGTTATTTAATAAAACTTCTTTTTTTGGCATATCATAGGCAGCGCAATTGCGCTGCCTAAGTAAAGAACGATGTTGTCACAATCTAATATTTTTTTTGGTCTTTGACCAGGGCACTTCGTATCAAAGGAGTTGTCGTAGAAACAAAAAAGGGCTCATTCGATTTAAATTAGAATGGCTACTGCCGTTTTTAATACTCGAAAGTGATTGGAAGGCAACTAAAACCACTTCCACGCCCAACATTTCGCCAAGCACATCCAATCAAAATTTTGAGATAGCCATTTTGTTCAGCGTAGTTGATTTCCAGATATAAATTATGTTTTTGAGGAGGACACTCCGCTACAGCCCTGAGGGCAAGGGTTGTAAGTAATGCCCTGGGGGCATATTAGGTTTTTATAGAAAGCTTTGTCGTAGCAACTTCAAATAGGGCTCATTCTATTGGAAATTCAAAGGGCTAGGGCACTTTTTAACAGTCGAAAGGTATTGGAGGGCAACTAACACCCCTCTCACGCCCACCTTTTCCCCAGACACATCCAATCAAAATTTTTAGATAGCCAATTTGTTAAACGTAGTTGAAATTTCTGAAAATTAGTTCTTTGAGGATGACACCCCCACCCCCCACAGTCCTCAGGGCAAGGGTTGTAAGTTATGCCCAGGCGGCTTGTAAGGTTTTTATAGAAAGCGTTGTCGTAGAAACTTCAAAAAGGGCTCATTCGATTGGAAATTGAAATGGCTAGTGCCCTTTTTCATAGTCAAAAGTGATTGGAAGGCAACTGACACCCTTCCACGCCCACCATTTCCCCAAACACATCCAATCAAAATTTTGAGATAACTATTTTGTTCAACGCAGTAGAAACTTGTGGAAATTATATCTTTGAGCAGATCACTCCCCCCACAGTCTTCAGGGCAAGGGTTATAATTTATGCTCTGGGGGGGGGGGTGTATAAGGTTTTTATTGAAAGCTTTGTCATAGAAACTTAAAAAGGGCTCATTCAATTAAAAATTGAAAGAGCTAGTACCCTTTTTAATAGTCAAAAGTGATATGAGGGCAACTGACTCCCCTCTCACGCCCGCCCTTTCCCCAAACACATCCAATCAAAATTCTTGGATAGCCATTTTGCTCAACGTAGTTGAAAGTTTTGGAAATTAGGTATATAAGGATAACAACCCCCCCCCCTCTACAGCCCTCAAGGCAATGGTTGTAAGTTATGCCCTGGGGGCATATAAGGTTTTTATAGAAAGCGATGATGTAGAAACTTCATCAAGGTCTTACTCGATTGGAAATTGAAAGGGCTAGTACCCTTTTTAATAATCGAAAGTGATTGAAGGGCAACTAACCTCCCTCTCACGCCCACCATTTCCCCAAACACATCCAATCAAAATTTTGAGATATCCATTTTGTTCAACGTAGTTGAAAGTTCTGGAAATTATGTCTTTAAAGATTATAACCACCCCAAACCCTTCAGGGCAAGGGTTGTAAATTATGCCCTTGGGCATATAAGGTTTTTTAATAGTCAAAAGTAAAGAACGATGTTGGCACTATGTATTATTTTTTTATTTAGACCAGGGCACTTCATATCGAAGGAGTTATCGTTAAAAATTGGAAAAGGGCCCATTCGATTGGAAATTGGAATGGCTAGTGCCCTTTTAATAGTCGAAAGTGATTGGAAGGCAACTAACATCCCTTCCACGCCCACCATCTCCCCAAACACATCCAATGAAAATTTTGAGATAGCCATTTTGTTCAGCGTAGTTGATTTCCAGATAGAAATTATGTTTTTGAGGAGGACACTCCCCCACAGCCCTCAATACAGCCTTACCGTTAGTATTGATCGTGGTCTATAATGATAGTTTATTTTGCATAGAAGTTCACTGCACATAATTTTAGGGACATTAGCACCCCCTGTGAAATACATCGTCCGAGGCTGTAAAATCACGTTCTGGATAGCTATAAACTGAATGGCTATATAGGAATGATCACTCGATAGCAATTTGAATCTATTTGAGCCAAAATTGTTGGTTGTGGCAGCTTCGGCATGAATTGGAAGTTTTGCTAAGTGTGGCCTTTTTAATCAAACAGTTCGTGGTAACGAACTGTAAGTAAGGAGCGACCCGGCTCAATAGTAACCGAAACTCTAAAAAACGAAATTTTGTACCACTAGACACATCAAAAGAATCAAGTTTTAATGGTGATTTGAAATATATAAGTTTAATCAAGTTTAGTCTTACCCATCAAAAGTTATGCGCCTGAGAGAATTTGCATGATTTTCGAAAAAAGGGGGAAACACCCCCCAAAAGTTATAGAACCTTAATGAAAACCACCTCATTATTAGCAGCGTATCAGAGAACCCTACTGCAGAGGTTTCAAGCTCTTATCTGCAAAAATGTGGAATTTTGTATTTTTTACCAGAAGAAACATCACGGATGCGTGTTTATTTGTTTTTTGTTTTTTCTTTTTTTCCCAGGAGTGATCGTATCGACCCATTAGTCCTAGAATATTGTGGGAGGGCTCATTAAAATGAAAATTAAAACTTCTAGTGCCCTTGTTAAGTGACCAAAAAAATGGAGAACAACTAGGCCCCCTCCCACGCTCTCTTTTTCCCAATGTCACCCGATCAAAATTTCAGATAGCCATTTTGTTTAGCATGGTCGAAAATACAATAAATATGTCTTTTAGGATGACTTAATCTCCCGGGGGGAGGGCTGAAAGTTATGAACTTTACCCAATTTTTACATATAGTATTGGTTATGGGGAAGTATACAGACGTTTTCAGGGGGGATTTTTTCTGGTAGCGGGAGAGGGATCGGGGTTTATGTGGGAGGATCTTTCCATGGAGGAAGTTTTCATGGGGGAAGGGACATTGCTATTAAGGGGGAGCCAGATTTTCCAGAATTATTTCAAAAACGATCAGCAATCAAAAACGAAAAAAGGGTGTGTGAGGAAAGGGGGCAGGGCTAGTTCCCCTCGGATATCTATTGACTCTTAAAAAGTGAACTAGAAATTTCAAATTCCAATCAAATGAGCGCAATCTGAAGTTTATACGAGAATCCCTTCCACAAGAACCATATATGCCCCAAGGGCATAACTTACAACACCTGCCTTCGGGCCCTGGGGGGGGGCTGTGTCGACCCCGGAGTTTTTGCTATATGGTCTTTGAACTATTTAAAAAAAATGGGTATCTCAAAGTTCTTATCAGATGGGTTTGAGAAAAAAAGCGTTTGGAGGGGGGGGGGGGAGCTAGGTGCCCTCCAATCTCTTTTGACTCAAAAAGTGAACTAGAAATTTAAATTTACAATCAAATGAGCCCACTCTGAAGTTTTTACGAGCATCCCTTTCATAAGAACCATACACGCTCCAGGACAACACTTACAACACCTACCCCCTGGGTCCTGCGGGGTTGTGTGGACACCGGATTTTTGTTATCTAATTTTGAACAATTTAAAAAACTGGCTATCTCAAAATTTGTAGCGAATGGGTGTGGGAAAAAGGGCATGGAGGGGGGGGGGCTAGTTGCCTTTAAATCTCTTGACTCTTAAAAGTGAACTAGAACTTTCAATTCCAATTAAATGAGCCCTCTATGAAGTTTATACGAGCATCCCTTTCATAAGAACCATACACGCCCCCAGGACAACACCTACAACAACTACCCCCTGGGCCCTGCGGGGTTGTATTGACACTGAATTTTTTGTTATCTAATTTTGAACAATTTAAAAAAAACTAGCTATCTTAAAATTTTTAGCGGATGGGCTCGGTGAAAAAGGGCATGGGGGGGATTGTTGCCCTTAAATCTCTTGACTTTTAAAAGTGAACTAGAACTTTCAATTTCCAATTAAATGAGCCCTCTATGAAGCTTATACGAGTATTCCTTTCATAAGAACCACACATGTCCTTAGGGCATAACTTAGAACGCCTTCCCCCAGGACCTGGAGGGGGGTGTGATGACACCTGAGTTTTTCTTATCCGACCTTTGAACTATTTTTTCAAACAAAATATCAATATAAAATTTTTTATCAGACATGCTTGGAAAAAGAAAGCGGGGGGGGGGGCTAGTTGCCTCGGATCTCTTTTGACTATTAAAAAGTGAACTCGAACTTTCAATTTCCAATCAAATGAGTCCTCTCTGAAGTTTATACGAGTATCCCTTTCATGAGAACCATATATGCCCCGGGGCATAACTTACAACGCCTGTCCCTGGGGGGATGTGTCGACACCTGAGTTTTTGTTATCTGACTTTTGAACAATTTTTAACTTAATGGCTATCTCAAAATTTTTATTGGATGCATTCGGGAAAAAAGGGGTGGGGGGGGGCTTGTTGCCCTAAAATCTCTTTTAACACACATTTCCTTAAGGCATAACTTAGGACGCCCTCTCCTGGGCCCTGGGGATAGGGAGGTGTATTGACACCGGAGTTTTTCTTATTCGACCTTTGAACTATTTTTGTCAAACAAAATGTCAATCTCAAAATTTTATCAGACGTTCTTGGTAAAAGAAAGCGCGGGGGGGGATAGTTGCCCTCAGATCACTTTTGACTATTAAAAAGTGAACTCGAACTTTCAATTTCAAATCAACTTAGCCCTCTCTGAAGTTTATACGAGTATCCCTTTCATGAGAACCATATATGCCCCGGGGCATAACTTACAACGCCTGTCCCTGGGGGGGCTGTGTTTTTTGTTACCTGAGTTTTTGTTTTCTGATTTTTGAACAATTTTTAACTTAATGGCTTCCTAAAAATTTCTATCGGATGCATTTGGGAAAAAAGGGGTGGGAGGGGGGCTTGTTGCCTTAAAATCTCTTTTAATTCTTATAAAACTGAACTAGAACTGTCAATTTCCAATCAAATCAGCCCTCTCTGAAGTTTTTACGAGCATCCCTTCCATAACAGCCATATATTCCCCCAGGGCATAACTTACAATGCCTGCCTTCGGGACCTGGGGGGCTCTATCTACCCGGATATGGTCTTTGAACTATTTTTCAAAAAATGGCTATCTCAAAGTTCTTATCAGATGGGTTTGAGAAAAAAGGGTTTGGAGGGGGGACTAGGTGTCCTCCAATCTCTTTTGACTCTTAAAAAGTGAACTAGAACTTTCAAATTCCAGCCAAATGAGCCCTCTTTGAAGTTTATACGAGCATCCCTTCCATAAGAACCATATATGCCACATGGGCATAACTTACAATGCCTGCCCACGGGCCCTGGGGGATTGCGTCGACAGGGAATTTTTTGTTATATGATCTTTGAACTATTTTCAACAAAATAGCTATCTCAAAATTTTTATCAGATACATTTGGGAAAAAAGGGTGTGGGGGGGGATGGTTACCCTCCATTATCTTTTGACGTTTAAAAAGTAACCTAGAACTTTCAATTTCCAATCATATGAACCCTCTCTGAAGTTTATACGAGCATCCCTTCCATAGAAACCATATATGCCCCCAGGGCATATGTTATAACTCTTGCTCTGAAGACCTTGGGGGGGGGGGAGGAGTATCATGCTGAAAGATATAATTTCCAGAACTTTCAACACGTTGAACAAAATGGCTATCTCAAAGTTTTGATTGGATGTGTTTGGGGAAATGGTGGGCGTGGAAGGGGTGTAAGTTGCCTTCCCATAACTTTCGACTATTAAAAAGGGCACTAGACATTTAAATTTCATATAGAATGAGCCCTTTTTGAAGTTTCTACGACAAAGTTTTCTTTTAAAAGCCTAAATGCCCCCAGGGCATAACTTACAACCCTTGCCCTGAGGGCTGTGGGGGAGTTTCCTCCTCAAAAAATGATTTCTATCTGGAAATCAACTACATAGAACAAAATGGCTATCTCAAAATTTTGATTGGATGTGTTTGGGGAAATGGTGGTTGTGGAAGGGGTGTTTGTTGCCTTCCAATCACTTTTTACCCTAGAAAAGGCACTCGAACTCTCGATTTCCAATCGAATGAGCCCCCTTTGAAGTTTTTACAACGACCCCTTCCATATGAAGTGCATTTGGAAAAAAAAATAATGAGACATTGGAGCCGTATGGCCTTTACTATAGGCAACACTATAGCGTTGCCTCCGATGGCTTCCCATTTTTCGAGACCCATTGCATATTTATTTTTAAATATAGCCTCTTAAAGAAAATTATGAAATTAATGATTTAACATATCTGGAGTCAGAGTAAAACGAGGATTATTTTCACGTTTGTGCTTTTGTGAAAACCGCGTTCCTTTAGTTTCTCTTGCGATTCACTCGGGTTACACTTTAAATACACTTTGCTACCGTGAACTGTTTTAATTGGAGAAACACTGAACATATTCATGATGCCCCGCACAAAGAAAAAGGAGAATAATTTAAGAATAATAATAATTAAGAATAATATAGAATAATAATAATAATAAATAATATTAATAAGGAATAATAATTAAGATTAATGCATTTAAAAATAAATGCTCTCTCTCTCACTCTAGTTTCTCTGTCCTCTCTCTCTCTCTCTCTCTTTCTTTCTCTCTCTCTCTCTCACTCTCTCTCTCTCTCTCTCTCTCTCTCTCTCTCTCTCTCTCTTCTCTCTCTCTCCTCTCTCTCTCTCTTTGTGCCCGTGCCTCTGGATATACCTGATAATAAACGGAGTTACTAGCCAATGCCACCCCCTGTTTCTATTCCCCCGCGATGTTTTTCTATTGAAACCCTTAGATGGTCATTATGGAACATGTCCAATGTTTCCCTTTAGCAATCACCATTTGTTTTTAGCACATTAGATAAGTAAAGCCACCAGCTTCTCAAGCCGTTACACATGTATAATATGGTCAGCTAGAAAGATTCCAAGCTGAGCCCTCTAGTCGTCACACCTACGCAATGTGGTCACCGGCTCTATTAAAGGGAACACAGTTGGCCAGACTCCCATGACACACCCCTCTACACTCCAATGACGTCACAACACACCGCGTTTCAAACGGTCAGGTCTAATATGCTTGACGCAATTTTATGTAATCCTGCCTCAGGAACCCATGGGAAATCCCCGCTTGTAACGTAGCGAGAGCACAAAACTTACGTTATGATTGTGCATCATTGTCACGTAATACCTCTTCGACATCATCTTTTTTGCCTGAAACTCTCAACACATTTTTCTTTCCATTAGTTGTTTGTTTGACCACGCTAGGACTCGAAAGGTCAATTTTCTTCCAATGGATATGTGCCCTAAGCAAGACGTCTATGAAACCATTTCCAGTATTTTGTCCTGCTATTAATGTTCTAAAATTAACCTCATGTACGACACCTAAGATTCCCTATTTTTGGCAAACACTAGAATGACGTGTTACTGTCCCAAATGTGGCAACCTCCCGGAGACAATCACTGTCAAGGTATTAATAGAAATTCAGACTAAGGAGTGGTTTAATTAAGTAATCTCCTTAATCGTCCAAAACAATAAATCTTAAGAACACAGACTTTGTAATTAAAGGTTTTATTATTTCAAACAAAATTACAAAACAATATTAAAAACATAGAAAAAAGCAGTTAAAAAAACACGACAAAAAAATAAAGGGTGAAAAGAGGCCTATCGTAATATATGCAAAAAAAACAGTTAGTATAGAAAAAAGACATTCTAGAATGCAATACCGGGGGGGATAAGGTTTATATCAGATGCAGAAATTTATGCCCTATTAAGAACTTTTAATGAAAATATCCATTTCTTTGAGTTTAAACTTATGAATATTTCACGAAATCCTAACATTAGGCCCCCACCCTCCAGCTAGCAATCATTTCCAGAGGGCGCCTTGATAATAGATACAATTTTTAGGCATTATTATGGCTTATAAAAGGATAAAATGTAAACAATAACATGCGTAATTTAAGGAAACGTGGAAGGAGAGGACTCAAAGCTTCCAGAGAAAGAGGTTGATATTAGAGCAAAATTTTTACGCAATAAAATATATCGTGAGACTACAATACATATAACTTGAATCGATATTTTTATCGATTTTTTCTTGATATTATACTCGTTCAGTTTTAAGTCAATGACATATTTTAGAGATGAACGCGCCTCAAACATTATTGTCGCCTCTGAAACAGCTCGGCCTGGAAAAAGCTTTATAGTCAGGGAATTGTGAGGGGCCATTTGGGGGCGGGGGGGGTGGAGGAGGGCCATTTTTCGTCGCCAGCTCAGCACTGCCTTTTTATTTAGTCATTTATATTTATTTAAAAAAAATTTCGTTGCTCAAGGCGGTAAATTTCCAGTATTTAATTTTAAAGTGTTTTTTATTTATTATTAGCCCACTGTGTTTGCTGCCCGCTACGGGTGTCGGCCGCTGCGGGGGAGTTCCGAAAACGGAATATAACCTGGATGACACCATCGTATCTCACAAATTAGAAACCAGGAGTCTATGGGGTATCCCCAATTGTAACCGAACACGGGCACACACGTGGCTGCAGCGTAAATAACGGTGCTCATCTTAAACAATGACACCTAATGGGAGAGGTATGAATATAAGCGGCTCATCTTGCGAGAAGAGTAGATGCCCAAACCGTTAAAAAGTATGCTTATAGGTCCAGAGTAGAATGGCGCTATGGCACTCTTTTTACACTAGCACCAGCACTCATCCCTCCACTCCCCTCCATCATCCATGTGGTATCCCTCCCCCACCGTATAGGATATTTTTACCTTTTTTGCTCCAAAAATAAGCTAAAGAATCGAGATAAACACTATACTTATGACAACGGAGAATTCACCCCCCTTTCTTTGCTAGTGCTTAATAATCTAAGCGTTTCACCTCACAATGCCACACTATTACTGCTCTGTGACACCCCTCTAACATCGTCCCATCTCCCCAAAAACACTTTTCAGACATTTCTTGTTAAAAGTTTTACTTCAACATATTCATTTGGGTTTCACAAGCAATTCACCCCACAGTATAAAACTATAACTACTCTCTGACACCCCTATGACACCCCGTCATCATAATTGTAAGCGTCTTCTAACGTTTGAACACACACACGAAAACATAGACACATACACACACAAATACACATACACACACACAAAAAGCAGCACAAACACAAAAAAACACAAAAAACACCAACACACACACAAACACACACACACACACACACGAGCACACACACACACACAAATACACACACAGACAAAACACACACACAAAAACACGCACACACAAACAAACACACACACACACACAAACACACACAAAAACACACACACAAACACAAAAACAGACACACACACAAAAACACACATGCTCAAAAACCCACACATGCACAAAAACACACATACACACAAAAAAAAACACACAAACACACACATAAAACTAAACACAAACACAAAAACACTCATACACACACAAAAAGACACACACACACACTAAAACACACACAAAAATACAAACATAAACACACATACACACAAAACACACACACACAAACAGGATCACAAACAAAAACACAAACACAAACACACACAAACACACACAAAAACACACACACAAACACAAAAACAAACACACACAAAAAACACACAAACACAAAAAAAACACACACACACACGAAAAAAACACACATACACACAAAAACACACAATGACCCGCAGACACAAAAACACACACACAAAAACACACATACAAACAAAACACACTCCTACAAAAAAACACACAAAAACAGACACAAACACACGCACACAAACACACACACACACACAAACAGATACACACAAAAGTACGCACACTCTCACAAAAAAACACACACACACACACACAAACACGCACACAAAAACACAAACACACAAACACAGGCAAAGAGAGTGGGAGAGACAAAAACACAAATACAAAGATTCAGACATAAAAACCGACAAAGAAATGCACTGGGACAAGCAAACATCCACCCAGACGCAGAGGCTTAGAGAGTGAGAGAGACAAAAACACATACAAATACATAGATTCAGACATAAAAACCGATAAAGACATACCCCAGGAAAAGCAAACACCCGCCCAGACACACAGGCTTGGAGAGTGTAAGAGACAAAAAAACACATACAAATACATAAAGTCAGACGTCAAAACTGACAAAGACAGGCACTGGGACAAGCATTCTTCCGCCCAGACACAATGGCTTAGAGAGTGAGACAAAAACGCATACAAGTACATAGATTCAGACATAAAAACCGATAAAGAGAGACACCAATACAAGAAAACACCCGCCCAGACACACAGGCTTAGAGAGTGTGAGAGACAAAAACACATACAAATACATAGATTCAGACATAAAAACCGATAAAGACAGACACCAGGACAAGCAAACACCCACCCAGACACACAGGCTTAGAGAGTGTGAGAGGCAAAACACATACAAATACATAAATTCAGACATAAAACCGAAGAAGACAGAAAAAGACACACACAAAAACACACACACACAAACAGAAACACACACAAACACGCACACACTCACAAAAATACACACACACAAACGCACACACATAAACACAAAAACACACACAAAAACACACATACAAGAATACACACACGCAAAAAAACACACTCACAAACAGAAACACACAAAAACACACACACACTCACAAAAAACACACACACACACAAAAAAACACACACAAAATACACAAACACACATAAAAACACAGGCAAAGAGAGTGAGAGAGACAAAAAAAATACACAAATCCAAAGATTCAGACATAATAATCGACAAAGAAAGGCATTAGGACAAGCAAACATCCACCCAGACACAGAAGCTTAGAGAGTGAGAGAGACAAAAACACATACAAATACATAGATTCAAACATAAAAACCGACAAAAAAAGGCACTGGGATAAGCAAACATCCCCCCAGACACAGAGGCTTACAGAGTGAGAGAGACAAAGACACATACAAATACAAAAATTCAGACATAAAAACCGACAAAGACAGGCACTGGGACAAGCATTCTTCCGCCCAGACACAATGGCTTAGAGAGTGAGACAAAAACGCATACAAATACATAGATTCAGACATAAAAACCGATAAAGATAGACACCAGGACAAGCAATCACCCGCCCAGACACACAGGCTTAGAGAGTGTGAGAGACAAAAATGCATCCAAATACATAGATTCAGACATAAAAACCGAAAAAGATAGACACTGGGATGTCCCCAATGATTTCATGGACGACTTTTTTAGGGCACAATTTCATTGGAAGAAAATTGACCTTTCGAGTCCCAGTGGGGATAAAGAAACAGCTAATGAAAGAAATTAAAATGTGTTGTGCGTTTCAGGCAAAAAACGAAAATGTCAAGAGGTATTACTTGACAGTGATGCACAATCGTTACGTAAGGTGTGCGCTCTCGTTAAATTACAAGCGGGGATTCCCCATGGATTCCTGTGGCAGGGTTAAATAAAATTGCGTCAAGTATATTAGATCTGACCGTTTGAAACGGGGTGTATTGTGACGTCATTGGAGTTTCGAGGGGTGTGTCATGGGAGTCTGGCCAACTATGTTCCCTTTGATAGAACCGGTGACCGCATTGCGTAGGTGTGACGATTAGAGGGTCCTGCTCGGAATCTTGCCAGCTGACCGCACTTTACAGGTGTAACGGCTTGAGGAGCTGGTAGCTTCACTTATCTAATGTGCTAAAAAATGGCGGTTGCTAAGGGGAAATATTGGACAAGCTAATGACCGTCTAAGGTTTTCAATGGAAAAACATCGTGAGGGAATAGAAACAGGGGGTGGCATTGGCTAATAACTCCATTTATTATCAAGTATATCAAAACCAACAATCACATCCAACAACCAAAACCAACAAACATGTTCAACAATCATAAACAACAACCAACAAACATAACCAACAAACATAACCAACAATCATAAACAACAACCATAACCGTCAACCAACAACCAACAATCATAAACAACAACCATAACCGTCAACCAACAACCAACAATCATAACCATCAAACATAACCAACAAACATAACCAACAATCATCTGCCGTGACGTCAGAGGGTTGCGTTCAAAATCTAATGCTATTTTCCCTATGGCTGGTGGGACGTCAGAGGGCTTTCATAGGAATCTTGCCAGAGCTGTCACGGGAATCTTGACAGGGGCTGTCATAGGAATCTTGCTAGTGCAGGAATCTTGCCAGGGGTGGGAATCTTGGCTTGTAGAAACAGGACTCTCACGGGAATTTTGCCAGGGCTTTCACGGTGATTTTGCCAGGGGTGGAAACCTTGCCAGGGCTCTCATAGGAATCTCGCCAGGGATGTTGTGACGTCAGAGGTCATGTCACAGGAATCCAGGAAGGGCGTGTCACAGAAACTGGAACCCTCTCACTACTAGTACCCTTTTTAAGTAACCAAAAACATTGGAGGGTAACTAGCTCCCCTCGCGTGCTCCTTTTCTCCTAATGATGTCTGATCAAAATCTTGAGATAGGAATTTGATTCAGAATTTTTTAAAGTGATAAATATGCCTCTGGGATGAAATGACCCCAAACAGCACCTGGGGAAATGGATGTAAGTTATGCAATGTGGCTATTGTTTACATAATGCATTTCTTATTGGGAAATACATGGAATTTTTGGGAGGAATTTTCTGTGGGGGATTTCTCATGAGGATAATTTATTGTGGTAAGGAAAGTTACTGGGGGCATATTCCGGGGAAAATTTTATATAGGGGGGGGGGGTTGCAAGCTATGCTATTTGCCCATTGTTTAAATATAGAATTTGTCACTGGGAAATATATGGAATCTTGTAATGGTATTTACCATAGGGGAAGATTCCCCTCGACTTTCTGCACGAGGAATTTCCCAAGGGGATAATTTTTCGTGAGTTTCCGGGCAATTTTCCAGGGGATTTCGACACGGGGGGCCGGGAGGGCTGTGAGTTATGCAATTTACCAATTATTTACATATAGTATTTGTCGTTTGGAAATATGTGGAAATTTTTCAAGGGCCAACTTTCTATTGGGGAAATTTTCTGAGGAGATTCCCAGCATGATTTGACAAACAATCAGAAATTATTTGAAAATTTAAAAAAATCAAATGAAAGTAAGGGAAATTCCCCAAGGGAAATTTTCTAGGGAGATATTTTAGCAAAAGAGGATTATCAGGTTTCCCCACGTGACTTGAAAAATTATCAGAAATTAAAAATAAAGAAAACAAGTTTTTCAACTTGAAGTAAGGAACAATATTAAAACTTAAAACGAACAAATCGCGTATATAAGGGTGGCCGCTTCTTCCTCCAACCTTACTCTTTACGCTAGTGGTTGACTTCTTAGCCATATCCTTTGACAACGATTCCTAAAACACGATCATAACCAGCGATAGTTGAGGAAGGGGCAGCTCACCTCATACACAGAAAAATTTTAGCTCGAATGTTGATCCTTGCTTTCACTTTAAGATTTTTTTTTTAATTAGCTTAAAAGTCCAATTCTTTCAATGCATTAATTATCAACGAAATTTATTTTTGAGTTTCGGTTACTAATAGCCCGAGTCGCTCTTTACTTATAGTTTGTCACCACAAACTGTTTGAAAAGTTTTATTTCTATTTAGGAGGTATCTTACATAAAAGTCTTTTAGGAGTTTTTTTTTCCGAACCATCATAGGCAGCCCGATAGCGCTGCCTAAGTAAAGAACGATGTTGACACAATGTATTTTTTTTTTTTTTTTTTTTTTTTTTTTTGGTTGGTCTTAGACCAGGGAACTTCGTATCGAAGGAGTTGTCGAAGAAACCTCAAAAAGGGCTCATTCGATTGGAAATCGGAATGGCTTGTGCTCTTTTTAATAGTCTACAGTGATTGGAAGGCAACTAAAACC
This sequence comes from Artemia sinica, assembly GCA_027921565.1. NCBI lineage: Eukaryota > Metazoa > Arthropoda > Branchiopoda > Anostraca > Artemiidae > Artemia > Artemia sinica. The sequence goes on from CM051262.1 coordinate 60,709,295, forward strand.
CCTTCCACGCCCACCATTTCCCCAAACACATCCAATCAAAATTTTGAGATAGCTATTTTGTTCAACGTAGTTGAAGGATCTAGTAATTATGTCTTTGAGGAAGACACTCCACCCACAGTCCTCAGGCCAAGGGTTGCAATTTATGCCTTGGGGTCATATAAGTTTTTTTTTTAAGCGGATTGTTGTAGAAGCTTCAAAAACCATTTATTCAATTGCAAATTCAAAGAGCTAGTGCCCTTTTTAATAGTCGAAAGTGATTGGAGGGCAACTAACCCCCCTCTCACGCCCACCATTTCCCAAAACACATCCAATAAAATTTTTGAGATAGCTATTTTGTTCAACGCAGTTAAAAGTTCTGCAAATTAAGTAATTGAGGATAAAAAGCCCAACACATCCCTCAGGGCGAGGGTTGTAAGTTATGCCCTGGGAGCATATAAGGTTTCTACAGAAAGAGTAGTTGTAAAAACTTCAAAAGGGGCTCATTGAATTAGAAATTGAAATAGCTAGTGCCCTCTTTGGTAGTTGAAAGTTACTGGGGGGCAACTAGCCCCCCTCTCACGCCCACCATTTCCCCAAACACATGCAATTCTAATTTTGAGATATCCATTTTGTTCAACAAAGTTAAAAGTTTAGGAATTTAGGTCTTTGAGGATGATAACCCCTTCAGAGCCCTCAGGGTAAGGGTTGTAAGTTATGCCCTGGGGGCATATAAGGTTTTTATAGAAAGCGTTGTCGTAGAAACTTCAAAAATGGCTATTTGATTGGAAATTGTAAGTGCTAGTGCCCTTTTTAATAGTCGAAAGTGATTGGAGGGCAGCTAACCCCCCTCTCACATCCACCATTTTCCCAAACACATCAAATCATAATTTTTAGACAACCATTTTGTTCAACGTAGTTGAAAGTTCTGAAAATTATGTCTTTGAGGATGACAAACTCCCCATACCCCTCAGGGCAAGGGTTGTAAATTATGCCCTTGGGGCGTATAAGGTTTTTATAGAAAGCATTGTCGTAGAAACTTCAAAAAGGGCTCTTGCAATTGGAAATTGAAAGGGCTAGTGCTCTTTTAAATAGTAGAAAGCGTTTGGAGGGCAACTAACCCCCTATCATGCCTGCGATTTCCCCAAACACATCCAATCAAAATTTTGAGATAGCCAATTTTTCTCAACGTAGTTGAGAGTTAAAGACATTAAGTCTTTAAGGATGACACCCCCCCCCCCACAACCCTCAGGGTAAGGGTTATAAATTATGTGGTTCAACGTAGTTGAGATTTAAAAACATTGGGCCTTTAAGGATGACAACCCTCCCTCCCCCCACAGCCCTCAGGGTAAGGGTTGTCGAAAGTCATTGAAGCACAACTAACCTTCCTCTCACGCCCAACATTTCCGCAAACTCATTCAATCAAAATTTTGCGATAACCATTTTGTTCAACGTAATTTAAAATTCTGGAAACTACGTCCTTGAGAATGCCCCTGCCCCCCCCCCCCACACACACACAACCCTCAGGGTAAGGGTTGTAAGTTATGCCCTGGGGCTTATAAAGTTTTTACAGAAAATGTTGTCGTAGAAACTTCAAAAAGGGCTCCTTTGATTGGAAATTGAAAGAGCTAGTGCCCTTTTTTGTAGTCGAAAATAGTTGGAGGAAAAATAACCCCCTCTCAAGCTCTCACGGCCATCATTTTCCTGAACACATTAAATAAAAATTTTGAGATAGCCATTTTGTTCAACATAGTTCAAAGTTCCAGAGATTACGTCTATGAGGATGAGAAACCCCCCAGATCTCCCAGGGCAAAGGTTGTGATTTATACCCTGGGGGCATGTAAGTTTTTTTTTATAGAAAGTCTTCTTGTAGAAACTTCAAAAATGGCTAATTCAATTGTGAATCGAATGGGCTAGTGCCCTAATTAATAGTCAAAAGTGATTGGAGGGTGAAAGCCTCCCAACGCCCATCAATTCTCCAAACACTTCCGATCAACATTTTGATATAGCCATTTTGTTAAATGTATTTGAAGGGTCCGGAAATTATGTTTTAGAGTATGACAACCCCCACTCCCATAGCCCTCAGGGCTAAGGTTGTAAGTTATGTCCTTGGGCATATAAGGTTTTTATAGAATGCGTTGCCATAGAAACTACAAAAAGGGCTCATTCAATTGGGAATTGAGATGGCTAGTGCCCTTATTAATAGTCAAAAGTGATCGGAGGGCCTATGCCCCCCTTCATGCCCCCTTTGATATAGCCATTTTTTGAAGGTATTTGAAGGGTCCGGAAATTATGTTTTTGAGTATGACAACCCCTCTCAGAGCCCTCAGGGCTAAGACTGTAAGTTATGCCCCGGGGGCATATAATGTTTTCATAGAAAGCGGTGTCGTAAAAACTTCAAACTGGGGTCATTGGATTGCAAATTGAGAGGACTATTGTCCTTTTTAATAGTCAAAAGTAATCTGAGGGAGAATCACCCCGCCCCATGCCCATCATTTCCCCAAACATTTCCGATCAACATTTTGATATGGCCATTTTGTTGAACGTAGTTGAAAGGTCTGCAAATTATGTCTTTGAGGATGACAAACATCTCCCCATAGCCCTTAGGACAAGGGTCCTAAGTTATGACTTTGGGGCATTTAAGGTTTTATTGAAAGTTTTGTCGTAGAAGCTTCAAAAAGGGCTGATTCAATTGGAAATTGAGAGGGCTAGTGCCTTAGAAATTAATGTGAACTTAGAAACTTAGAATTTAGTGCTTAGAACTTAGAAATTAGTGCAGAAATTAGTATGAGTTGGTTTCTCTACCCCATTCTTTCTAAAAGCCTGAATATAATTTGTACTTCACTGAAAAAATTCTTTTAAATGTTTTCACTTTTACAACTTTAAGAAATAAAAAATTAATTAAGATTTTAAGGAATAAATATCAGCATATGTATATTAAACTGACAATACACATTTTTTGTCAGTAAATTCGTTTGGATTCTTTTCAGTAAAGTACAAATTATATTCTGGCTTTTAGAAAGCATGGGGTTTAGAACCCTGCTCATATTAATTTCTGCTCATTTTGAGATTGACTGTTATTTATTTTAATTTCTGTTTGTTCTGGGCTTCATTTATTTATTGATACCGATTTGTGTTAGTTGTATGCTTAGTAGATTATTTAATTCTATTTTTGTTCATTTTTGGTTTAATCGAGTTCTCCACTTTTTTTGAAAAAATTAATGTGTTGAAAAAGTTTTTTTAATTAATTTAGGACAAAATCTACTTGTTTTTCATTGTTTTTTATCCTAAATGTATAATGCTTTTATGGATGATGCTGTTCTAATTTTAAAGATGCTCTCTAATAGATTTAAAGAGGGAGCATGGCTCCCTTACCTACTGGTAATAAAACTGACTTCTGACTTTCGTAATAATTTTGATGAATTGCCATTCAACAAAAACTTTAACCAGTTTTTATATTGTAAGGGCTGTTTTTAGAAAAAAATATTTTTATGCTAATGTATTAAAAGGTTAGAATAATTTTAAATTTTTAGATGTATTAAAAAAGCGAAACACAAATATAGACCAAATCTGCTTAGCATAACTCGGCTGTCTGTTGCTCTACTTTCTTTGTAAATAAGCTTTTCTTTCCTTGGCTAAATAAGACTAGTAACTCCAATACTCAATAGAATAATGGCATCCTTGGAATTCCAGTAAGCTTAGCGTTCCTAGTAAATATGTTTATTAGCTCTCTTAGAACATGAGTAAACAGAAGATGTATATAGGCTGTTAATAAACCAATATGGGATCCAATGGGAATACCTTCCCAGAAAATATTACAAATTGATTTCCCGTGCTTACCCTATGGGAAATTCTAGTTTTTGCTGCAATACTTGTATGTAATAAAATTAATAAATATACTGTTTTCAGTTCATTCACAATTTCAAAAGCTGCTGATTTTTAATCCTGAGTACATAAAATGGTAATTGTATACGGACGTTCAGGCAAAGCATAGTTATAGAGGCTGTCGGATGATAGAAAGAAATAAACGTAACTTATGCTCTTTCGTGAGGTCTATTTTGCCCCCTTAACACAAGGACAAAATTATAAATTTCATTAACCCTTCCCCAACAAAAAAAAAATAAAATAAAAAAAATCAAAATACAAATATAGACCAAATCTGCCTAGCATACATCGGTTGCCTATGGCTCTACTCTCCTTGTAGATAAGCTTTTCTTTTCATTGTTGAATAAGACAAGTAACTCCATTACTCAATTGAATAGTGACATCCTAAAAATATGGTAATAGTATACGTACTTTCCAGAAATACATAATTAAAGAGCCTGTCATATGACAAGGAGTTAAAACGTAGCTTATGCTCTTTGTGAGTTCTATTTTGCCCTCTTACCTCAAGGACAAAATTATAAATTTCCTTGACCCTTCCCTAACCAAAAGAAATCAAAATACAAATATAGACCAAATATGCTTAGCATAACTTGATTGCCCATGGCTCTATTTTCCTTGTAAATAAGCTTTTCTATCCATCAAACAGTTCGTGGTAACGAACTGTAAGTAAGGAGCGACCCGGCTAAATGGTAACCGAAACTCTAGAAAACGGTATCTTGATACCAATAGATACATCAAAAGAATCAGATTTATATGCTGATTTCAAATATATAAGTTTCATTTTCGAAAAAAGGTGGAAAGACCCCCTAAAAGCTATAGAGCCTTAATGAAATTCATACCATCATATTCAGCGTATCAGAGAACCCTACTTTACAGGTTTCAAGCTCCTATCTAAACAAATGCGGAACTTTGCATTTTTTGCCAGAGGAAAGATCACGGATGCGTGTTCATTTGTTTTTATGTATTTTTCTTTTTTTCCCCAGGGGTGATCGCATTGACCCAGTGGTCCTAGAATATCATGGGACGGCACATTGGAATGGGAATTAAAAGTTTTAGTTCCCTTTTTAAGTGACCAAATAAATGAAGGGCAACTAGGCCCCCTCCCATGCTCATTAATTAAATAAAAAAAACAATTTTTTTAACTGAAAGTAAGGAACGACGTTAAAACTTAAAACGAACAGAAATTATTCCGTATATGAAGGGGGCTGCCCCCTCCTCAACGCCTCGCTGTTTACGCTAAAGTTTTTTTTATTGTTTAAAAAAATAGAGTTGTGAGAAAGTCAAACTTTAGCGTAAAAAGCGAGGCGTTGAGGAGGGGACAGCCCCCTTCATATACGGAATAATCTCTGTTCGTTTTAAGTTTTAACGTCGTTCCTTACTTTCAGTTAAAAAAAACTTGTTTTTTTTTATTTAATTTTTGCTAAATATAGCGAGCATCTCCAATACTCAATAGAATAATGATATCCTTAAAAAAATGGTAATAGTATGCGGACTTTCCATCAATACATAGTTAAAGAGCCTGTCATATGACAGTGGGAAAAAACGTACCTTATGCTCTTTAGTGAGTTCTATTTTGCCCCCTTATCGGAAGTAAAAAATTATAAATCCCCTTTATCCCTCACCTTACAAAAAACATAAAGGTTACAACTCGGCTCGGCACCCCAGGCATGAGACAAAACAAGGTATACTCTTCTGTAGTGACAAAAAAAGAAACAAACTTGTGGATTGAATTCCACGCCAATTTCTGAAATTGATTTTAAGTGTCTATGTTCCCAGACTTTTCCAAGTCTCTGGAAATAAGTTTTAAGAGGCTAGGCGGACGATACTAAGCCTCAGTGGGTAACTTGAAACTTTCCAAATAAATCAAGCCTTTCCTAATGTTGATTTTCAAAAGTAGACTCTATATCAGTTAATCTATGTCTAGAGTCACTCTCATAATTATATTATCAAAGATCTAAAACAGGGAAAGACATTGAAAGTTATATAATCAGTTTTAAATTAAAATGTTATTCATCAGAAAGCACTTAGGAGATAAAAAAAGAAGAAAAAAATAAAACCGACTTAGTTAAACCTCTACATTAGCAACATTTCATTGTCCAAGTTACTTATTACAAAAATGGTATGGTATTGGTAATTTTAAATTTACCTTTTTTATATTTGTGTAAAATACACAGTTGAAAGAGCAGAAAGGTGAGTTTTATCTTCGTGTCTATGAATTCAAACTTTGAGTCTATTTCTAGTTGTTGAAGTTCATGTGGAGTTGAAATTGTTCATCTCCAAAGCCAGTGTATAGCCATTAGAGTTTGTAATAATGCCTTGAATCAACAGACTTTAGAAAAATATTTCAAAGACATCTTTTGACAAAAAATACACATTGAACCTAGCTTCATGTTTCTCCAATACAGGCTTCTAGGCGAAAAAGGCAAGATAGGAGCCTAGTTGCCCTTCAATTTCTTCCAAACCATAATAGGGCAATTAAAATCATAGTTGGTTCGATCCATACCGCCCTCTCCGTCGTAATTTTGAGAGGATATAGGGAGCAGGATAGCGTAGAACACTTAAATGGCACATGAAAACATGTGCTGTTAGAGTTAAATTCAAGATGTCACAAAATGTTTACCTATCTCCTGAGTTATGTTAATTAACCCTTTGCTCTAGAACAAGGCAGTAGCGAAATTTGATGATTTGAATAAAAAAAAAGTAGGTTTCAAAAGGTCCTTTGGTTTCTAAAATTGTTTCATGTGATTCTAAATTTTATCTTGAGAGCCCAAAATGTGTATATAAAATAATAAGTACCGAGATCCGGGACTCCGCCCGGCCCCGATACTCAGCACACGGAAGGCTTGTATATATTTGATTCTCGAATTGTACATTAGCATAATCATTGCGTTATTTTTTTTTAGTGTTAAGTCTTGAAGTGTCAAATCAGTAATCCGAATTGAATCAATAGATTCTGGCATGAATTCCATTCCTCCTTCATGTCAATGCATCAAAGGATTTGTTGCATTCTTTAGGATTTGTTTTCTCCTGGGACTCGTTGTGATTTTTACTGTTGATTCTCTTGTAACCGCAGTTTTCGTTTACGATTCTATGGGATCATCCTTGTCGCGTTTCTTCTAATCACATAATTTTTTTTTTACCGTATTTTCATTTGGGGTTTGCTGTGATGCTTGTTGACACACGTTTTCTAGTTGCAGATCTTGTCACGCTTCATTTTTATGCATCATTAACTCATGCATTTTTCCATGACTTTTGCTTTAGTTGTCCGGATTCATTCAAAATCATGTAATTTCGTATGACGCCATCTGTACAAAATAACTACTTTCCCAGCTTTTCCACAGTTGCTATGTTTCTGCTTTAATTACATTGTTCTATAATTCAGTAACAACCATGAATTTTCCAATGTCTCTGCCTTTTGAAATATCTAAATTATGCATTTATATAATTCTTGTTTTATTCTCGAATTTCAAGTCATTGGATGAAAATTAGCAATTCAGTTGAATTAAGAAATACTGCCGTCAATTCTATTCCCCCTTCCGGTTTATCCTTCACAGACGCTAAAATAATCCGATCCGTATTCCATTGTAATTTCATAAATATATAAATTACGCAATAGCACAATCATCGTTTTATTCTTTAGTTTTAATTCACATTTTTGTTTGCAATTCAATGTGATTTTTGCTTTTACTTGTTCCATGCCTTTTTTTTAGCTGTTCAGAGTCACTGGTCATTGTGTGTAATTTTGCACGTGTCATAGATACTAAAAAACAATTCGGCCTTTCTCTTTATCCCTTGCAAACTCACATACACTAAACTAACAAGTGTCTTCATTCCTCTGAAATTTTACTTTGTCTTCTAATCGCAATTTCGTTGTGTATTATTTTCATTTGGAATTCAATGTGATGTTTTACTTTTTCTTGTTCAATGCCTTTTTCTTTAGCTGTTTGGAGTCATTTGTCATCTTTTTTAATTTTGCAAGCGTCATAGATACTAAACACGATACTACCATCCCCGTAGAAAAATGATATAATTTTTACTTTTTGAACGTATAAAATGTGATGTCATTCACATAATTTTTTTTCTGGCATGAATTCAATTCCTCTATCCTGTTTATCCTTCACAGACACCAAAATGACTTCATTTCATTCCAGGGTATTTAAGAAATTCAGGCAGGATTAATTTTCTCCTTCCTGTGTATCTTTGGTGACGCCAAAATAACACTTCTTCTTTGAAGGGTGAAAGATCAGCAATTTCAATTGAATTAAGTAATTCTGTAATGGATTCAATTTCTTTGTCATGCTTATCCTTCACAGACTCACATCACCCAAACTAATACGTTCCTTCATTCAATTAATTAAAAACTTTTTCCACAAAGTAAGTTTTTCAAAGAAAAGTAAAGAATTCCATTAAACAAAAAATGAGCAAAAATAAAATCAAATAATCTATGATGCGTGAAACTACCGCAAATCAGCAATGATAAATAAATGAAACCCAAAACGAACAGAAATTGCAATAAATAACCGAGTCAAACTCAAAACGAGCAGAAATTAACATAAGTTGGGCTCAAAATCCCTATGCCTTCCTAAGGCCAGAATATAATTTGCACTTTACTGAAAAAAATGTAAATGTTCTTACTTTTATAACTTTAAGAAATCAATTAATATTAAGATTTTGATTACTAAATATCGGTATATGTATATTAAACTGACAATGCACATTCATTTGCCCCTTTTGAAGTTTTTACGACAAATCTATCATTAAAAACCTTATATTCTCCCAGGGCATAACTTACAACCTTTACCCTGGGGACTCTGGGGGTTTGTCATCCTTAAATACATAATTTCCAGAACTTTCAACTACGTTGAACAAAATGGCTATCTCTAAACTTTGATTGAATGTGTTGGGGAAATGGAGGCCGTGAGAGGAGGGTTAATTACTTTCCATTCACTTTCGACTATTAAAAAGGGCAATTTCAATTTCCAATCAAATGAGCCCTTTTAAAATTTCTAGAACAACTTTCTATATAAACCTTATTTGCCCCAGGGTATAACTTACAACCCTTGCACTGAAAGCCCTGATGGGGTTATCATCCTAAAAGACCTAACTTCCAGAACTTTCGACTACGTTGAACAAAATGAATATCTCAAAATTTTGATTGGATGTGTTTAGGGAAATGGTGGGCGAGAGAGGGGGGTTAGTTGCCCATCAATCACTTCCGACTATTAAAAGGGCACTAGCCCTTTCAATTTTCAATCGAATGAGTTCTTTTGGATGTTTTTTACAACATCACTTTCAATAAAATCTTACATGCTCCCAGGGCATAACTTAAAACACTTGCCCTGAGGGTTGTGGGGGGGGGGGGGGTTGGTCATCCTTAAATACCTAATTTTTAAAACTTTCAACTGCGTTGACTAAAATGGCTACCTAAAAATTTTGATTGAATATGTTTTGGGGAAAAGGTGGGCGTGAGAGGGGGGTTAGTTGCCCCCAAATCACTTTCGACTATTAAAAAGGTTACTAGCCCTTTAAATTTGCAATCCAATGAGCCCTTTTTCAAGTTTCTACGACAAAAATTTCAAACCTTATTAGCCGCCATGTTATAACTTATAGCCCTTGCCCTGAAGACTGTGGGGGGGGGGAGTGTCCTGCTCAATGGTATAATTTCCTGAACTTTATACTTCGTGGAATAAAATGGCTACCAAAAAAATTTGATTGCATATGTTTAGGGAAATAGTGGGCGTGGAAGGGGTGTTAGTTGCCTTCCAATCACTTTCGACTATTAAAAAGGGCACTAGCCATTTCAATTTCCAATCGAATGAGCCCTTTTTGAAGTTTCTACGACGACACGTTCAGTAAAAACCTTATATGTCCCCAGGGCATAACTTACAATCCTTGCCCTGAGGGCTGTGGGGGAGTATCCTTCTGAAAAACATAATTTCTATCTGGAAATCAACTACGCTGAACAAAATAGCTATTAAAAATTTTGATTGGATGTGTTTGGAGAAAGGGGGTGAAAGAGGGGGGCTAGTTGCCTTCAAATCACTTTCAACTATTAAAAGGGGCACTAGACCTTTGAATTTCCAATCGAATGAGCCCTTTTTCAAGTTTCTACGACAAAGATTTCAATAAAAACTTAAATACCCCCAGGGCATAACTTATAACCCTTGCTCTGAAGACTGTGGGGGGAGTGTCCTGCTCAAAGGTATAATGTCCTGAACTTTAACTGCGTGGAACAAAATGGCTATCTCGAAATTTTGATTGGATGTGTTTGTGGATACGTAGGGCGTGGAAAGGATGTTAGTTGCCTTCCAATTTCGAAAAATAAAAAGGGCACAATCCATTTCAATTTCCAATCGAATGAGCCGTTTTTGAAGTTTCTACGACAACGCGTTCAATAAAAACTTTATATGCCCCCAGGGCATAACTTACAGCCCTTGTCCTGAGGGTTGTGAGGGGGTTGTCATCCTCAAAGACCTAATTTCCAGAACTTAAAACTACGTTGAACAAAATGGCTATCTCAAAATTTTGATTTGATGTGTTTTGGGAAAAGGTGGGCATTAGACGGGGGTTAGTTACCGTCCAATCACTTTCAACTATTAAAAAGGGCACTAGCCCTTTGAATTTCCAATCGCATGAGCCTTTTTTGAAGTTTCTACGACAACGCCTTCTATAAAAGCCTTATATGCCCCCCGGGGCATAACTTACAACCCTTACCCAGAGGGTTGTGGGGGAGTTCCCTCCTCCAAAACAAAATTTTCTATCTGGAAATCAACTACGCTGAACAAAATTGCTATCTCAAAATTTTGATTGGATGTGTTTGGGGAAATGATGTTTGTGGGAGGGGGGCCTAGTTGCCCTCCAATCACTTTTGACTATTAAAAAGGGTGCTAGCCACTCCAATTTACAATCGAATGAGCCCTTTTCGAAGTTTCTATGACAACTCCTTCGATACGAAGTGCCCAGGCATGGAGAAAAAAAACACATTTTGCCAACATCGTTCTTTTCTGTGATGATGTGTTTGGGGGAAAAGGTGGGCGTGAGAGGGGGGCTATTAGCCCTCGAATCACTTTCGACTTTTAAAAAGGGCACTAGCCCGTTGGATTTCCAATCGAATGAGCCTATTTTGAAGTTTCTACGACAACGCCTTAATGAAAACCTTATATGCCCCTAGGGCATAACTTACAATCCTTGCCCCGAGGGTTGTCGGGGAGTTTCCTCCTCAAAAACATATTTTCTTTCTGGAAATCAACTACGCTGAACAAAATGGCTATCTCAAAATTTCGATTGAATGAGTTTCGGGGAATAATGGGCGTGAGGGGGGGGGGGGGCTAGTTGCCCTCCAATCACTTTCGACTATTAAAAAGGGCACTAGCCCTTTAATTTCCAGTCGAACGAGCCTTTTTTGAAGTTTTTACGACAACACCTTCTTTGAAAACCTTATATGCCCCCAGGGTATAACTTAAAACCCTTGCCCCGAGGATTATAGGGGAGTGTCCCACTCAAAAACAGATTTTCTATGTGGAAATCAACTACGCTGAACAAAATGGCTATCTCAAAATTTTGATTGGATGTGTTTGGGGGAATGATGGGCATGGGGGGGCTAGTTGCCCTCCAATCACTTTTGACTATCAAAAAGGGCACTAGCTACTCCAATTTCCAATCGAATGAGCCCTTTTTGAAGTTTCTACGACAACTCCTTCGATATAAAGTGCCCGGGTATGGAAAAGAAAGAAGAAGAAAAAAGAAAAATAAATAATACATTGTGCCCACTTCGTTCTTTACTTAGGCAGCGCTATCGCACTGCCTATGATTGTCAGTTTGCTTTGTTTAATAACCACAAATTTTCTTGTCCACCATTTAATTTGCAATTCAATGTTATATTTTCTGTTTATTGTTCCGTGCCTTTATCCTTGTCTTTTCAGTGACTTCTGTAATTTTATATACGCCATAGAAACTAAAAAATGATACTACCACCCCTGGGGAAAAATGATGTAATTTTTGCCATTTGAACGTATATAAATGTGACGTCACTCGCATGATTTTTTTTCTGGCCTGAATTCAATTCTTCTATCCTGTTTATCCTTGGTGGAGGCCAAAATGACTTCATTCCATTCCAGGGTGATTAAAAAATTTAGGTGTGAATTCATTTTCTCCTTCCTGTGTATCTTTGGAGACGATAAAGTAACACTTCCTCATGCTAGGGTGAACGATCAGCAGTTCTAATTGAATTAGGTAATTCTGGCGTCAATTAAATTCATCCTTCCTGTTTATCCTTCACAATTTCACGCAAGCTAAACTACCCAGTTCCTTCATTCAATTGTAATTTTGCTTTGTATTCTAACCGCACGTTTTGTTTTGCAACATTTCTTTTGCAAGTCAATGTGATTTTTGCTTTTTCTTGTTCCATGCCTTTTTCTTTGGCAGTTCAGAGTAATGTTTCATCTTGTGCCATTTTGCATGCGCCATAGACACTAAAAACGATGCTACCTTTTTCCAAAGGGAATTTTTGAAACCCGTAACCTATCTAGATCATTTTTTTTCAGGCCACAAAATCCTAGGATGCCATTAAAAATAAAGTATGGAGCTGTTTTCAAGAAAATATTTATACTTTAATTTATACATTAATAAATACACAGTTACCCGTTTTAAGAGAACAGATTTTAAAAAAAGCATTCTTTCCGTTCTAATGTATTTTTTTAACCACTTTTTGAAATTACTGATTGCCCTAAAAGTATTTTGTAAACCCTAATATACTGTTGATAGAATCCCCTCCAGAACTGGTAGTTCAAAAATAAGTTTCTATAAAAAGCCTACCGTGTTTCAAAATTTTATCATCAAATCATCAAAGTTTACACAAAATGAGCCATTTTGCACAGCTATTGGCCCTAGTGCACAGGAATGCACCGGTCACGCTGCCTTTGAAGACATATTTATTTTAATCTTTTGATCTTTCTGAGTAAATTACTACTACTAAAAACCAATCACTGCAGCACCAAGCCTACTTAGGCCAACACACCTGTGCATGTTTTCCTCAACAAGTTCAAACAGTATCGTTCAAACGTGCTGTAAGTAAGGAGCAATTTTTTCCAACAGTAACTGAACCTCCGAAAGACGAAATTTTAATAATAATAAATGCATCAAAAGAATTTGCTTTTTACTGTGAATCAAAATGTATATAATCCATAAGGTTTAATGTTATTTATCAAAAGCTATGAGCATGAGAAAATTTTCGTGATTTTCAAAAAAAGGAGGACACACCGAAAACAAGTCAAGAAATCTTAATGAAAATTGCACTATCAGAACTCACCAGAGAACCATACTGAAGAGGATTCAAGCTCCCATCTGCAAAAATGTAAAGTTGGTATTCTTTTTTGGCAGAAGAAACATCACTGATGCGTGTCATTTTTTTCCCCAGGGGCGATCGTATCGAGCCAAAGGTCCTAAAGGATCAACAGAGGGCTCAACAGAACGAAAAAAACAGTTATATACCGTTTGTTATTGTGATATTTTTTTATTTATTTTTTTTGGGGGGGGGTCTAAATGGAGGGGGCGGGGGTTCCACGTGGACAATTTTTCGTAGGGAGGGAAGTTTATAGGATTAAACCTTCCAGGCAAAATTTACAAGGAGGGAATTTTCCAGAATTCCAATAGGAAATTCGCTTTATTTGTTATACTATCGCTTTGGTGACTTAATTTTATATATTGAGACGTTCTAGGGAAATTGTCTAGGGGAGAATTTAAAGCATGGTTGGAATTTTCTGGGAGGTTTAGCGAGGGGAAGTGGAATTTTGCACGAAAGGAACTTTCCATTGGGGGAAAGGGATTTCCGGGAAAACTTTTCTACGTATGTGAGGATTTTCAGCAGGATATGAAAAACGATCAAAAATAAAATTATTTTTCTTGTCAAATGAAAGAAGGCTAAGGAAAATTTTTGGCTAAGGAATTGTCAATAGAAAATATTCAGCGAGTCCAGCAAGAATGGATTTATCCGAGGGAATTTTCCGGGGTATCTTATGTGAGAGGAACTTTCCGTGGAAAGGGAGGTGGATTTCTCGGCATTGTTTGAAAACTTATCTGAAATTAAATAAGAAAAATAATTTTTTTTAAACTGAAATTAAGGGGCAACATTAAAACTTAAAATGAAAAGAATTTTGTAAGTGTATGAGGGAGGCGGCTCCCTCCTCAATACCTCGCTCTTACGCTAAAGTTTGACTTTTTTTCAAAATGATTTGAGAATTTTTCTGAAACACAAGGGCCATTTGTTTAAAATAAGAAGCTTTTTCAAAGTACTACGAAACTTTAGTGGAAGAGTGAGGTATAGAGGAGGGAGCATCTCCCCTTATTATGAAATAATTTGTTCTTTTCAAGTTTCAATGTTGCTCCTTAATTTGAGCTGAATTGTTTTGTTTTTTTATTTAATTTATTCCAAGCATTACACTTTAACCTCTCCTATTTGGTTCTGATTTCCTTTAATATCCTTTATTATGAATTCTCCCCACCCCATTGGGGAACAAATTGCTTTCTTTTGCCTTAGATTGATGACGAAAAAGCATCACCCATGAATCTATCATCCTTTATCGATAGAATATGGTTTGGCAATCCCATTCATAATTTCGTTATAGTCCTCGAAAGCGGGATTAAACAAAATTTTTTTATAGTTTCTTGTTTGACGTACGATTAGTCAAAAGAAACCCTAAATCTATCCTTAGAGAATTAATTTGGAACACATTTAACTTATCTTTTAGAAAATTTTGAAACACCCACGCCTCAGAGCCACACATGACCACTGTCATAGCAGTTACTTCCAGTATTGTAATCTTAGTTTGCAGACTAATTTTCCTACTTTTCCAAACTTTTTCAATTGCAAAACGCCCTGCTTCTTGTTTATAATATTATAATTTTTAAATATTTACTTCATCCATCTTTTTTACTAATAATAATACGCATGGAAGCAAGATCATCTACTTGGTCCGTTTTCTCGTTACCTAAAATCACCCCTTCACCTCAATTTACGACTAGTCTAAGCGACTTACTCTTAACATATATTTTTAAGCATATTCTTGAACTCTCTCAAAATGCGTAACAATCCAATCACTTCACAAATATTTACACCTAGGACACCCAAATCGTCTGAATGATTTAAGTTTAAGACAGTTTGCCTTCAATTTGATATCATTTTCTCTTATAGCATTTACCGTGTTCCTTAGGATAGATTTCATCCACGTAATTTGTACAAACGGGGATGTGACAATACCCTGCTTTATTCCTGATTCCACGCCGAAGCGACTACTAACCTCCCTGCTTATGTTATTGGAAGAAAAGTTCTTCTCGTACATAGTGTTAATCACTTAAATATATTTATTTGTTAAAAGTTTTACTAAAATTTAATTATGCTGTTCTATCAGATGAATCTAATTCCTGTTTATACCCAATAAAATCAAAGACCAAAGGAATCTGATGCTTCAACCACTTCTGAAGCCTCAGAGTTATGGATCAGCACTTATCAAGAAGCAGAAGCAATAAACTATTAAACTAAGAATGAAACTTTGGTCATGGCATCTTTTCCCCTTACTGAAATCACACGGTTTCTCTCTTAATCATTATCTATAGAATTTGTTAGTTTAATAAGCATAATCATGCTAATAATTTGCTTACTAAAGATATCAAGTAATGCGTCTGTAATTATTCTCCTCACTTTTATCACCTTTCTTGTTTGCTTAATTAAAGCTTAAATAAAATCCCTGGGTACTTCCTCTTTTTCAAAAATCAAACACTTAATCTTCATTAATTTGTCTCAAACTCCGAAACCAACATATTTCAAAGCTCACATATCAGCTTTCTGGACCTGGGGCCCCATTATTTTTCTAACTTTAAGAATTGTCTATGACGCCCCCTCAGAAAATATATCTTTCTTTTACTTCTGAATTGTCAAAAATGTGTCATTCTTTTGTACATAATTTTCTAGGACTTTATATCGAGGTTAAAGACACATTATCAGAATCTTGTTCCCGTCTCTGTGTAAAACTCTCCTTATCACCACTTTAGGGCTTGTGCATATATTTAACCGGAACAGGGCCAGACTTACTTCTTCTCAATTTCTTTACATGGCGTTATAATATCTTAATATTATGTTCTCAAGCTGCATCTTCCAGATATTAGATAACTTTATCCTTAGCTTTCGTTTTACCTTATAGCATTCAGAAACTTCTTGTATAAACCCTTTTTCTCTTCTAACAAGCTTAGTGTACCAAGAAATTCAAAATAAAAACATTATTTGGCCTTTTCATTATTTTTGGATTTATTATACCTGAAAGCCACAACTTTCTATGAGTTTTATTTTGGCTGTTTCAAAATTGTGAAATTTTGTAGAGTAGTGTCACATTTCAATCACTGTTGCCACGTTGAGAATTAATAAGTGAAACAAAGTAGTTGAACATGTCAATACTTTTAATTTGAAAAAAATCGACTCTGTTGATTTTCAAAAACAACTACATATTCAAAACCTTTTTCAGCTATTTGGTGCCATATGTTTTTAGCTTATTCTTTTGCCGCGTTTCATTTTTTTTTTAATTCGGCGCCCAATACTACTAAAAACTGCATAACTGTGTATGGGGGTCATTTTCGTGAAAATCTGAATTTTTCTTTTTTTTCAAATCTTTAAAAATGTAGATGGTTGTGTAAGTTCCACTTAATAATTTCAAAAAATCAGGTTTTATTTTCACTGTCCTCGGTACTTTAAGGTGTTTCAGCTAATTATCCTAGCTGAGTTTCTAACTAACCTCTCAACGACATCTTCTGGTACTTCAAAAACTGTTTTTCCATCTTTTATAATGTCAAGTCTAATCTCTCCAGTTTCATATCCGACGGTTGTTTGAAGATTCACCTCAAATAGTCTTTATGAAGTGTGTAAACTTCCTAGTTATCCTTCCTTAAACTAAACTTCAAAATAACTCTGGGCATAACTAGTTTCTTACTTTTAATCCTTATTTTTAATTAATTAAAAAAACATTTTCTACAAAATAATTTTTTCAAAGAAAAGTAAAGAACTCCATTAAACAAAAAATGTGCAAAAATAAAATCAAATAATCTTTCAAGCGTGGAACTACCACAAATCAGCCTTGATAAAAAAATGAAACCCAAAACGAACAGAAATTACAATAAATAACCGAGTCAAACTCAAAACGAGCAGAAATTAACATAAATTGGGCTCAAAACCCCTATGCCTTCCCAAGACCAGAACAAAATTTGCACTTTACTGAAAAAAATATAAATGTTTTTTCTAATAAGAACTTTAATAATCAAATAATATTAACATTTTGATTACTAAATATCAGTATATGTATATTAAACTGACATTGCACATTCATTTGTATTTTGTCAGTAAAGTGCAAATTTTTTTCTGGCCTTGGGAAGGCATAAGGGTTTGGCGCCCACCTTATGTTAATTTCTGCTCGTTTTGAGTTTGACTCGGTTATTTATTGCAATTTCTGTTCGTTTTGGGTTTCTTTTATTAATCGATGCTGATTTGTGGTAGTTCCACGCTTGATAGATTTTTTTATTTCATTTTTGCTCATTTTTTATTTAATGGTGTTCTTTACTTTTCTTTGAAAAACTTATTTTGTGGAAAAAGTTTTTTAATTATTTTTTGCTCGTTTTATATTGACATAGTCTTCTCAGGGAAAAAAGAAAATAATACTTTAAATCTTTTCGTTCTTTAAGACTTTATAGTTTGGCCTGCTATTTGTATGCTGGAGAAAAATTTTCAGCAATTTCTAACAATATGCACCCTTTTAAAAATTTGGACACAAATAGTAGTGTTTAATTTAGCTTCATACCTCCTCTAGTTGACCTGAAATGGAAAACTTGATCCCATTCGCAAAAAAATCTATTTTCTTTCTTTGATAGCTTGGATACACTTACGCTATTTTGATTTGGTTAAATTTTAAGAGCAGAAGTAGCCCCAAAAGTTTGAACATAATACCCCCAGTCGTTCTTGGGATACTGCTGTGAGGCCTTATTGGGAATTAGCATTGTCACAGTGCATTTTGATTTAATCTTAAGGCAACATTTAGTTTTTAAACATAATGGGCAAATGGGAGGATGGGCGTAGGAGGGTTGGAGTGGAAGGGTGGCTAGTTGCCCTCCAATAACTTTCGACTATTAAAAAGGGCATAAGCCCTTTCTATTTTCAATCGAATGAGCCCTTTTCGAAGTTCCCATGACAACTCCTTCAATACAAAGTGCCCTGGTCTAAACAACAACAACAACAAAAATATCATCAATCACTTTCAACTATTAAAAAGGGTACTATCCCTTTGAATTTCAAATCGAATGTGCCCTTTTTCAAGTTTCTACGACAAAGATTTCAATAAAACCTTATATGCCCCACGGCATAACTTATAACCCTTGCCCTGAGGGTTGCGGGGGAGTGTTTTCCTCAAAAACATATTTTTTGTCTGGAAATCAACTACGCTGAACAAAATGGCTATCTCAAAATTTTGATTGGATGTGTTTCGGGGAATGATGGGCATGGGAAGGGGGGGGGCTAGTTACCCTCCAATCGCTTTCGACTATTAAAAAGGGCGCTAGCCCTTTGAATTTCCAATCAAATGAGCCTGTTTTGAGGTTTCTACGACAGTGCCTTAGTAGTAATGCACCTATTGATTTCACACCTACAAGCCTGGGGCATGAATATGCAGTGCAGTTTCACGGGTACATGGCTTACCACGGTCATTCATCTATTACCACGACCGGTGTATGCCTTAGCAGACAGATTTCTGAACCAACACCCATTTTATGGGCCAATCAGAGAGATACAGAGGCAACTCCATATACGATAACTTAATAACCTCTTGAATACACAATACAGACGTCTTATTCCAGAAACTATGAAAATATTGTAAGTAGCTAACAATCTCTTTCTTGAATTCACCTCTTGGAATCACGATACGGAAATTTCATTCAAGAAAATATGAAAAAATTGTAAGTAAGTAAAAAAAAAATTGTAAGTAAGTAAGTAACAAACTCTTTCTTGAATTCCCCTATTGAATACACAATACGGAAATTTCATTCAACAAATTATTAAGAAATGGTAAGTAAGTATCAAACTCTGTCTTGAATTCGCCTCATGGATGCATAATACAGAAATTTAATTCAAGAAATTATGAAAAAATTGTAAGTAAGCAACAAACTCTTTCTGGAATTCGACTCTTGGATACAGAATACAGATGTTACATCCAACAAATTATGAAAACATTGTAAGTAAGTAATAGACTCCTTCTTGAATTGGCGTCTTTGATACACATTACGAAATTTCATTCAAGAAATTATGAAATAATTGTAAGTAAAACAAAATCTTTCTTGAATTCACCTCTTGGATACACAACACAGACATCTCATTCAAGAAACTATGAAAAAATTATTAATAGGTAACAAACTCTTTCTTGAATTCATCTTTTGAATACACAATACGGAAATTTGATTCAAAAAACTATGAAAAATTGTAAGTAAGTAACAAACTCTTTCTTGAATTCACCTCTTGAATACACAATACAGACGTCTTATTCCAGAAACTATGAAAATATTGTAAGTAGCTAAAAATCTCTTTCTTGAATTCACCTCTTGGAATCACGATACGGAAATTTCATTCAAGAAAATATGAAAAAATTGTAAGTAAGTAAAAAAAAAATTGTAAGTAAGTAAGTAACAAACTCTTTCTTGAATTCCCCTCTTGAATACACAATACGGAAATTTCATTCAAGAAATTATTGAGAAATGGTAAGTAAGTAACAAACTCTGTCTTGAATTCGCCTCATGGATGCATAATACAGAAATTTAATTCAAGAAATTATGAACAAATTGTAAGTAAGCAACAAACTCTTTCTGGAATTCGACTCTTGGATACAGAATACAGATTTTACATCCAACAAATTATGAAAACATTGTAAGTAAGTAATAGACTCCTTCTTGAATTGGCGTCTTTGATACACATTACGAAATTTCATTCAGGAAATTATGAAAAAATTGTAAGTAAGTAACAAAATCTTTCTTGAATTCACCTCTTGGATACACAACACAGACATCTCATTCAAGAAACTATGAAAAAATTATTAATAGGTAACAAACTCTTTCTTGAATTCATCTTTTGAATACACAATACGGAAATTTGATTAAAAAAACTATGAAAAATTGTAAGTAAGTAACAAACTCTTTCTTGAATTCACCTCTTGAATACAAAATACAGACGTCTTATTCCAGAAACTATGAAAATATTGTAAGTAGCTAACAATCTCTTTCTTGAATTCACCTCTTGGAATCACGATACGGAAATTTCATTCAAGAAAATATGAAAAAATTGTAAGTAAGTAAAAAAAAAAATTGTAAGTAAGTAAGTAACAAACTCTTTCTTGAATTCCCCTCTTGAATACACAATACGGAAATTTCATTCAAGAAATTATTGAGAAATGGTAAGTAAGTAACAAACTCTGTCTTGAATTCGCCTCATGGATGCATAATACAGAAATTTAATTCAAGAAATTATGAAAAAATTGTAAGTAAGCAACAAACTCTTTCTGGAATTCGACTCTTTGATACAGAATACAGATGTTACATCCAAAAAATTATGAAAACATTGTAAGTAAGTAATAGACCCCTTCTTGAATTGGCGTCTTTGATACACATTACGAAATTTCATTCAAGAAATTATTAAAAAATTGTAAGTAAGTAACAAAATCTTTCTTGAATTCACCTCTTGGATACACAACACAGACATCTCATTCAAGAAACTATGAAAAAATTATTAATAGGTAACAAACTCTTTCTTGAATTCATCTTTTGAATACACAATACGGAAATTTGATTCAAAAAACTATGAAAAATTGTAAGTAAGTAACAAACTCTTTCTTGAATTCACCTCTTGAATACACAATACAGACGTCTTATTCTAGAAACTATGAAAATATTGTAAGTAGCTAACAATCTATTTCTTGAATTCACCTCTTGGAATCACGATACGGAAATTTCATTCAAGAAAATATGAAAAAATTGTAAGTAAGTAAAAAAAAAATTGTAAGTAAGTAAGTAACAAACTCTTTCTTGAATTCCCCTCTTGAATACACAATACGGAAATTTCATTCAAGAAATTATTAAGAAATGGTAAGTAAGTAACAAGCTCTGTCTTGAATTCGCCTCATGGATGCATAATACAGAAATTTAATTCAAGAAATTATGAAAAAATTGTAAGTAAGCAACAAACTCTTTCTGGAATTCGACTCTTGGATACAGAATACAGATGTTACATCCAACAAATTATGAAAACATTGTAAGTAAGTAATAGACCCTTCTTGAATTGGCGTCTTTGATACACATTACGAAATTTCATTCAAGAAATTATGAAAAAATTGTAAGTAAGTAACAAAATCTTTCTTGAATTCACCTCTTGGATACACAACACAGACATCTCATTCAAGAAACTATGAAAAAATTATTAATAGGTGACAAACTCTTTCTTGAATTCATCTTTTGAATACACAATACGGAAATTTGATTCAAAAAACTATGAAAAATTGTAAGTAAGTAACAAACTCTTTCTTGAATTCACCTCTTGAATACACAATACAGACGTCTTATTCCAGAAACTATGAAAATATTGTAAGTAGCTAACAATCTCTTTCTTGAATTCACCTCTTGGAATCACGATACGGAAATTTCATTCAAGAAAATATGAAAAAATTGTAAGTAAGTAAAAAAAAAAAATTGTAAGTAAGTAAGTAACAAACTCCCTATTGAATACACAATACGGAAATTTCATTCAAGAAATTATTAAGAAATGGTAAGTAAGTAACAAACTCTGTCTTGAATTCGCCTCATGGATGCATAATACAGAAATTTAATTCAAGAAATTATGAAAAAATTGTAAGTAAGCAACAAACTCTTTCTGGAATTCGACTCTTGGATACAGAATACAGATGTTACATCCAACAAATTATGAAAACATTGTAAGTAAGTAATAGACTCCTTCTTGAATTGGCGTCTTTGATACACATTACGAAATTTCATTCAAGAAATTATGAAAAAATTGTAAGTAAGTAACAAAATCTTTCTTGAATTCACCTCTTGGATACACAACACAGACATCTCATTCAAGAAACTATGAAAAATTATTAATAGGTAACAAACTCTTTCTTGAATTCATCTTTTGAATACACAATACGGAAATTTGATTCAAAAATCTATGAAAAATTGTAAGTAATTAACAAACTCTTTCTTGAATTCACCTCTTGAATACACAATACAGACGTCTTATTCCAGAAACTATGAAAATATTGTAAGTAGCTCACAATCTCTTTCTTGAATTCACCTCTTGGAATCACGATACTGAAATTTCATTCAAGAAAATATGAAAAAATTGTAAGTAAGTAAAAAAAAAAATTGTAAATAAGTAAGTAACAAACTCTTTCTTGAATTCTCCTCTTGGATACACAATACGGAAATTTCATTCAAGAAATTATTAAGAAATGGTAAGTAAGTAACAAACTCTGTCTTGAATTCGCCTCATGGATGCATAATACAGGAATTTAATTCAAAAAATTATGAAAAAATTGTAAGTAAGCAACAAACTCTTTCTGGAATTCGACTCTTGGATACAGAATACAGATGTTACATCCAACAAATTATGAAAACATTGTAAGTAAGTAATAGACTCCTTCTTGAATTGGCGTCTTTGATACACATTACGAAATTTCATTCAAGAAATTATGAAAAAATTGTAAGTAAGTATCAAAATCTTTCTTGAATTCACCTCTTGGATACACAACACAGACATCTCATTCAAGAAACTATGAAAAAATTATTAATAGGTAACAAACTCTTTCTTGAATTCATCTTTTGAATACACAATACGGAAATTTGATTCAAAAAACAATGAAAAATTGTAAGTAAGTAACAAACTCTTTCTTGAATTCACCTCTTGAATACACAATACAGACGTCTTATTCCAGAAACTATGAAAATATTGTAAGTAGCTAACAATCTCTTTCTTGAATTCACCTCTTGGAATCACGATACGGAAATTTCATTCAAGAAAATATGAAAAAATTGTAAGTAAGTAAAAAAAAAAATTGTAAGTAAGTAAGTAACAAACTCTTTCTTGAATTCCCCTCTTGAGTACACAATACGGAAATTTCATTCAAGAAATTATTAAGAAATGGTAAGTAAGTAACAAACTCTGTCTTGAATTCGCCTCATGGATGCATAATACAGAAATTTAATTCAAGAAATTATGAAAAAATTGTAAGTAAGCAACAAACTCTTTCTGGAATTCGACTCTTGGATACAGAATACAGATGTTACATCCAACAAATTATGAAAACATTGTAAGTAAGTAATAGACTCCTTCTTGAATTGGCGTCTTTGATACACATTACGAACTTTCATTCAAGAAATTATGAAAAAATTGTAAGTAAGTAAAGAAATCTTTCTTGAATTCACCTCTTGGATACACAACACAGACATCTCATTCAAGAAACTATGAAAAAATTATTAATAGGTAACAAACTCTTTCTTGAATTCATCTTTTGAATACACAATACGGAAATTTGATTCAAAAAACTATGAAAAATTGTAAGTAAGTAACAAACTCTTTCTTGAATTCACCTCTTGAATACACAATACAGACGTCTTATTCCAGAAACTATGAAAATATTGTAAGTAGCTAACAATCTCTTTCTTGAATTCACCTCTTGGAATCACGATACGGAAATTTCATTCAAGAAAATATGAAAAAATTGTAAGTAAGTAAAAAAACAAAAAATTGTAAGTAAGTAAGTAACAAACTCTTTCTTGAATTCCCCTCTTGAATACATAATACGGAAATTTCATTCAAGAAATTATTAAGAAATGGTGAGTAAGTAACAAACTCTGTCTTGAATTCGCCTCATGTATGCATAATACAGAAATTTAATTCAAGAAATTATGAAAAAATTGTAAGTAAGCAACAAACTCTTTCTGGAATTCGACTCTTGGATACAGAATACAGATGTTACATCCAACAAATTATGAAAACATTGTAAGTAAGTAATAGACTCCTTCTTGAATTGGCGTCTTTGATACACATTACGGAAATTTCATTCAATAAATTATGAAAAAATTGTAAGTAAGTAACAAAATCTTTCTTGAATTCACCTCTTGGATACACAACACAGACATCTCATTCAAGAAACTATGAAAAAATTATTAATAGGTAACAAACTCTTTCTTGAATTCATCTTTTGAATACACAATACGGAAATTTGATTCAAAAAACTATGAAAAATTGTAAGTAAGTAACAAACTCTTTCTTGAATTCACCTCTTGAATACACAATACAGACGTCTTATTCCAGAAACTATGAAAATATTGTAAGTAGCTAACAATCTCTTTCTTGAATTCACCTCTTGGAATCACGATACGGAAATTTCATTCAAGAAAATATGAACAAATTGTAAGTAAGTAAAAAAAAAATTGTAAGTAAGTAAGTAACAAACTCTTTCTTGAATTCCCCTCTTGAATACACAATACGGAAATTTCATTCAAGAAATTATTAAGAAATGGTAAGTAAGTAACAAACTCTGTCTTGAATTCGCCTCATGGATGCATAATACAGAAATTTAATTCAAGAAATTATGAAAAAATTGTAAGTAAGCAACAAACTCTTTCTGGAATTCAACTCTTGGATACAGAATACAGATGTTACATCCAACAAATTATGAAAACATTGTAAGTAAGTAATAGACTCCTTCTTGAATTGGCGTCTTTGATACACATTACGAAATTTCATTCAAGAAATTATGAAAAAATTGTAAGTAAGTAACAAAATCTTTCTTGAATTCACCTCTTGGATACACAACACAGACATCTCATTCAAGAAACTATGAAAAAATTATTAATAGGTAACAAACTCTTTCTTGAATTCTCCTCTTGAATACACAATACGGAAATTTGATTCAAAAAACTATGAAGAAATTGTAAGTAAGTAACAAACTCTTTCTTGAATTCACCTCTTGAATACACAATACAGACGTCTTATTCCAGAAACTATGAAAATATTGTAAGTAGCTAACAATCTCTTTCTTGAATTCACCTCTTGGAATCACGATACGGAAATTTCAGTCAAGAAAATATAAAAAAATTGTAAGTAAGTAACAAACTCTTTCTTGAATTCGCCTCTTGGATACATTTTGAAAAAATTGTAAGTAAGTAACAAACTCTTTCTTGAAATCGCCTCATGGATACACAATACAGAAATTTCATTCAACAAATTATAAGAAATTGTAAGTTAGTAGCAAACTCTTTCTTGAATTTGCCTCTTGAATACAGAATGAAGAAATAACATTCAAGAAATTATGAAAACATTGTAATTAAGTAACAAACTCCTTCTTGAATTCACGTCTTGGATACACATTACAGAAATTTCATTCAAGAAATTATGAAAAAATTGTAAGTAAGTAACAAACTCTTTCTTGAATTCACCTCTTGGATACACAATACAGACATCTCACTCAAGAAAGTATGAAAAAATTGTAAATAGGTGACAAACTTTTTCTTGAATTTACCTCTTGAATACACAATACGGAAATTTCATTCAAGAAATTATGAAAAAAATGTACGTAAGTAACAAACTCTTTCTTGAATTCCCCTCTTGGATACAAAATACAGAAATAACATTCAGGAAATTATGAAAACATTGTAAGTAAGTAACAAACTCCTTCTTGGATACACCTCTTGGACCACATTACACAAATGTCATTCAAGAAATTATGAAAAAATTGTAAGTAAGTAACAAACTCTTTCTTGAATTCACCTCTTGGATACACGATACAGACATCTCATTCAAGAAACTATGATAAAATTGTAAGTAGGAAACAAACTCTTGCTTGAATTCACCTCTCGGATACACAATGCAGAAATTTCATTCAAGAAATT
Organism: Artemia sinica; assembly: GCA_027921565.1. Lineage (NCBI taxonomy): Eukaryota > Metazoa > Arthropoda > Branchiopoda > Anostraca > Artemiidae > Artemia > Artemia sinica. The sequence goes on from CM051262.1 coordinate 60,735,116, forward strand.
ATGAAAAAATGTAAGTAAGTAACAAACTCTTTCTTGACATCACCTCTAGGATACACAATACAGAAATTTATATTATGAAATTATGAAAAATTTGTAAGTAAGTAACAAACTCTTTCTTTAATTCGCCTCATGGATACACAAAACAGAAATTTCATTCAAGAAATTATGAAAAAATGTAAGTAAGTAACAAACTCTTTCTTGACATCACCTCTAGGATACACAATACAGAAATTTATATTATGAAATTATGAAAAATTTGTAAGTAAGTAACAAACTCTTTCTTTAATTCGCCTCATGGATACACAAAACAGAAATTTCATTCAAGAAATTATGAAAAAATTGTAAGTAAGTAACAAACTCTTTCTTGAATTCCCCTCTTGGATACACAATACAGAAATTACATTCAATAAATAATGAAAACCTTGTAAGTAAGTATCAAACTCCTTCTTGAATACACCTCTTGGACCACATTACACAAATATCATTCAAGAAATTATGAAAAAATTTTATGTAAGTAACAAACTCTTTCTTTAATTCACCTCTTGGATACACAATACAGACATCCCATTCAAGAAACTATAAAAAAATTGTAAGTAGGTAACAAACTCTTTCTTGACTTCACCTCTCGGATTCACAATACAGAAATTTCAATCATGAAATAATGAAAAAATTGTAAGTAGGTAACAAACTCTTTCTTGACTTCACCTCTCGGATTCACAATACAGAAATTTAATTCATGAAATTATGAAAAAATTGTAAGTAAGTAACAAACTCCTTTTGAATTCACCTCTTGAATACACAATACAGAAATTTCATTCAAGAAACTATGAATAAAAATTGTAAGTAAGTAAGTAACAAACGCTTTCTTGAATTCGCCTCTTGGATACACAATACAGAAATTTCATTCAAGAAACTATGAAAAAATTGTTTTTGAATTTAGTTTAGAGTGGTTATAGATGGTAGCACACCCGTTCAGACACACAGTCATAGTGAGAGAGACATGAAAAAGTTAGGTTAATTTAGGTTCACTTACAGTGGCCTTCATAAAATCCTAGTTCTATTCATTTTGACATTATACATCGTTACGTTGGATTTAGGTTAGACCGGTTAAAGATGGCAGCACACTCGCTCGGACACACAGTCATAGTGAGAGAGACATGCAAAAATTTGGGTTAATTTAGGTTCCCTTAGAGTGGCGTGCCACTTCACTTAGAGTTGCGCGCCACATAAAGTCAAAATGAATAGAACTTGGAATTTATGAAAGCCACTCTAAGTGAACCTAAATTAACCTAACTTTTTTCATGTCTCTCTCACTATGACTGTGTGTCTTAGCAGGAGTGCTACGATCTATAACAACTCTAAACTAAATTCAACAGACAATTTTTTCATAATTTCTTGAATGAAATTTCTGTATTATGTATCCAAGAGGTGAATTCAAGAAAGAGTTTGTTACTTGTTTACAATTTTTTCACAATTTCTTGAATGAAATTTCTGTAATGTGTATCCAAGAGGTGAATTCAATAAGGAGTTTGTTACTTACTTAAAATGTTTTCATTATTTCTTGAATGTAATTTCTGTATTGTATATCCAAGAGGGGAATTCAAGAAAGAGTTTTTACTTGCTTACAATTTTTTAATTACTTCTTGAATGAAATTTCTGTATTTTGTATCCATGAGGGGAATTCAAGAAAGAGTATGTTACTTACTTACACTTACAATTTTTTCATAATTTCTTGAATGAAATTTCTGTAATGGGTATCCAAGAGGTGAATTCAAGAAGGTGTTTGTTACTTACTTACAATGTTTTCATGATTTCTTGAATATAATTTCTGTATTGTGTATCCAAGAGGTGAATTCAAGAAAGAGTTTGTTACTTGTTTACAATTTTTTCACAATTTCTTGAATGAAATTTCTGTATTTTGAGTCCATGAGGCGAATTCAAGACAGAGTTTGTTACTTACTTAAAATTTGTTCGTAGTTTCTTGAATGAAATTTCCGTATTGTGTATCCAAGAGGGGAATTCAAGAAAGAGTTTGTTACTTAGTTACTTACAATTTTTTTCATGGTTTCTTGAATGTAATTTCTGTATTGTGTGTTCAAGAGGAGAATTCAAAAAGAGTTTGTTACTTACTTACAATTTTTTCATAATTTCAGGAATGAAATTTCTGTATTCTGTATCCAAGAGGTGAATACAAGAAGGAGTTTGTTACTTACTTACAATTTTTTCATAATTTCATGTATGAAATTTCTGTATTGTGTTTCCAAGAGGTGAATTCAAGAAAGAGTTTGTTACTTACTGAACATTTTTTCATATTTTCTTGAACGATATGTCTGTTTTGTGTATCCAAGAGGTGAATTCAAGAAAGAGTTTGTTACCTACTTAGAATTTTTTGATATTTTTTTTAATGATATGTCTGTATAGTGTGTCCAAGAGGTGAATTCAAGAAGGAGTTTGTTACTTATTTACAATGTTTTCATAATTTCTTGAATGAAAATTCTGTATTGTGTATCCAAGTGGCAAATTCAAGAAAGAGTTTCTTACTTACTTACAATTTTTTCATTATTTCATGAATGAAATTTCCGTATTGTGCATCCAAGAGGTGGATTAAATAAGAGTTTGGTACTTTACTTACAATTTTTTCACAATGACATATCCGGCAATGGATAATGATAAAGAATTTATTCATTCTAATACATAGATTTTGTCAATTTTTATCCAGCTTATCCGACAAATGACATCGATAAAGAATGTTAATAAAGGATTTTGTTCACTTTGATAGTTAAATTATTTCATTGTTATCAAACGTATCTGTCAAAAAACATTGATAATGAATTTATTCACTCTGACACTTAGATTTTCTCAATATTATCATGCATATCCGACAAAGGATGACGATAAAGAATTTATTCATTCTGATACTTAAATTATGTGAATTTTATCTGATGTATCCGACAAAAGAAGTTGATAAAGAATTTATTCACTATGGTACTTAGATTTGGTCAGTGCTATTAAACGTATCGGTCAAAGGACATTGATAAAGAATTTACTCACTCTGATGCTTACATTTTCTCAATTTTATCTGCTGTATCCTATAAAGGTGCTGATAAAAAGAAATTATTCACTCTGATACTTAGATTTTGTCAATTTTATCCGATGTATCTGACAAAAGATGTTGATAAGAAAATTTATTCACTCTGACACTACGATTTTGTCAATTTTATACAATGTCTCTGAGAAATGAGGATGATAATGAATTTATTGGCTCTGATATTTAGATTTCGTGAAAAATTTATTCACCCTGATGCTTATATTTTATCTTTTTTATCCGTTGTATCCGATAAAGATGCTGATAAAAAAAATTAATTCACTCTGATAGTTAGATTTTATCAATGTTATCCCATGTATTTGACAATAGATGTTGATACAGAATTTCATCACTCCGACACTTAGATTTTGATAATGTTAACCGACATATCCGGCAAAGGATATTGATAAAGAATCTATTCGTTCTGATACTTAGATTTTATCAATTTTATTAGATGTATCAGACAAAAGATGTTGATAAAAAAAATTTAGTCATTCTGACACTTATATTTTGTCAATTTTGTCCAATGTATCTGAGAAATGAGGATGATAATAAATTTTTTGGCTCTGACGCTTAGACTTTGTTTATGTTATCCGATGTATCCAACAAAAGAAGTTGATAAAGAATTTATTTTTTCTAATACTTAGATATTGACAATGTTATCCGAAACATCTGACAAAAGATGCTGATAAAGAATTTATTTCATCTGATACTTTGATTTTGTCAATTTTCTCCGACGCATCCGACAAAGGATGATGATAAAGAATTTATTCATTCTAATCCATAGATTTTGTCAATGTTATCCGACGTATCCGACAAATGATGTCGATACAAAAAAATCTTAATGAATTTATTTGCTCTGATACTTAGATTAAATTCACTCTGACACTTAGATTTTGTCAATGTTACCTCATGTATCTGACAATAGATGTTGATAGAGAATTTCATCACTCTGACACCTAGTTTTTGATAATGTTAACCGATATATCAGGAAAAGAATCTATTAACACATTTTGATAAAGAATCTATTCGCTCTGATACTTAGATTCTATCAATTTTATCCTGACCTATTCGACAAAGGGTGTTGATAAAGAATTTATTCATTCTGATACTAAGATTTTCCCTATGTTAACCTATCTATCCTAAATATGATTTATGCAAATTTCTTTTCTTACATCACCGTTGTTTCAATAGACATTGCAAAAATATGATTTGCCAGCATACTCTAAAAATAATGAACACATAACAATGTAATCTATAAAATATTTTTAATAAAATAATTTCATGTAGAATATTAATACCAAAAATATATTATTAAAAATTATTAATATCAATGAGCAACTTTGGACATTTTGAATCTGTTTAATAAGATAGTTCACCATGTTCTCTCTTGATTTTCTAGCTATTGTCTTCTGTTATTTCGTAATCAGTATAATAATTATTATCCCATTTTGAGTCATACACAAATTTTACTGTCGTGTCACCGATAGGTTCAATATGCGTTTTTTCTTTGGTATTATTTCGTTCATTCACTGTTTGATCAATGATGGTAGTAACGTTTGCTGGGACTTTGTTTTTCATCGATTCATCTTTATATTCCTTAGTAATATTTTCTACCGATGCCCTTTTTATTTTTCCGGCAATTTCACTGTCTATTACAACATTATTTTTACCCAGTTAACAGTTCCTGCACGTAGACAAGATATGGTTTATGATATTAGCAGAAGAGTAGGCCCTTCTTCTTTTGACCTTCCGTTGAATGCTAATACCCGAAAGTTGACGTTAGGATGTATCAGTAGGTAATGTGTTACCTACAACAGTAGCAAGGAGCTGTCCTCTATCATCAACGATTATTTTTGTGTTGGCATTATCTTTGAGTACAATCATCGCCGGAGATATCAATCTCGCAAATCCACCAACATAAGAGCTGAATTTTTTTGGTACAGGAATTTAATTAGTAATGTCATGACAATGCACACATACGTTTCCGATAGTGCTACACTTGTACTTGTTTCATAGTTCAAAAACTTCTCCATGTCAGCATTCAATGCTACAATAACACTATCATGGGAACACTCTTTCTTAAAATGCTTCATCTTTACTTTTTTTAAAGATGTGTATATCCTTCCACTGCGTAAAAATACTAATTTAAGACATGCAATAAACTAGGTAGTGTCGATAACCCATGATAGAGTGCCAGTGGGAAAGCCACATCATGTCTATGAGCAAGCATAGAGTGCGATTGGTAGAGCCGCAAGCATATTTCATGTCATTGTAAGATACGTATAAAAAAGTTGAATAATTTCTAAGTGCATAAAACAATTCAGTCCAAAAAAAGTGCTAATGCAAACATTATTTTTCTAATAGTAATAGTCACGATTAAAATATCTATATCATTCTTTTTTGAAGTTGGAAAATATTATATGTAAATTTCTTATGCTTTAAGTATTTTTATCACATTCGAAGACATTTAAAAAGAATTGAAAAAATATATCATGTTAAAAAAAAGAAAAAAAAGAGGAAAGAGGCCCAAAAATTTGGGGGAGGAGACCCCTTGGAGGTTGGGGTAGGGGGCCTTTGGAGGTTGCGGTTCTTGGTGGTTAGGGTCATTGATGTTTGCAGTCCTTGATGCTTCAAACCTATAATCATCTTATTAGTTGATTTCTAAGTATTTCTATGGATTGTTCCGAATTTCTTTATTAAAAGGCATCTAGATCACTATTAGTATGAAATTTTTAGTATACTATAATGTCAAAAGTTGAATAATTTTCAAGTCCTAAAAAATTCAGTCCAAAAAAAGTGCTACTACAAACATTATTTTTCTAATAGTAAAAGTCATGACTAACATATCTATAGCATTCTCATTTTGAGCTTGGAAAATATTAAATATAATGTTTTAATGTTTTAAGCATATTTCATCTCGTTTTAAGACATGTAAAAAAAAGTGGAAAAAATACCATGTTTAAAAAAAATAAGAAAAAAGTAAAAAAAGTAAAAAAAGAAAAAATGGGGGGGGTAGGGTGAGGGTGCCCAAAAATTGGGTGGTTGAGGTCCTTGGTGGTTAGGGTCATTGGTGCTTACAATCCTTGATGTTTCATACTCATAATCGTCTCACTACTTGATTTCCAATGATTTCTAAGGATTGTTCTGAATTTCTTTAATAAAGTTCTTTTCTTGGCATCTACATCTCTATTAGTGTCAACTTTTTAGTATATTATAATGTTAGAGCATATTTTATGTTGATAACACTGTTCAAATGCTACTTTTGTATTGTACAGAGCACATCCAAGAAGTTAAGCTAGGTGAGGTCACAAGGTCATCTTGCTATCGTTGATCGTTTCCGTAGATTGATGCCTAGGATGTTATTCCAAATTTATAAGAAATTGTTTATGAGTTAATAGCCCCTTCGGGCTTACCTTAACTGGTAATCAGTTTAAACCTTTTTTACCACCTTCATACAATCCAATCACCAATTAAGACCATTCTCACCCCTATTATTCAATCACCAATTAAGATCATTCATTGCAGAGTTATCCAATGCTATACCTTTTTTCGCGAATAGAGTTAGTTTACTCAATGATACAACTTTTCATCGTTCACCGTTCTGTAATTATCCCATGATGCAATCTTAACGAAACCTGATGAGATGGCCTTAAGCTAGAGGTTATCAATCTCTTTGACAGGTTTCAACTCACAAAGATGTCCGTCTTGCCCTTATCGCTAGTAGAAACATTATTTTATAGTAAAAAAAAATCTTTTATGCTAATCAAGTTATCGTATATGGAGTAGCCTCTGTATCTTTCTGATTGGGCAAGACAATGGGTGTTGGCTCAGAAACCTGTCTGCTAAGGCTTATACCGGTCGTAGTAATAGATGAATGACCGTGGTAAGCCATGTACCCGTGAAACTGCACTGTATATTCATGCCCCAGGCTTGTAGGTGTGAAATCAATAGGTGCATTACTACTCGCCTTCTATAAAAACCCTATATGCCCCCAGGACATAACTTAAAACTCTTGCCCTGAGGGTTTTGGGGGAGTGTCCTCCTCAAAAACATATTTTTTATCTGGAAATCAACTACGCTCAAAAAAATGGCTTACTCAAGATTTTGATTGGATGTTTTGGTGAATGTTGGGTGTGGGGGGGCTAATTGCCCTCCAGTCACTATTGACTATTAAACATGGCACTATCCCTTTGAATTTCCAATCGAATGAGCCTGTTTTGAAGTTTCTGGGGCAGCCCCTTCTATAAAAACCTTATATGCCCTCATGGCATAACTTAAAACTCTTGCCCTGAGGTTTGTGGGGGAATGTCCTCCTCAAAAACATATTTTCTTTCTGGAAATCAACTATGCTGAATAAAATGGCTATCTCAAAATTTTTGATTGGATGTGTTTGGGGGAATGATGGGCGTGGGGGGGGCTAGTTGCCCTCCAATCACTTTCGAATATTAAAAACGGCACTAACCACTCCAATTTCCAATTGAATGAACCCTTTTCGAAGTTTCTACGACAACTCCTTCGATTCGAAGTGTCCAAGTACGGAGGAAAAAAACACGTTGTGCTCATATCGTTCTTTACAATGTCTCTGTAACTTGTGCACCATACATTTTAATTATAACCATAACTATAGCCATTGTGACATTTTGGCTCATATAATACACTTATAACCATTGCTATTCTCCCTCCTTACGTCAAAATTACCTATGCAATGATGCCATCTATCCTTAATTGTACAAACCAGGGCATTCAAGGCCTCTAATCAAAATACCATGTTTCTGCCTGGTCCCATTGAATCCTGTTGATAAAAACATTCGAGACAAGGGCTTATTAGCCCTCCAATCACTCTTGGTCATTAAAAAGAGCACTTGGACTTTTGATCTCCATTCGAATGAACCACATCCTGAAATCATATGACCAACGGCCTGATATGATCACTATTAAAGGCTGGGCCCACGTAGCTGATTTCGGGAACTGGTGTCAGCATCAGTGGACAAACGATAGCGGTAAGAAAAATTTATTGCGCAAAATTTTCAAAACAAAAAATCATAGACACAAACAGTCAACTGGAGTTTATTAATAGTTGCTTGATTGATCTCATCTTAGTTCTCAGCTCAGTAGTGGGGTCTTTCTCCATAGATACCTCTAGTTGACTATTTATTTGTATCTCTATTTTTTGTGATGATCATGATGAAAATCAGCGCTGATTTCGTAAATTGGCGCCAAAAACTAGAAAGTTTTTCAGGCTCAAATTGACGCTGATTTCGTTTAAAATTGGCGCTGATTTGGAAATCAGTTCCCGAAATCAGCTACGTGTGCCCAGCGCTTTAGCTACAAAAAAAATATAAGTAAACACGCTGCTATAACAATAAATACATGAAATTTCTTATTTTCGTAGTGAGGCTGGAAAATTAAATCCGAGAGTTTATAGGCATCGCTGTTTTGAGGGTAAAATTTTCTTTAATTTTTTTCAGAAACCCTATCACTTTTTTGGGAGTGTTCCCTCGCTTTTTCTGGAATTTGTAATTTTCTCATACCAATAACCCTTCATATCTTTGAACTTAAATAAGTATAATATATTCTGGAGCACCATAAAAAAATATTGTTTATGCACATCTTGTTACCAACAAATGTATTTTAAGTTTTGTTACTATTGGCATGTGTCGCTCTTTAATTACTGTTCGCTGTCACGAACTGTTTGAAATAAGTAGGCCTTAGGGGAGTTTATAATGAAATTTTACTATATTGTATCTATTAATTGTACTCTTAATAAATTACGTAAGACAAAGTTTAACGTAAAGAGTGGGGCGTTAAGAGGGGCGTCAGCCTCTCCATATGTAGGATATTGTTTGTTTGTTTTCAGTTGTACCATAGAGCTTTAATTTGGATGTTGGGAATATTTTTTTCTGATTAGTTTCACATTTAGTCACATTATAAACCTGAAGGGAGCTCCCATGCACCACAATTCTCAATCTTTCCAGTAAAGCTCAATTTTTGCTTAATTATGTCTCGAGAATCCTGCCCTGGAAAAGGTGCACATTGACGATTTATTTTGAAACGTTAAAAGGAAAATGGGAAATGTCCCGAAACTGGTTTTTCAAGTCTTAATGTTGAATTTTATTTTTATTCATCTATTAAAATTGCAATGAATTGATAACTCAAAATAATGTGTATGTTAATGAGCCAAGTTCGCTATAGCGGATAGAATTTTCTTATATTATAACATAGAGCCTACCTTACATAAAGTTACATAAATGGCTGGGTGCTCCTTGAGCATCAAAATTATTTAGCATCCGCCACAAACAGCTGCAATATTTTTGCACAATTAAACAAGCTTAAATCAGTCCATTTTTTGAATATAAGCTATATCAGACTCGAGAGTAACCGCAAGATAGTTTAGCAGCAAAAGGAAATAATCTAAAGTACCTAACTTACCTTTGCGAAAATGGTTGTCCTCTCAATATCTTGTTTCATGTCAGTCATTGTGTAGACCCGCATTTAGGAATACAGAAGAACAAATCAGGTTTTAAAAAGGTGGAGTTATTTAGCTTCTTTTTCGGACATACCCTTGAGGAATAATGTGATTGGCTTATAAAATTACGTCACAGACGCAAACCAATTAATTTAAAGTACACTTTTAACCATGGCATTATGGAAAGTAATCTTTCTCTTTGGAGTATTTTTTAAGGGGTATAATACCTTTTACCTAAATAAAAGTCCTTAATATATGCTTTTTTCAACCAAATCGCTATACGCTGGTAATACCCGTTGCTTTGAAATAGCCACTTAACGAAGCGTGATGTAAAACTTGTTGATGTGAATTAGTCATAAACTTGTTTATTTCCCTATTCTTACTAAGTACTTGTGAAGTACACCTTTTTGCAAGGTGTATCGCTTAGGAAATTTCTCTTTTACGAATTCTTAGAATAATCCTCTGAGATTTACTAGGAAATATGTCGAGGATATTTTCTCCACTTTTCTCACTAAAGAGTATTAAGAAATTCAACGAATTTTAGGGACGGATGCGAAGATAGTTAGTACAATTCTACGTATATTGTGACTGGAAATACAATTTAAATGTATATTCTGTAATGTCAGTCAATTCTGAGAATGCTAGAATTCGGCTATAGTTACTCAGAAGGTGTAGCAACAAAATCTGAACTTATAAAGAGATCGATACCTTTTCCTTATGATCAAAAAAGGTGGTGATAGCTTATGTATTAGTAATAAAAAGAACCTTTTCGAAAATTGCCGTATATAAATGAGTTAACAGTTACTGTCTAGAACAAGTAGGAAATTAGCCCTCCACCTCTAAGGACCCGTGAACTGTAGCAGCAATTTCGACCCACTTGTCACAGATGCGTGCACGAAAGTGACAATGTCTATCCTGAAACAATCCGAGGGCACAGAAAAATTTCATGCTTCCAATCCCTACCGAATTCGATTGAGATGTTAAGTCAATTTTGCGGAAACCGATGACAAAACCCAGGTGTATTTTGGAAAATAGGTAAAATTTTCCATAATAAGCACCTTTCTTCATTCTTTTTTTATTTTTCCTAATTTCCCTTTGGCTGCTCACTTTTAGATGTGGGAAGGAATTTTTGACGGGGGACCGGGGGACTTGTCTGGGAGAGCTTTCCACAGGGGTGAATACGCCGGACCCTAAGATAGGCTTGGGCCGGAAAAGACCCAACTTTGACATTTAGTCCATATATATATATATATATATATATATATATATATATATATATATATATATATATATATATATATATATATATATATATATATATATATATATATAATATATATATATATATATATATATATATATTATATATATATATATATATATATATATATATATATATATATATATATATATATATATATATATATATATATATATATATATATATATATATATATATACATATATATATATATATATATATATATATATATATATATATATATATATATATATATATATATATATATATATATATATATACATATATATATATATATATATATATATATATATATATATATATATATATATATATATATATATATATATATATATATATATATATATATATATATATATATATATATATATATATATATATATATATATATATATATATATATACCAAGTATAGCTGGGATCCAATAACTCCAAACATTCTGGATCCAAACACTCTGACGCTGGGATCCAAACATTCTGACGACGGAAACTTAGAGGGTATTCTTCTTATTCTCCTTGCTAAGGAAGGAAAAGAGAGTTTTGAAGAAAAAAGGGTTTGTAACGAGCTTCATTCATTCATTTGGTTTTGTGTAATCAAAAACATTGGCTTAAAGAAAAATTTGTGAAACATACCCTTCTCTTCTTCCCTTCATTGTCATACCATAGTCTGTCAACAACCAAATCTTAGCTCAGACTGACTAAGTGCCTTATAAGCTTAAGTTATTTTAAGTTAAACCAAGTCATTTTGAAGGATTCAAGGAATTCTGGCCCTTTCTTGAAGCTCAATTTTTTTTTATTTCTTTCTAAGCAATTTTGAGCTCCAAAATTATATGCACGTGGAGAGGTTACCCTACCCTTGTCTCTGTACCCTTTTTCTGAACATACAAGCGGATTCATCACTATTGGAAAAGATATACCTAAAAAAACAATTTAATTTAATTTCTCGTTCAAGATGCTGCTTAGATAATCACAAGTTAAGTTTCCTGTACTTTTTTTTAAAGCTATTTAAAAACCCGTAAAAAACTTAAAATTTCAATTTGCAATGGACAAAATTCGACAAAATAAGCAGGACAAGATCAACAATAGCATGAAAGTTAGACATCTTTTAGTTCGCAGTCCTTCCTCAGCACTGAAAAAATGAAAAGGTAAAGAATAAAACTATAACTATTAACACAAAAATAACAAGAATGACAAAATAAAACAATTGAAAAGGTAAACGACGAAAGGAAACCTAGAAAATTGCCCATTTTTTTGTCCTTCCGGCGGAGGACATTTATTTCTTGTTGTCTCCAAGTTTTTTTTTTTGTTACGCTGGGAATTTTCTTAGCTACTCTCTAAGAAGCCAAAGGGTGACTACATCGAGAGAATAGAAATTAATCAGGTTTCATAGCCAGGGGCTGTGGGGGGGTCATTATATCTCCAAGGGCATAGTTGTTTGGCTTTTCAACTATCCTGAACAAAATGGCTATCTCAAAATCTCGATCGGTCGATTTTGAGAAAAAGGGGCATGGGAGGGGGCCTAATTGCCCTTCAATTTTTCGGTCTCTTAAAAAAAGCACAATAATTTTTAATTTCCGTTCAAATGAGCCCTCTCCCGATATTCTAGGACCACTGGGTTGACACGATAACCCCTGGAAAAAAAATGTATAAACACGCATCCACGATCTTTCTTCTGGTAAAAAACATAAAATTCCACATTTTTGCAGAGAGAAGCTTCAAACCTGTACAGTAAGGTTTTCTGAAACCCCGAATCTGAGTTAAAACTACATTTGATGAAACTTAAACATTTGAAATCACCATAAAAATCTGATTCTTTTGATATATCTGTTGGTACCTTAATTCCGTTTTTTTAGAGTTTCGATTACTGTTGAGCCGGGTCGTTCCTTACTTACAGTGCGTTACCACGAACTGTTTGATAAGCAGAATAATTGTAGCTAAAACGCTTTGCATGCAGACCCGCTATACTTTACACTCTTCCCCCGAATGTGCAAATATATAGCCCAAATTGTATATTTTCAGCTATTCTTGTAATGCGTCTCCCCAGTTTCAATCCATGTACCTGTAAATTGAATTAACTCTGGCGAAACAAAAACTGGAAAAACAAATTAAGGTTGGTAGAATGCATTGAACATATATAATTTTGGTTATATATTTGAACATTAGAGGGTCAGTCTTTTAATTTTCATTATTTCTTCAGTTTCCGATTTTCCAGCTGATTCTGTCTGTCATTTCTCAGAAGGGGTGGACGGCTGTAGATTATAGTTATATTAACTTCTTTTAATTCTTTGAATTTTCTTTGTAATTTTACAGTAAAGCCAGTTGCTTACTCTGGCATCTTCTTCGAATTTCCTTTTCTAAAAGGATCGAATCATTATTTTATATACTTTCTTATTACAGGATACGGACATTCCACTCCTGTTACTGTCACGGGGAAAGCGTTTTGTATGATTTATGCAGTCATTGGCATACCTTTAGGAATTGTTATGTTCCAGTCTATAGGAGAACGTCTTAATAAAGTGTTCGCTATTAGCATATCCAAAATAAAAGTAAGTTTCTTTTTTATTCTCTAACAAAAATATTTTATTTCGCTGAACTTTAAGTTTTGCGAAGTTAATCAGCAACGTATCTAGATGAAAAAAAAAATGTATTAAGGCTGTTATAGCTCAAATTCAAGTTTCTGGATGTCAAAACAGCCTAAAACCTTTTAGGTAGACAGGTCCACGGCTGTTATATTTAAAATTAAAAGAGCAACCACTCACTTCTTATTCTCCATCCGTCTCCCTTGAATAATAATCTTAGCTGCACCTATATGAAATATATTATTTCCAATTCATTATGTACATTTTCTACTTTTTCAGGGTTTTCCCGTAATTTAATAACGGTAGAATTAATTACTACTTTTTCCTGTTACTTTTTGACGTTACTTTTTCTTTCATTTTCCCTTTATCCCAAATGCTAGAAGGAGTTCATTTAATAACTTAAAAGTAAAGTGTTTCAATATTGATTCTTGCCTTGAAATCTTGAGACACCTGCTGACATTTGCAAAATCATGAATTTTGACTTACGAAAGTCGAGAGAGTATTTGAAGCACTAAATCAGGCAAAAAGACTCATTGGTTAATAAAAAGTCACTGGTTTTGTGACAAGAATTGATAAATATTTAGCAGACCAAAACCACTACCTCCAATGGCTCTTTTTTAATTAAATAATAAAAAAAACAAGTCTTTAAACTGAGAATAAGGAGCAACATTAAAACTTAAAATGAACAGAAATTTTTCCGTTTATGAGGGGCTTTCCTCCCTCCTCAATACCTCGTTCTTTGCTCTATGAAACTCACCTCCAAACCCCCAGAAAAATATCTGTATCCTTCCCAATAAAAATACTATACGTAAACAATTTGCAAATTTCAAAACTAACAGACCTTTCCTCAGGGGGCTGTAGGGGTCATGTCATCCCCAAAGGCATAATTGGTGTACCTTTCAATCATGCTGAACAAAATGGCTGTCTCAAAGTTTAGATTGGACGACATTGGGGTAGTGGCGCTGTGTGGGAGGAGGGCTAGTTGCCCTCCAATCTTTTACGTCACTTAAAAAAGGGCACCTGAACTTTTAATTTTCGTTCAAATGAGCCCTCTCATCCAATTTTATAGGACTATTGGTTTAATACGATTAATCGTGTGGAAAACGACCAAAAAAAAAACAACAAAAACCAACAAATAAACACGCATCCGTGATCTTTCTTCTGGCGAAAATACAAAATTGCACATTTCTGTAGATAGAAGCTTGAACACTCTACAGTAGGGTTCTCTGATACGCTGAATCTGATTGCACGATTTTCATTGATTTCTTGACTTCCATGGGGTGTTCTCATCCTTTTTCGGATATCATGCAAATTTTCTCGGGCTTGTTGCTTTTGATGGGTAATGCTAAACTTAATGAATCTAATATATTTGGAATTAGCATAATAAGTTAGTTCTTTTAATGTATATAATGGTATCAAGATTTCGTTTTTTAGAGTTTTGGTTAGCCTTCTATTGAGTTACGTTGCTTCTTACTTACAGTTCGTTACCACGAATTGTTTGACTGTATGAGAAATGATACTGACCTTAATCTTAGGCTGAAAATCGTATTCGTAATGGTTTTAGTGTAAATTTGGTAGTTACGGGGTAAAAACGTCGTCTAATTCCAAAAGAATAGAAAATCATGTACTCGGATACAAAAGGTAGAAAACAAATGGTTTTCAGGATTGAGCGATCTGAACGTAGATACATATCAGAACGTTTTTGATATTAATAAATCTTGCCTAAAATCAGCTCCAGCTTCTCTCAGTATCAAAGTATTGTCAGTCAGTATGTTATTGGAGCAGCCAAAGACTAAGTCTAGACACAAGACCAACCAAAAAACTGAGTCCGATGGAAGATCTTTTTGAAGCGTTGAGGGACTATTTAATGCTAGAGAATTCATTTTGTGGTAGATATATTAATAGAATTTGCTGTTAATGGGAAAACGTTATACAGCTGCCATTTTTCATTCATTTGCTTCCGGTAAAAAAATATATTAATACCATATCTCTCTTCAAAGACCATTTTTTATCAGAATGATTTATCAAGGATAGTTCTGCGATATTAATTTCTACAATTATGAAGCGTGGTAAACAAAATAAAAATGAACAAGCATCGCAAAGATAAAAAAAAAAACTTTGTGTTCTTGTGAAAAAAGTTGAAAAACTCTTTCGTAGAACTCACAAACATGTTGGATTTCATGCAAGAAGCCTTATCAAGGTTAAAATTCAATTTGGGATTAAGTCTGGGCACTGTTTCTGTTTTCTGTTTCTGTTCTGTTTTTAAAGTGCCTGTTTCTGTTCTGTTCTTACAAAAAAACAGAAACAAAACAAAAACAGATGACCTGTTTTTATTTACCTGTTCTGTTTTGTTTCTGTTTTTATAATAACTATTTTGTCCTGTTTCTGTTTTTTTTTCTCTAACTGTTTTCTTCTGTTCTTGATTTTACTTTATTGATTCGAGAATGGGATGTTAAGAAATTTCTAACTCACAAAATAGTGTTTTAAATCATAATATGAAATTTTGAAGAAGCGTGATTACACACCATACAGTTTTTGGAACTGGAGCGCTAATATAAAGTAGAAGTAAGTAAAACGATAGCACTCAGTGTTTCTAACATATCGAATGTGCTGCTAGATTGTTTCAGCTAGGCAAAATTAGGGCTTAGGAGTCAGATGAGAGTGCTTGACTTGACTTGACTTATGTCCCATCCGTCCTTGAAGGTGGTTTTGGGGCCTCTTCTTTAACCAGTTCATTGATATGCCTCCTGTAGGTGCTTCTGTTGTCAGCCAGGCGGCTGAGTTGTGGCAGGTTGAAGGGTGAGAAGTTATCCTTCCATCTTTTCAGAGGGCGACCTCTGGGGCGAGAACCGTGTACTCGTCCATCGAAGATTATCTTCGGGAGACGAGTGCTAGTCATGCGTTGGGTATGTCCAAGCCATTTGAGTTGTTGTAGTTTTATTTAGTCTAGTATTGTAAATTTGACTTTCAGATTATGGAGAAGCTTGGAGTTGGATATTCTGTCGTGGTAGGTGATACCAGCGATGCGTCGTAGGGATTTGGTTTCAAAGGCAGCTAGGCGGCATTGATCGTCTGTTTTAAGCGTCCAGAATTCACAGGCATAGATGGCGATCGGAATAATGAGGGAGTAGAAGAGTCGTTTTGAGAGTTGTTGTTAAGTTCTTATTCCTCCAGATGGTCATCAGAGCTTTAAAACTGGAGTTCGCAAGTGTCAGGCGTCTCTTGATGTCTTTGAGTTGGTTGTTATCAGAAGTAAGTAAGCTCCCAAGGTAGGTGAAGCCTTCCACCCACTCAATGGTATCTCCACCAAGCTGAAGGCTGAGATTTATCTGTGAATCAAACTTGCGTGAGCAAAGCATAGCTTTCGTTTTTGAGGTGTTGATGGCCATCCCGAAGAGGTTGGTGGACGAGTGAACGCTGTTAGCCTGAGATTGTAAATCTTGAAGGGACTCGGCTGTTAGGTCTATGCTATCAGCATATGCTAGTTTGTCTATCACCACTCCTCAGACAAGGGCGCCGGGTGGGTTGTCTGTGAGTGAAAGGGCTGCAGTTAGGAAGAAATTGTACAGCTCCGGTGATATTAGGTAACCTTGAAGTACTCCGGTAGCGGTTTTGAAGCTCTCGGTAAGTCCTTCTCCAGCCATGACGCGGCTACTGAACTTCTTATACATGTCTTTGTTCAGCGAGATCAGGTTGTATGGGATGCCAAAGTGAAAAAGGATGTGCAATATACCTTCTCTCCATATCCGATCGAAAGCTTGTTTAAAGTCTATGAAAAGGTGGTAGATGCTGCGGCCAAGTTCGCTATACTTTTCCATGATCTGCCGAACAGTGAATATCTGATCAATTGTTGATCTATTAGGTTGGAAGCCAGCTTGGTATTCCGGAATGACCAATGAGGAAATGGCTCGTATACGCCCGAGCATGACTCTTGTGAGGATTTTTGCTGCGTGGCTGGTAAGACTTATTGGGCGGTAGTTGTCGCAGACAGCTTTAGAGCCTTTCTTATGCAGGGGGATTATCCTGGCTTCGCACCAGGGTAAGGGGAAGTGACATTTTTCCCAAGCAGCTGTGGCAATTTTGTGGTAAAGGTCAAGGAAAGGTTTGCGGTTTACTTTCAGCAGTTCGGGCTGCATTCGATCGGGGCCGGCAGCTTTGTTTGTTCTCAAGTCTCTGATAGCTGCTTCTATTTCGGAGTGAAGAGGGACTTGGATCTGTAGAGGTTATGGGGAAAGTGTCGAGAATTGTAGGGTCTGGGTGGATGTCCAGATTCAGTTTATTTTTAAAATGGTTTTTCCAGCGAGAGCGGATTCCGTCGGTGGATTGTATTTGGTTTCCATGCTCGTCGAGAAGGGAACACGCTTTCATGTCCTTCTTTTTGGCCAATTCCCGCACTCTTCAATACATGTAGTGGGGGTCTCCTTTCTTGAATGCCGATTCACATTGATCACACGTTTCTTTAATAAAAGCACGATGAGCACGTCTGATGGTTTTCTCAACAGCTCGCTTGAGTTGCTTGTATCCGTCCCTACTTTCTTTATCTTGCTTGTTCGTGAGTTGGCGCTTTTCTCCGCAGAGGGAAATGATCTTGTCTGTTATCCAAGATTTCTGAATGTTTTTTTGGGTACCCAGTGTGGAATGAGCGACATCATATATGATATTTGTGTTGCTAGTCACCAAGTAGTCAATATCTTCCTTAGACAGGATAGGTGGAGAGCTCGACGTGAGCTCCGAAATTTTTTTGGATAGAATGGTGATATAGGTCATACGTGTGTTCTCGTCTTTCAGTAGATCTACTTGAAATTTGGGGGTTTTCTTAGACAACTTTGATGCTGTTTTAAGTCTTGTTTCGAATCTAGACATGACAAGCGAGTGGTCGCTGTCAAAGTCGCCACCAGCTAGCATGACTGTGTTTAGGACGGACGTTTTCCAACGTCTAGACACGAGGATGTAGTCTATTAAGTTTTTAGTTTTTCCATCCGGTGAGGTCCAGGATGTCTTACGGCGACGTCTGTGCTTGAACAGTGTGTTTGTAATGACTAAATCGCTGTCTCTGCAGAATTCGATAAGGCGTTCTCCTCTTCTGCTCATTTTTCCATGTCCAAATTTGCCCATTACATCTTCGTCTCCTGTGTGGTTGTTTCCAACGATGGCGTTGAAGTCACCATTGACAAAGATTATGTCCTTTTTAGGGACAGAATCAACTAGACTTTGAAGCTGGAGATACAAGTTTTCAGACTCTTCGTCGTCTCTGCTGGAATCCGGAGCGTAAACTTGGATAATTTTGAGGTTGGTGGGTGAACCTTTCAGGCGGATCATGATGATCCGTTCCTTGAGGGGGGTTACGGATATTAAGGATTTTCTGGCTTTATTAGACAGTAGGAAACCTACACCTTGTCGATGTTTCCCACTATTACGTCCCGAAAGTAGAAGGGTAACATCTCCATGTTTCTCTTCACCAGTGACTGGAAGATGGGTATCGGCGAGACCGATAACGTCCCAGCTGTACAGTGTTATCTCTCTTAGGAGTAGGTCTATTTTTCCTTGTTTAGCGAGGGTTCTAGTGTTGAGGGTACCTATTGAAATAGTTATTTTTGGAGAAACAATAGCCTCCAGGGTTGGTCAGATGAGAGTGCGTAGGTGTGTAAATGGGAGAACAGTAAAAGTACAGTTTTGTTCCACAAAAACAATTTATTTTATAGTGTATATTATTAAGTCAATTGAGCAGCAAATTTGCATAGATACTGTCTAGATGAAGCAGGATTAAAACAAATCACTTATTACTATATATTCTGGTTTTATTAGTAGGGCCTCTGTATCCTACACTACATGGGAAGTAATCTGCTCCTTTAACCGGAAAAACTTTAATTCATCGGTTTTTATGGAATTTATGCTGCTAGATAACAGTGACTTGCTATGATTATTATACTAGCTGATACATAATAAATACCGACTATTAATTTTAAATTTTCTTAAATGTTTAGTCAGAGAGGAATGTAAATGTATTAAAGTCTTGTCCAATAGAAATATATGTTTTTGCTGGCACGTTTTATTGCATCAACATAACAAGATATACTTTTTCAAGATGCCAAATATACTTTTTCTCATGTTAATAAAACCATCTCTAAATATAATCAATGTAAACCCTTTCAGGGAAAAGCCTAGAGTTGAAACAGTGGCATAACTAGCTGATTCTGGCCTAGCTGGCCAAAGTATTATAAAAGCTGATATACTTTTCTCATTCTATAGGATAACACATCTTCCGGTGAACATGGTATTTTTTGCCGTACAGCACAATAAATTAAAAAAAAAATATCACTAAGCAGTATATTATTTCTTGTATCTGTCTCTTAAATACCTATTATAAACAAGTAAATTCCCGTAAAAATTAATACTGTACTGCAAACTGTCTAAGTTTGTAGGAAACCGCAGTTAGGAGCTGTCATTTTGCTTTTATTTGCCGACAGGTTTTCTTGGCTCGTTGCACAAACGAAACCGTTCAGGAGGAAATTGGCCCCTTTCCCCCTAATTACACCACTGAGGTGAAAGAGGTAAGATATTTGGCTGGAGGTGCAATTTTCAAAATGGTAGGCTACTGGAAGGTGTTTCTAATTTTGTGAGAAATCCTAAAGTCAACCTTAGTTTTAAGACAAGGTTGATATAATTTTCTGATGATGATTTTGATGTTCCAAGACATCTCTCTGGGTATCCTACAGAAAAAAGGAAGCAAAGTAAGTATTAAGTGCAAATTCTGAAGAGCATCTCAAAAGGCTAAGGGAGTCTCTGCCATGATATTTATATACTATCTTAAAAGGAAGCACACAATTGACATGCACAAAGAAAAAGTATATGCGGCTGGTGCAGTAATAAACAAACCCAAGCTAACTAAAAAACAAGCTAACAGTAAATCTACTGATGATGATGACCGACTGTGTCATCGAAATATTTAGAGTCTTTGTTTTGTATTTTCGTTTCACTGTCTAAAAAAAGGACTTATCCCTATTTAGAATTCTTATTGTTTTCGTTAACTAAAAAAAAGATATCAAGTCAGGCTGCTTCCCTTAAGAAAGCTCCAGATAGTAAAGCAAGTGACAAAGAGGGCAATGGACTAGTGAAATCTGGAATAAGAAGAGCAGATATACGACAGTTTTTTTTATTTCCAATCCATCAAAACAAGCTGGTCTGTGGATGCTCTGCTGCAAAACCCTGTTTAAGGACAAATTGGCACTTTCTGTGTTTGATAAGCCAGATATGAAACAGCTTATTTAAAAAAACAACAAGGGGCTTGAAAGCACTCTCTGGGGAACCGTCAATCCTCAAAAAGTTTTGCTGCCAGAAAAAAAGGTCAGAAGGCTGCTTTAAGATCTGCCGCTCAGGCTAGCTTGACTTTTCACCGCTGGTGTGCAAAAGGATCTGGCTTTATATGCATCACTGCCTATTACCCCAGGAAGATGAAAAATGAGCAGAGGTTGCGCCACTATCTTTCACATTTCAAGAGGCATAAGCATTCTCATGCAACTACTAACATCTTTTCAGCAATCCAAGTTGCAATCAGGAAGTTTTCAATGACAGATAAGATGTTCTGCGTTGTGACTGATTCTGGAAACAATATCACCGAAGTCTGTAAGATATAAGCCCTTTCTTGAACTTCATGTTTTTAACAGTGTTTTCTTTCATCTGTTGCACACGTTCTTGGATTTTGGTCCGCTTGAAGCTTAGCCAATGACATCCCTGAAGAAGATTGCTTGGAATTCTTTGATGAAGTCGAAGATGTCGATCCAACAGGTGAAAATGATTCAGACGGTCAAACTGATGCTGTGTCTACGGAAGTGGGCGGTGAAAGTAATGGAGAAGAAGAGTGGGAACTGGGAGTCTGTCAAAAAATGAGGTTGCAGCACAGGCTATCCGAAGACACGTTACACTTGCTCAAAAACTGATAGTCGAGGTTGTCACTACCCCTTTTCCTTTGGGAATAGACTATGAAAACGTGCCTAAATAATCAAAAGCATGCCCACTCGTATTCTTAAAACAAAAGTTTGATGTAGGAACACTTTCTACAATAAAGCAAGTGTATGGGTTGAAGAAAGTATTTTCTGCCGCAAATTGAAAGAAATTTTCGAAATAAGTTATCAAAAAGTGCAATTGTTCTTATATTTGCATTCCTTTGAAAAATTTATTTAAGAGAAGAGAATGCTCAAAGAAAGTATTGTGTAGGAAAGGGTCTAAGGTTCTTTGAAATTCAGAATTTGAGAGATTTCTTTTTACATAATTACTTAAGAATGAATTCGGTGGAGGGCCTAGAACATTGTTTTCTAACTCAAAGCGCCGTAAAAATATGCGAAGTACACTTAAACCATGAATTTTCCTTTTGATTTGTCTCTCACACAAATTGGCTAGGAAATAATTAATCTTAAAAAGTTGTTTTAAGCTGCGAGGCAACGAAAATTTTTGACTTGGCGGTAAGAAGTGTCATTTTCCCGTGCACTTTTCTTCTTTCATACAATGTTTAAGATGGTTTTCAAACATCAGGATGGAGGAAGGGGAAAGCATGGTCTTTAGGGGAATACTCACTTCCACCAAAGCAACTATGTGCTATGTTTAAACACTAATAACTTTGAGCTGACTGCGCAATTTGACAACGAAAATTATTTTATTTTCAAAACGTCTCAAATAATTAGTATGCATTTCTGGGAAATTCAATGAAATTCTGTATACGCATAAAAGCGCATTTTTGGAAAAAAGGAACGGGAAAATGGAAGAAAATAACCATAAAAGAGGATGGCAATGTTGTGTGCATAGACATTTTCTCGCCCCTTTATTGAATTAAAATAAAAAAAAACAAGTTTTTTTTAACTGAAAGTAAGGAGCGACATTAAAACTTAAAACGAATAGAAATTATTCCGTATATGAAAGGGGCTGTCCCCTCCTCAACGCCTCGCTCTTTGCGCTAAAGTTTTTTTTATTGTTTTGAAAAATAAAGTTGTACGACAGGGCCAAACTTTAGCGTAAAGAGTGAGGCATTAAGGAGGGGACAGCCCCTTTCATATACGGAATAAATTCTGTTCGTTTAAAGTTTTAATGTCGCTCCTTCCTTTAAGTTAAAAAAGCTGTAATTTTTATTTAATTTCTGAACGTTTTTGAATTAATGGAGCTTTGATTTTGGCTCACCGTACATGAATAATCAGAATGAAACTTGTATATTAATTTTACTGTTTTGGCTAAATGGCTTTCTCGTAATTGTCTTCTGACGTAACTTACGAATTAACTTACGTAACGAAGTTTTATATTTCTATGTTTTTATACGTATATTAGGGAGTTTACCCCTAGTCAATACCTCGCACTTTACGCTAAAGTTTGAATTTTGTTCGGATCAGAAACCCCTGAATCACAAAGGCTGGTTAATTAGAATAGATAACTCTTTTGAAAGTACTAAAAAAAAACTTTAACTTAAAGGGCGAGGTATTGACTAGGGGGCGAACCCCTAATATACGTAATCATTTCTGTTTGTTTTAAGTTTCAATGTGGCTTTTACTTTCCGCTTGTGGCTTTGCTTTACTTTGTCTTACTTCCAGTGGAAAAAACTTGTTTTTTTAATTTAATTTCTTATCGTTTTTTAAATAATGCTGGGAAATCCGGCGCCCCCTTCATAGAAATGTCCCTTCCCCCAAGGAAATATCCTCCATTGAAAGATCCTCCACCGTAACCCCCTCCTCTGACCCCCCCACCAGAAAAAAATATCTCCTGAAACGTCTGTGTACTTCCCATTAACCAATACCATATGTAAACAATTGGCAAAGTTCGTAACTTGCAGCCCTTCCCCCAGAAACTGTGGGGGATTAAGTCATCCTCGAAGACATATCTATTAGATTTTCAGCTATGCTGAACAAAATGGTCATCTCAAAATTTTGATTGGGCGACTTTCGGAGAAAAATGAGCGTGGGAGGGGGCCAAGTTGCCCTCCAAATTTTGTGGTCACTTAAAAAGGGCTCTAGAACTATTAATTTTCGTTCAGATGAGCCCTCTCAAGATATTCTAGGACTAATGGATCGATACGGTCACCCCTGGGGAAATAATAATAATAAAAAAAAACAAATAAACACACATCCGTGATCTTTCTTTTTACAAAAAATACAAAATTCTACATTTTTGCAGATAGGAGCTTGAAACTTCTATAGTAGGATTCTCTCATACGACGAATCTGATGGTAGGATTTTCATTAAAATTCTATGACCTTTAGGGGTAGTTTCCCCCTTTTTTCGAAAATAAGGCAAATTTTCTCAGGTGTGTAACTTTTGATGGGTAAGACTAAACTTAATGAAACTTATATATTTGAAATCAGCATAAAAATTTGATTCTATTGATGTGTCTAATGGTATCAAAATGCCAGTTTTTAGAGTTTTGGTTGCTATTGAGCCGGGACACTCCTTACTTACAGTTCGTTACCACGAACTGTTTAAAAACTGTTCTTTTTGGCAGAAAAATGCTATAATAGTACTGATAATAAACAAAAACTTATCATTTACACTGTTTCTTCTTCTTTAAGCTTTAGGTGTTCGGAAAACCAGCAGTTTTTGAACAAAAACTGCTGTTTTCTGAAGTGGCTGCTTCACCGAAACAGCCACTTTCTGTGTTTGATAAGCCAGATATAAAACAGCTTATTTAAAAAAACAACAAGGGGCTTGAAAGCACCATTTGGGGGAACCGTCCATCGTCACAAAGTTTTGCTGCCAGAAAAAAGAAAAATTCAGAAGGCTGCTTTAAGATCTGCCGCTCAGACTAGCTTGACTTTTCACCTCTGGTCTGCAAAAGGATCTGGCTTTATATGCATCACTGCCTATTACCCCAGGAAGATCAAAAATGAGCAGAGATTGCTCCAATATCTTTCATATTTCAAGAGGCATAAGAATTTTCATACAACTACTAACATCTTTTCAGCAATCCAAGTTGCAATCAGGAAGTTTTCAATGACAGTTAAAATGTTCCGCGTTATGAATGATTTTGGGAATCATGTCACTAACGCCTGTAGGATATGAGCCCTTTACTGAACTTCATGTTTTATCAGTGTCTTCATTCATCTGTTGAGCGCGTTCTTGGATTTTCGTCTACTCGAAGCTTAGCAAATGACATCCCTGAAGAAGATTGCTTGGAATACTTTGATGAAGTCGAAGATGTCGATCCAACTGGTGAAAATGATTCAGACTGCCAAACTGATGCAGTGTCAACGGAAGAGGGCGGTGAAAGTAATGGAGAAGAAGAGTGGGAGCAAGGAGTCTATAAAAAAATGAGGTTGCAGCACAGGCTATCCGAAGACACGTTACACTTGCTCAAAAATTGATAGTCGAGGTTTTCACTACCCCCTTTCCTTTGGGAATGGACTATGAAAACGTGCCTAAATAATCAAAAGCATGCCCACTCGTATTCTTAAAACCAAAGTTTGATGTAGTAACACTTTCTATAATAAAGCAAGTGTATGGGTTGGGGAAAGTATTTTCTGCCGCAAAGTGAAAGAAATTTTCGAAATAAGTTATCAAAAAGTGCAATTGTTCTGATATTTGAATCCCTTTGAAACACTTATTTAAGAGAAGAGAATGCTTAAAGAAAGTATTGTGTAGAAAAGGGTCTAAGTTTCATTGAAATTCAGAATTTGAGAGATTTCATTTTAAATAGTTACTTAAGAATGAATTCGGTGGAGGGCCTAGAACATTATTTTCTAACTCAAAGCGAGTAAGGAGGGGTCAGGGGGCACCACTTACACATAAGTTATTCAAGGATTATTGATCCACGAAGGGGGACAGATTTCTGAGAAATTGATTGCATAATCGACTAGGACAAGAGGGGAAGTAGATTTCTGGGAAATTGATTACATAATCTGACGGTGAATTATTGATTCTAACGGGAACAGAATCACGTGTCTCTTTGTAAGCCAATCAGGGGGTCGGAAATATTAGCGGGACAGGATTGCAGAGAATATAAGGAAAGGATTTTTGCTATAGTTTTATTAGTGTGTGAATAGAATTCAAGGAGTGAGAACAGTTTGACTTTACTCATTAGGATATATTTGTAATAATAATGAGTGGAATGTTTAAACTAATAGAAGTTGATAGTGGAGTTGGTAGCAATGATACAAGAGCACCAAACATTGCGGTGGAAATTACAAGCGGATCACGGCTTTGTCTGGAATGGGATAAAGTATATGCAAGATATGTGATATCCTTGAGCAAATTTAAAATGGAGGATCAATTATGCTTCGCTGCAAAAGTTGATATAGCGCATGTGAATAGACTTCAAAGTGCTTTAAGTGCATTAGTGAAAAATATCGAAGACAATAACCTGTATCTCTAATTGTACATGTGTAGTATTATTGTTGTAATTATACAATAAAATTGTTTCGAAATCGAAAATGTTCCCTTTTTTTGTTAGAATGTCGGGCTAACGAATCATGGTCAGTCTAGAGTCAGCAGTGAGAGTGATAGGATTGAAAAATGAATAAATTTGAGAAAAAGAGAATTAGATAGAATCTTGTGTTTATGGAAAAACATTTGATTTTGGATGATGATTTTCTCGTTTAATCCATTCAACGAAAGATATTCTCACAGGGGACACTTGACAATATAATGAAAACTGATTCTCCCCCATTGGACTATTGTATGAAACTTTGTCATTGTGACTCAAATGCTTATACTCAATTTATTGATATATTAATTGGAACAAAGCAAAACAATATCGTGGATATACTTTTGAAAACATTGCCATAGATTTAATGTAGATGGCTCCCCCATTCGAAAGAGGTGACGTCATAGAGTTACTCCTCTCCCATTCCTCCACCCTGAATTTATCGAACGAGGATCAGTTTCGTTTTAGCTGTGAGAGAGTTGACATCGGAAACCAAAAATGTTCTATACATACCCACTATGCATGTACACTCTTGGCAGTTGGACATCATGTGAGAATTGTACAACTATTGATGACTATAATGAAAAGTGCAAATTTTGTAATCCTTGTAAATTACATAGAGGCTATGCAGTAAAAATTAAAGGATATAATTCATGTCTTGAAGAGATTTGTGACTCTCACCCTAGAGGACATCTGTGCTCCAACTGTCACTATGACAAATGTTAACAGTGGGAGAATACTTACCCCGGTATGATTGGAAAGAATCCCAAACGTGATTTCAGTTTATTTCTACGAGATTGGTATCGTCGTGGATTTAAATTATTCTGGGAGGAAGAATCAGGTTTGCGATTCAACTGTTGGGGTAACAACACAATTTGGTTTCTACGTCATCGTTGTGACGACAATGCCTACTATGACTATAAACCAAGTGATTTTTATTTGGCAGTTACTGAATGTGATTCACCATTAGAAAACACTGTATGTGATATTGCTTCAAATAGACAGATTGAAACTCGTGAATTTCATAATATGAATGCAAATAGTATCATTGACTATACAAAGAGATATGGCGAGAGTGAAGTTGCATTATACTGTAGAAAATGTAACCCTGACTTTGCAGCCAATCAAGATCAATATACAGTGAATCCAAAAGATTTACCAGCATTAGTGGTACACGAAAGTTGCCTATACACCGAAGAAGAAGAAATATAAAGTGAAGAATAAAGACATTGTTGTATATACATTTTTCATTTATTAATAAACAAATTCACATACATTTTTTAAGCACTTTACTCGTAGGGCACCGAAATTTATATTATACAGGTCTGAGAGGATATGTTCCACCATAAAGTCGTTCAGACGTGGATTGTCTAAATAAATGTTGAGAAACTGCTTGTAAGTATAGCCGCGACATCGGAACACAAAATATAGTAGTGCCTGAAAGCCACAGCCTTTAGTCGTCTGATCCTGCACTCTCTTCCGATTTTGAATAATAGCTTTCCCACTGCTCTCAATATTGTTACTGATGTGGGGAGCGTAGAATGTATAGGGTAGACCAAGAGAATCAAAAAATTCAATCGTCTTTGCTGTTTGTAAGATGCACAACCAATGACCCGTCTGCACAGTCGACGGACTGCTATTAACAATAATTAGGGTATTGTTGGCACTTTGAATTTTTTCAAAAAAGTCCGAGGGCAGACAATAGGATCTGTATTTGGACATGTAGGGGTCCATACTAAATACATTGATTATTTGACTGGTGTTCATGGTGCCAAGTCTAGTAGAACACTGCCTTCGGGAGTGATTTTCCAATGGGCTTCATATTGATTTAGCGAGATTAGTGCAATACTCTCAGCTAATGGGTCGGCAAATTTACACTCTAAACGCACACTCCCCGTACGTACTATACTCATATCCTGGGTGCCAGACAAATCCAATACAATAAGACAAATCCAGGTATTTTAGCAAACATTTCTTCGGTTATACCATTTTCAAATAGTTGTGAATCATGATCTAGGGTTTGTATGGTCAACTCATACAATGTTCTATAGGATTTATCAAAAGATAGATTGTAGAGTGGGATTCCATTTACTTTGAAGACAAAAGATTTGTCTTTGAAGCCTGTTTTGATGGAATTTCGCCATTGATAAAGGATGAGTCGGTGAAGGTGCTTGACCCCTTGGCAATATGAAGTTGATTGGTGATTGCATGAGGAACAAGTAGTTTAATATTATTTCCACTGGCTCTCAGTTTTTCCACTGCCAAAGCAACAGAACTCATAACTTGTTGTTTGCGTACATGTAGTATTACCGAGGTGTGAGAGAGAGTTACATCAGGATTGGCAGCAAGTTCTTTTCTCAATATGAAATTGGATGGTACAAGCGTCAATTTTATATCCACTTTAACATTGGGTGGTAGCCATTGGGGTATATTAAATATTTCATGATATATTTTTCCAACTAGATGTAATTCACTAGTTGTAGTATTTTTAAGTGCATCTGTACTATCAGTATTAGTAATATATTCATATCCATTGGAGGTGCCTCTCAATTTCTTGTATGATTTGGGTGTCATCAGCATGAATTGCATATAGCTTGTATAATTTGAGAGATTGTTGCTTGTTCTCACCAGTGTGCCATTGATGTAGACACTGATTTGACGAAATAATTTATGCAATATACAATTTTCATAGGATATTCCATCGGCAAGAATTGGCAATGTACTATCGGATTTCCGGACTTTCATTCGTAAATCTATAAATTTCGAAGACATGTCCATAAAGTAGTCTTCATTGGAATAAATTTGAGAGTGAATATCATCGGAGAAGGATTGCTGTGGGTAAAATTGTTCATAGTATTCATGTTTTACACTCACATCAACATTTTCGGCATTGAATAGATTTAATGAGGAGGTGATTGAAGGTTGAGAATCCTTATGCAGTAGATATGAAATCTTAGGAAAAGAAATCTAGTTTCGATCTAACAGTTCTCTTCCTGGGGCTTCTTTTTCTACTGTTTACAGTGCGTGTCGTCTTTATCCTTCTTTTCTTTGACAGGGGTGATGTCTTACGTTTCTGACCTGAGTAGAGACTGGTGAGTGATGCACTGTTTCTCGACCTTTTTAATCTTTTCAATTTTGTTTTAATCTCTCGCCCAGGGTTATCGTACTGGACCTAAGATTTTCCGAGGCACTTTTTTAAAATCCTTGCCAGAGCCCCAATCGTATAGTTTAAGGATGCAAAATCTGTTGCAGCCGGTACAATATATTTTCTATCCAGAGGTAGTGCAGAGCGAAACAGCTTAGCAAACCAACTGCCAAGACCGTAGCCAGACATCGACGAGCGACCTTTGTAATAGTCCATTCCATTGCCCTGTTGTCTTGGGCCAAGAGTATTAATATAGCAGTTAATATCAGGACAAATGAATACCACTTTTCTATTAGAAATCTTGTTGTTGAATGGGTCGAAAATGGCATGTAATCACAGCCAAACCTTTTGATATTGCTAGGGGATCACCTAATTCAGTTCTTAGTGTTAACTGACAGAGTTCCAAATAGGAAGTGTTTACGGGAATATACTGAAGATGCTTTATATTGTAGTTGTGAATATGTTCTTGATTGGTTTTTCGTTCAAGAACTCGTAGGAGGGGAACATTGCTATTGCCGACCCAGGATGTTTCCACAAATGAAGGGTAGAGAAATATACAAGTGTCCGTGGAGAAGGCAGGCGGGTAGTGTTTCCAGCTGTTTTACCGTTGATTATATTGAGCTTCAAGCCAGGAACATCATTTAGATTATCATTGAGAATAACCTTTTCATCAGCAATAGGTGAACTAATGTAGATCTTGCCCTCCTCCTTTGAATAGTTGAAATGAAAGGCTCCTTTTTTACGAGCGGAAATTCTTTTATTAATAGAACGACAGAAATCATTCATACAGGTGAGTTCTTCATAAGGTAATTCAATATATGGATAATTCATCCAATTGATTTTTTGAATTTGTTCTTGATCACCTGAGGATGGTGGTGGCGGCCAATCATAGGGTCTAATTTTTATTTCATATTTACGATCTTTTCACAGGATGTCATATGTGTTGTTGAGAATACAGTCGACAAGAGCCATTTCATACTTTCCATCGTCGAATTTGATGGTGGGAGAGAGCTTCGTCCAAAAATCACTTGTTCTATTCAAGTCATTGTAGAAAGGATCAGAAACATTGGACATGAAAGTCACATAAAAATCATTGGGCATTGTCAATATTTTCAACACTGACCCAAGAATCAAAATCAGAGTTGTATCCTAGCCAGCGAACAAGCAACTGTCTCTTGTCCCTACGAGTACGACTCTTTAATATCTTTTCAATTTGATAAATTTCACTAGTGTTTCTAACATATTCATAAAAACCGCCGAGAATCACATAATCTTTGGTATCTCGCAGTCGATGTGTCGTGGGTGTAGTGTCTAGGATTTTGGACACTTCAAAAAGTTCAGTGCTCCATAAATAATTCCCTTTTTCAAAAATATTGGTGGTTCTATTTATTCGAAGAGTATCACCAACATTGAATTTATTCTTTTTCTTCTCATTGCCATTGGAATATTGCTTTAGAAAAGCATAAAATATATTTTCACTGCAATGAACTTCCCGAGGGCTTGAGTTGGACAGAGATCGATGTGGTCGTTGATTGCATATTTCCGTGTTTTTATCTAAATCATGAATAAAAGCAGCAGTATATTTCAATGTACAATATCATGAAATTAATAGACGAATCGTTCTTATCAATAGTTCAGCCAATGCAGCCTTTATCGGGTTGTGACTATGATAGAGTGTTGTATTATATTTCAATAGAACCTTTTGCACATGAGGATTAACAAATTCGCTACCGCGACCTGATTGAATTTTTCTATAGCAATCCTGTTCAAGAATACTTTCTAAAGCATGGGCAACTTCAACACCTCTCTTTGATTGCAATGGAATAGCGTAGGCATAGCGACTAAAGACACTGATTGCCCCTAGAATATATTTGTAGGGTGCATTGTGACGTTGTTGAATCGCGTCTAAAGTTAAAAGATCAGTTTTCTTTATATGCAGAGGGAAAAAGGCTTTAGTTTGTCGATATTGTTTGCCACGAAGCCTACGATTCCGATGCAGTGTGTTACTCGGTTCATTTTCTAGACGCTCTTTTGCATTTTTTAATGTGCTGCCATCTATGTCAGAGGCAACTTTAGAAAGCGTTTTGGGGGAACTTAGACTTCCCGCTTCACCAATGTTTTCATAGACATGTTTCAGAACTTCCACCATTTTGAACGCAAACACGTAGTGTAATGTCCACTCCCCTTTTCCACACTGGAGGGTGAATCAATCCGTCTTTGCTTTTGACTAGCAGCCACTGGTGTTATAAAATCATTGCTCTGCTGCTGCTGCTAGTATTTTCCAATATTGAATCAACTTCTTTTTTAAATGGTGGTGTTGGTGTTGTTTGGAGGACTATATTCTCTTAGTTTCTTTAGAATTTGCTTATTGCCAATAAGACTTTTGGGGAAGTTTGATACATTTAGAAAGGTATATAGATTATTGTCAAATGATAAAAGTCGTTTACGATTCTTCACCATATCACAAATTAAATCAAGTAGATTATAACTTTTCCCCTGAATTATAATTCGTTTGCCAGTGCTATCGACTTGAACTTGATTATCACCACTTTCCAACATGAGAAATGTTAATACCCTTTTACTCTGTTCTCGATAGGTCACTGGCAATAGTTTTCCAATTGATGTCACTATGGAACTCAATTCCTTCTCCTTTGATTGCACTACTGAATCTTGATGAGATGTTTCCTGTTTATAGGGATCTGTGATGACGGCGGGTCTCTCACGATAAGGTCTATGTTTGTCCACACGTCGCAATGCATCTTGAAGTAAAACTAGCTTTTTGTCATCAGCAATATTCTCATCATTAATGAATTTGCTTAGATTGTCTTCAAAATGTTCCACGGGCGAGAGGACAAGTTCAAATGGCGTCAATTTATAGGGTTTAGTGATTCTCTAGAGAAAACTGTTTACAAGTCCTGCAATTATTGCCAGTAAAAGTGTAAAAAAGCTACTGCCCGCTTGAAGGAGACGTTTTCTTTAAAAAATTTCTCCCTTGTTTTTGCAAGCCAAGGCGCGTACAGTGGAACGATGTTGCTTTGTCTGTTGTCTAACACCTTTTGGAAAGTTTACGTTGCCCTAAGTTAAATTTAAACAAAGTTCAGATATTAGATTAATGAAATCATTGTCAACACCATGTTTGAGTATAGCCTTCCTGAGTGGAGGTTTTGAAGTGCCTAAAACGAAAAATAAATGCCGTTGTTCGTGTAGTTTCTTCAATGTCATGATGGCAACTAATAGCTTTTTCTACTGTTCACCGGAAGATATACAGTAATTTCTTTGTCGAAAATATCTATGACTACACGTAGATCCTCGGGTGTGCTCTGATTAAGATCTAGCAAAATGTACCCGTAGGGCTTATTTGTCACCTGAGTGTACGCTGACAGCAGAAATTTGGGGGCACCTGGATATATTTGCTTATTGAGAGTTATTAGCGAGCTAGAATCACGAACAACTCGGTAGATAATATAGATGGTGCAATTCAAAGCAAGGGTTCTCATACATTTGCTCTGATGAAACAGATTGTGTAGAACTAGGGTTATGGAAATCTGTTCATGATGAGAACGAACGGTAGACAGCTGTAGCATTTCCTGTGAGAACCGTTCAATTGATTCAGCCAAATCATCAATAATCAGCCACGAGTTTAGTTCAATACTATTGAAAAAATCAAGTCCCCGTATGAATTGGATTGATATGGATGTGGCAATAGCTTTTATTTGATCGTAGGACTCTTGCCAAATACTAGAGCAATAATAAATTTTCTTTGGTTTTTCCAAAAACATTTTATTACAATTTTGAATTATTTTAGCTAAAAGTGTCGTTTTCCCCGACATTGATGGACCACACAGAAACGACCTGAATGGTGTTTTAAATCGATAGATAGTGCTTCTGCTGTTGACAACAGTCAAACTACAACTAACTGTAAAGTATACTTGTCCAATGAATAAGTAGTAATAATAATTTTTCCATTGATCTATCTAGTATGTTAACAAGAACAATAAAAACAATATTTCATTCATTTATTAACATAAAAATACTTTTCTGTTCAACAAGAACAACATTTATTGAACAAAAACACTTGTTCAACAAGAACATCAAAATTTATTAACAACAACAAGAACAACATTTATTAACATAAAAACACTTTTCTGTTCAAGAACAACATTTATTGACAACAACATTTTTTCACTTTTTTGTTCAACAAGAACAATATTTTTTATCAAAAACACCCTTTTGTTCAACAAGAACAACACACACTATTTTTACAATAACATTTATTGTCATAAAAATACTTTTTGTTCAGCAAGAACATCAACACTATTTGTACACACACACATTTTTGTAGAATAGCACTATTTGTACAACACTTATTGACAAAGAAACAACTTAAAATAGCACAGTTGAACACTATGAATTTAAAAGTATACCCCCAACCCCCCGGGAATCGCGGGCCGAAGGCCGGTCGCAGGCGGGACCCCCTCCCCCGGAAGCCGCGGGCCGAAGGCCGGTCGCGCGCGGGACCCCCCACCCCCCTCGGTGCCGCTGTGGAAAAACTGTATACAATAGTCGTCGTCACTGCTGTAGCAGGTTGGGTTAGGTTTGAACATTTAAGTTAATTCATGAAAGGTTGGGTTAGGTTGGAGCATTTAAGTTAATTCAAGAAAGGTTGGGTTGGGTTTGGGTTAAGTTAATTTGTCCAGACCAAGTTGATTGCGATAGTCCACACATTCAACCCGGTCTGAAATTTGATAGTGGCCATGGGGGAGTACATTTACACCATTCTCGAGCACAAAGACATTGTCGGATATACACGACATTGCATTCTTTTCCACTCTAACAGTATCATTTTTATACTGTAGAGAGCGAATTGCAAGCACTTGTGCTCTCGGGACTAGGCTACTCTCTACACAGTTTCTGTAGACACTCATGTTGAAATTGTTCTTTACAAAATGTGTAGGCACCCCTTTACACGCCTGCTTTTCATCCCTGTTATGAGTTTCAACGCAATAAACTTTAGGACCTGGGAACACCCCATTGGATATCAAATCAATCCCCATCTCTGATTTTAACATGAGTAGCTGATTGGGGCCTGACGTTTCACCAACTCGGGGTAGAGGGACAGATTCCAGTTGGTGAAATCCATCCGCAAGCTGATGTGTTCCCCATTTTCTAAATCCCCCAATAAATCCCCGGTTTTTACTTTTAACAGCAGAGAATCTGTGTCCCCATAGTAAACTTGAACCTCCCCCTCCCTTGGCCATTGTACCTTGCACACATTGTAAAAAAATGACAACATGAGCCTTTTGGAAATTTCAAGTACTGAACTACCTCCTGCTATATTCTTGTTCAGTACCACATTTCTCTTTTTCCTGTGTAGAAGAACCATGCTTGTCTCTATGCTCGTGAACGATGTAAAATTGGGGTCTGCAATAATTCGTGCACACTCTTGGGGGTCAGTCACGACGTCACAACGAGGTCTGTTCCGTACGTTTCACACATTTTTCCAAAGACTGAATTTAAAATGAGCTTGTACATTTCCTTTTCTACTTTACTGTTTGCCCGAGGGCGTTTATCAACAAAGGTATCGATAAACGTCTTAAAATAAGGTTTTTGATTGAATTGCAGGACCCTATGTATTTTGGTGATCTTGAAACCATTGTTCACCATCCAGTACAAAAGCACATGATGAACAAGGGTATTCTCTCTAGGGTCCAGGTCTGCAATCAGTTTCTGCTTGGAGGGGGTCCATTGCATCCCCATATCCTCAACCAATGATCGATTGTATGGACTCAGTGAGTCCTTGGTCACTGGTCGATTGATACAGGGGAAACAAAATCTCTGACTGAATCATGAAGCGCCAATGGAATGTGCCCGTCAATTGTCCTCAACGGTGTGGCCCATTGTCCTCAACGGTGTTAATGTCGGGGAACTCACAAGGATTCTCAAGCCATTTATAGTTCCCACACGGCAAAGAGTAGTGAGACATTGCCGAGGGATACAACGAGTTCATGTCAAGGAAAACTGCATTTGACTTTACATCAGTGTCTTGTCCGCTTGGATCTGATACATCAGTTATCAAACCTATTTCTTCCCTACTAATTCTTATAATCAAGTCCATCACCAAATGTGGTGTGGAACAATAATATCCTATATCTAGTCCAAACTCTGAATAGATTTGATCTGTGTTCTTGCAGACAATATCTAACAGAGTTAAAACGTCACTGGTCAAGTACTGTCTACAATAATCCCACCCATTTTTACAATTACCCTTAGCCCACACCTTCTTGGCAAATTCACATTCCTCGGCAGTGCATTCACTGTTGGTGAGTGAATTAAAGAAAGCTTCAATTGGAGGTAGTTTCTCCTCGCTTAAGCGAGTGCCAGAACAGTAATAATCGTATACATATACACCTTTACAGGTCAAAAGGTCATACATTTCACTGTCTGGAAAGTGCTGTTTAAGCAAGGGAAAACTATCAAAATTGTCACTTTTCTGCACTTGAATCAATTGACTCAATGCCTTGGGGAAAAAACTAAAAGAATCTAAAAACCTGTTTTTATTCAGGCACGTATGCCCTTTATTCACTACCTGCCATTTCAACTCGAGAAGCACTAGCTTCTCTGCTGATTTTGGGATGATGTTATAGGTAAATGAATTGTTTACCCATGGACTATCTACTCCCCCTCCCTCCCTGTGCATACGTGCCAAAGCCGGTAAAATAAATTTTAAATCATAATTTGTATTATGAATAAAAACTGGAATTAAAAACTGCTGGCTTACATTCACATTGCATGATTGATGTGCTACCCCTTTAAAATTACTACCCCCTGATGATATTTCCTGCCACAAGTGTCCATGATCGATCACTTTCCCCTTCTCCCCTCTTTCCCCCTAGTCCCCTTCCCCTTATCCCCCTCTTCAAACTCCCCCTTACAAACCCAGCATATTTTTTATTTTTAATCGCGAGACGATCCTTTGCAGACAATACCATTGGGTAATGGGTATTTCTCAAACGAGAAATAGCGTCATTTGCAGTGCCAATTAATTCGGTCAGTGCCTTGACCATGCACTCACCCTCATCATACGTTTCGACTATTTCTAATAACTGCATAGTGTTAGAACTGTCTCTTTGGACGTGGGCATAAGAAACTGCAATGGCTCGATGTTCTTAGATTCGATTCGGAAATCGAGGATCGTTCACTTCCACTAGCTTCACTTCACAATCCAAAGAGATTTTATTGCTTTAGAGGAGGGTATTTTGAAAACTTTTAAAGCGTAAAATGGCCCTATCACCTGAAACCGTTTCCACTGACTGGTAGCCATGCCGTCTACAATGCTTCATATGATTTTGTAACTTTAATTCTGTCCAAAATTGAGACAGGTATGTTGGACAGTAGAAACGTATCCCCTTATTCTCACTCTCCCCCGGAACTCTACTGATGCCTGTAATTGGGTTGAAAGGGTCAATTGCATTAGGTTCACTAGGTGGTGTGTACAACAACCAAACCCAGTGCTTCACCAATTCAATTGACGGGCCCCTTACTGGGAACACCACCCCTTTCATATTAGAGCGAGCCCTATCATCAAATTCAGTTTCATATTGAACCACAGTAACGCCGATATTTAAATGGGCATTGGCCCTTTCAAAAATATCAATGGACTTTAGCGTTACTGGGTGTTTTCCCTCTAAACAAGTGAAATCTACAATGGGAAAATCGAACCCCTCCTTCCCATGTACAGCCCAGTATTCTAAATTTTTCTTTGTGGCTTCATCTGCTAAAGGCCGGAAAGCTGATATTAGGAAAGTGTACATGAAACATTTTTGACCTGTTTCAAAACAGATTCGTTGAACGCCTCTGCAAACTTCTAAATCTGGAATATATTTTTAAACTATTACCCTTTCCCCATGCCCCCCTCTTAAAATAAAATCTTTTTTAAATTTACAAATATTAACGCTTAAATTTTCAACAAACAAAACCACAGACCCACTCCCATTTTCGATATAGTTTTCGAGATGCGTAATGTGGTCTATCAAATCCATAAAAACTGTTTCATAATTTTCTAAATGCGGATAGACCACTAGCATCTTGGTATGTACATAATGATCATAAACCTCGCTTTTACCTTCATTTAAATGAAATACCCTTAAAACAATTGAAACCTTAATTGAATCCCTACCCTCCCATAACTGAACTTGGTTTTCTAAGAGTGCAAGAATTCTATCTACATATATATGGACAATTTTTATAGGGTAAAATACAAAATTACCCCCCATAAGCGAATTAAAAGGATCCCCAAAAGTCGCAGAGTAAACACCTATCGTATTTAATATTGAATTTGACCACTGGAATTCGGGAAATGTTATAAATTGGGTATTGTCACTCTCTCCCTCCCCCTCTTGTATGTTATCACCACCCCCTTCCCCACATTGTTCAATAATAGGGTTGTTCGAAGCCACTTCATTAGTTCGAAGTATGTTCATGTAATCAGTGGGGGGAGGGTTCCCCGATAATTCATTGGCAAAATCCACTAAAAGCTGCAAAGTATTCGGACTTAGCAAAGGTAAATACCCCTGCCCAACTGCGCTACTATCTACATTAAA
This sequence comes from Artemia sinica, assembly GCA_027921565.1. NCBI lineage: Eukaryota > Metazoa > Arthropoda > Branchiopoda > Anostraca > Artemiidae > Artemia > Artemia sinica. The sequence goes on from CM051262.1 coordinate 60,772,668, forward strand.
AAATCAGTTAAAAAATCATCAATATTGACATGAATTACGTTAACAATACCATTCTACGGTGAATTGTTGCAGAACTCCACAGGCGCGTCTTCTTCTCCAACTGACGAGCAGGGGGGAGATGGCAAATATGGAACCGATGCAACCTATAACAGAAAATAGCTCAAACAACCCCTCAAAAAATTTCATATTAATACTCTATCTGCTTTGGAAAAAAACCGGGGTCTTTACTTGGTAGTCTAACTCCTTCAGGCCATATCCTCTCATGATACACAACTCATTCTGATAGAAAATTGTTTTTATAATATTTGTAGAGGCAAGATGAAGCATTCGTTAATAAAGCAGTTTATATCGCAAAGATTTTGCTAGCCTTTTTTGGCTTCGCTAAGAGAATTTAGAGGGGTGAATGTATACAATAATTAAACAATTCAATGGGAGAACGCTATATTTCCTTTAGGAGAAAAATTCCCTTTTAATATCTCTGTCACACTTTTACTGTGTTGAAAAATGGTATATTGAAAGACCTAAAAAAAAGATGGAAGAAATAGGTAGATATTTTTATAACCAGATAGAAAGTATAGGTAAAAATGCTTACATTTCCCTATTCCGGTTGGACTTGTGTGTCAGATGGTCCTGGGAACGTCTGTTGGAGGATGGACGGGAAAGCAGTATCAATGGCTTGCATCGATTTTGTGGCGGTGGCAGTGTCACTGGCTTTTAGAGATGAGCCAGCGGTGTTCATCATCCTGTGAGCAGCTGCCCATTCTCTTTTCGGTTTTTGACCAGATTATATTGCTGTCTGCATGGAGGACACAGGGGGCTGGTAAAGCGTGGCCCTGAATGGCTCAGCTATCTCCAGTTGTTGCATTAGAGTAGCGCCATTAGCCTTAGCTCTCTTTTGAGGTGGAGGCACGCATTCTTCAAAATTGTCCTTAAAAAGAAGAAAAATTTAGTATGGAATAACAATCCCCCTCTTTACAGAAGGAAATTAGTACCCCCCGCTCCTAACCAGAATTTATTGTTAGGCATAATTTTGTCTAGAAAGAATTTATCTCAAAGAAGCCCCTCCCCCCTTTTCAGTAAAGCAAAAAGTGAAAATTTGCGAGAAATATACTAGGCTTAGAAATCAAACGTTTTTATTACACAACTTGTGAAAAATAAACCTTGACAAACAGTAGTCTGTAGCCTTAGGATAGAAATCAATGTTTCTATTTTTACCATTTAGAAAAAAAAATAAAAAAACATTATTCTTTAGAGCCAACAACTGCATCAAATCCAGTACAGTGATTTAAAATTTAGATCTCAAAATAGTCAGCCATAAATATGGTATAATTAAAAGCTAACCAAACACTAAACTTCAGTGTTGCGTGTCGGAATGACCACATTAGGTTTCTTGTCAAAGGGTGTACATGTCTGCACAAAAAATCCTCTCCCTTACTTTTCACGCGAAGAAACAGTTTGTTTTCACCTTACAATGAAGGTGTTAGAAGCGAGGCATTGCCCCTTCCCCCGCATAAGCACTGAGTACTCAAAATGGAAAAAAATAATTTAGATAGTCCCGTAGGCTACAAACCCTTAGCATACCTTTCGAAGTGTTATAAGCTCAAGAAATAGGGGGTATTTAGATATGGACTTGTTAATACAGTTCCAGTCTATAGGCTTTAAATTAGATAAAAAAGATCGTTAACCCAGCGAATAGGCCTAAAATTTGCGATCATAGGTAAAAATGCTCTTCAATTTACACTTAATATAGACTTAATGTAACCCCACTCTCCTAAATTAAAGACTTTTCTTTCTAGCCTTGTGTATCAAAGTTAAAAAACCATAGTTTTCACGCTTCCTCCTGGGAATATAAAAGAAACTTTATCGAAAAAAAAGCTAGAAAAAAGGAATGATGGCTCTCGTTTTCCTGCGAGACATTTCAAGATGTATCTAAGAAAATATGCACTCTAAAGAGCTGTTAACATCCCCCTCCACCTTTTACATAATCCCCCCCCTTTTACATAATGTCCTAAAAATATTTGTTATGCATTAATTTTGTCTAGAAAGCATTTATCTCAAAGAAGCCCCATCTCCCCAATTCATTTTGATAATTTTAAACACACCAAGGAGAAAAGAAAGTTTTGAGCAATAACTTTTGTTGAACGAATTAAATTGTGATGAAAGGTGGAGCTACTATCGTAATTCATAAGGATTTAGCAAAGCCGGATGTACTTTAAAGGGTTCAATAATTACACCTGTTTAAATCTTTGCGGAAATGCTTAAGTCAAGTTAGCGGCTTAAATGGAAACAGTATATTAATAGCTAAGGGTTGACAGAAAGTTAGCTGTCACTTTTAGGTAAGATACAGAAAGAATTAATTAATCAAAAACAGAATTATTTCCAAAGAAAGAATTAAATTCGTAAACAGTTTTGAAGGGGGGTTTACATGGTAAAAAAGAGTGTATTTTACGCTTTCTATCGACTATAAACATCACATAGAGGAGTTTCTATTGTGGGGGGGGGGGTTTACATGGTAAAAAAGAGTGTATTTTACGCTTTCTATTGACTGTAAACATCACATAGTGGAGTTTGTGTTGTGGGGGGGGGGGGGCTGGTATACCCTGAATTTAAATTTACTGGGGGGGTGACTATGTAAAATGATTTTATTTGGAAATAAACTAAGAAAATTTACTAAACAGAACTCACATTATAAATCAATGTAGCCAAAGTTTCCAACTCATCAATATTCAATGCTTTATCCATGGTGTCTTAAAACTGTATGATAATTTAACCACAACGCATGTCCGTTATATACAAAATCTCAAGGGCGAATTGTGATGTAATGGGAACCCTTACGCAACTTTCCCGATTGGCTTAGAAAGAGACACGTGATCCTGTTCCCGCTAGAATCAATAATTCACCGTCGGATTATGTAATCAATTTCCCAGAAATCTACTTCCCCTCTTGTCCTTGTCGATTATGCAATTAATTTCTCAGAAATCTGTCCCCCTTCATGGATCAATAATCCTTGAATAAATTATGTGTAAGTGGTGCCTCCTGACCCCTCCCTACTAGAGCGCCGTAAAAATATGCGAAGTACACTTAAACCATGAATTTTCCTTTTGAGTTGTCTCTCACACAAATTGGCTAGGAAATAATTAATCTTTAAAAGTTGTTTTAAGCTGCGTTTCAGTGTCGCTCCTTCCTTTCAGTTAAAAAAAACTTGTTTTTTTAAATAATTTCTGAACGTTTTTGAACTAATGAGCTTTGATTTTGGCTCACCGTACATGAATAATCAGAATAAAACTTCTATATTAATTTCACTTGTTTAGGCTAAATGGCTTTCTCGAAATTTCGTTCTGACGTAAATTACAAATTATCTTACGTAACACAGGCTATCCCACTTGCAGCACAGGCTATCCGAAGACACGCTGCACTTGCTCAAAAATTGATAGTCAAGGATGTCACTACCCCTTTTCCTTTGGGAATGGACTATGAAAACGTGCCTAAATAATCAAAAGCATGCCCACTCGTATTCTTAAAACAAAAGTTTGATGTAGTAACACTTTCTATAATAAAGGAAGTGAATGAGTTGGAGAAAGTATTTTCTGCCGCAAAGTGAAAGAAATTTTCGAAATAAGTTATCAAAAAGTGCAATTGTTCTTATATTTGCATCGCTCTGAAGACCTATTTAAGAGAAGAGAATGCTTAAAGAAAGTATTGTGTAGCAAAGGGTCTAAGTTTCATTGAAATTCAGAATTTGAGAAGTTTCATTTTACATAATTACTTAAGAATGAATTCGGTGGAGGGCCTAGAACATTATTTTCTAGCGCAAAACGCCGTAAAAGTATGTGAAGTACACTTAAACCATGAATTTTTCTTTTGATTTGTATCTCACACAAATTGGCTAGGAAATAATTAATCTTAATAAGTTGTTTTAAGCTGCGAGTTAACAAAAATTTTTGACTTGGCGGTAAGAAGTGTCATTTTCCCGTGCATTTTTCTTCTTTCATACATTGTTTAAGATGGCTTCCAAACATCAGGATGGGGGAAGGGGAAAGCATGGTCTGTTGGGGGATACTCTACCCCGCCGAAGCAACTATGTGCTCTGTTTAAACACTAATGACTTTGAGCTGACTGTGTCAGCTCAACACTAATTAGTATGCATTTCTGGGAAATTCGACGAGATTCTGTATAAACATAAAGGCGCATTTTCGGAAAGAAGGAACTGGAAAATGGAAGAAAATAACCATAAAAAAGGATGGCAATGTTGTGTAAATAGACAGTTTTTTCCCCTTTATTGAAAAACTCTTCTTTTTGGCGAAAAAATGCTGCAATAGTACTGATAATAAACCAAAACTTATCATTTACACTTTTTCTTCTTCTTTAAGCTTTAGGTGTACGAAAAATAGCTTTTTAAACAGCTGCTTTTTTAACGAAAACAGCTGTTTCCTGTTTCTTTAAAAAAAAAAACAGAAACAGGTCTTCTGTTTTCTTGTTGACCTGTTCTGTTTCTGCTCTGTTTCATTCAAGCCCTGTTTATTTTTTTCTGTTTCTTCAGAAAAACAGAACAGTGCCCATGCTTAATTGGGATGCTTAGCTCCTATTTCCAAAGTTATGCATATTCTCTTACGCCTATATATTTTGATGGGAAAAGTAAAAAATCATATATTTTGCATATTTGTAAACGGAAATTAAAAGCTCTAGTGCCCTTTTTAAGTGATTAAAAAAAGTCGGAGGGCAACTTGGCCCTCTCCCAAGCTCATTTTTTCTCAAAGTCACCTGATCAAAATTTTGAGATAACAATTTTGTTCAGCACAGTCAAAAATCTAATAAATATGTCTTTGTGGATGACTTAATTCCCCACAGTTCCCGGGGGAAGGGCTGCAAGTTATGAACTTTGCCCATTGTTTACATATAGTTTTGGTTATTGGGAAGTGCACAGACGCTTTCAGGAGGGATTTTTTAGTGGGAGGGGGTTGGATGAGGGGGTCATGTGGAAGGATCTTTCCATGGAGGATATTTCATTGGGGGAAGGGAAATTTCAAACAGTTCGTGGTAACGAACTGTAAGTAAGGAACGACCCAGCTCACTAGCAACCGAAACTCTAAAAACCAGAAATTTAATACCAATAGATATATCACTACGTAGAATCAGATTTTTATGCTGATTTCAAATATATAAGTTCATTACTTAAGTTCCTTAAGCTTAGTCTTGTCCAAAAAAAGTGAAGCGCCTGAGAAAATTTGCCTTGTTTTCGAAAAAAGGGGGAAACAACCCTGAAATTCAGAGAACTTTGATGAAAATCATACCATCAGATTCAGCGCATCAGAGAACCCTACTATAGAAGTTTCAAACTCCTATCTGTAAAAATGTGGAGTTTTGTATTTTTTGCGAGATATAAGATCACGGATGCGTGTTTATTTGTTTGTTTTTTTTTGTTTTTTTTTGTTTTTTTTTCCCCAGAGGTGATCGTATCGATCCAGTAGTCCTAGAATACCGTGATAGGGCTAATTCGAACGGAAATTAAAAGTTCTAGTTCTCTTTCTAAGTGATAAAAAAATTGGAGGGCAACTTGGCCCCCTCCCACGCTCATTTTTTTCCCAGAGTCATCCGATCAAAATTTTGAGATAGCCATCTTATTCAGCATAGTTGAAAACCTAATAAATATGTATTTGAGGATGACTTAATCCCCCAGAGTTCCCGGAGGAAGGGCTGCAAGTTATGAACTTTGCCTGTTGTTTACATATAGTGTTGGTTAATGGGAAGTCCACAGACGTTTCATAAGGGATTTTTTTCTGGTGAGGGGAGGGGGTTTAGGAGGGGTTACGGGAGATGATTTTTTCCATAGAGGATGTTTTCTAGGGGGAAGGGACATTTCTGTGAAAGGGGCACCAGATTCCCCAGCATTATTTATAAAACGGTCAGAAATTGAATAAAAAAAAAAACAAGTTTTTTCAACTGAAATTAAGGAGCAACATTATAACTAAAAACGAACAGAAATTATTACGTATATGAGGGGGTTCATCCCCTAGTCAATACCTCACCCTTTACGCTAAAGGTTTTTTTAGTACTTTCAAAAGAGCCATCTATTCTAATTAACCGGCCTTTCTGATTTAGGGGTTAATGATTCGAACAAAATTCGAACTTTAGCGTAAAGAGCGAAGTATGGACTAGGGGGTAAACTCCCTAATATACGTAATAAAAACATACGAATATAGAAGTTCGTTACGTAAGTTAATTCGTAAGCTACGTCAGAACAAAATTTCGAGAAAGCCATTTAGCCAAAAAAAATTAATATGCGAATTTCGTTTTAATTGTTCATGTACAGTGAGCCAAAATCAAAGCTGCATTAATACAAAACGCTCAGAAATTAAATATAAAAAAAAACAGGTTTTTTTTACTGAAATTAAGGAGCGACACTAAAACTTAAAACGAACAGAAATTATTCCGTATATGAAAGGGGTTTTCCCCTCCTCAATACTTCGCTCTTTACGCTAAAGTTTGACTCTGTCACACAACTTTATTCTTAAAACAATAAAATCTTTAGCGTTAATTTCTGTTCGTTTTAAGTTTTAATGTCTCTCCTTACTTTCAGTTAAAAAAACTTATTTTTTTTAATTTAATATATTAAAAAAATCGCCTTTTTTATGCTGATTTCAAATATATAAATTTCATTAAGTCTAGTCTTACTCATCAAATGTACAAGCCGGAGAAAATGTTCCAGATTTCCAAAAAAAGGAGGAAACACCTCTTAAAATTCAAGTGACCTTAATGAAAATCACATCAGATTCAGCTTATTAGAGAACCCTACTGTTTAGGTTTCAAGTCCCCATCTGCAAAAATGTGGAAATTTGTGTTTTTTTTTTGCCAGAAGACAGATCACAGATGCGTGTTTATTTGTTTTTTCTTGTTTGTTTTCCCCAGCGGTGATAGTATTTACCCAGTGGTCCTAGAATATTGGGATGGGGTTCATTCCAACTGAAAATAAAAGTTTTAGTGCCGCTTTTAAGTGACCAAATAAATTAGAGGGCAACTAGGCCCCCTCCCGCCCCCTTTTTTCCCAGAATCGTCTGACCAAATATTGAGATAGCCATTTTGTTCATCATAGTTGAAAGGCCCGATAACTATGCCTTTTGGTATAACATGACCCCCTCCCCCCAGAGTCTCAGGGGAAATGTCTTTAAGTTATAAAATCGGCCTATTGTTTGCACATAGTATTTGTTATTGGGATGTATGCACACATTTTTGGCTAGGAGGGCAAATTTTCTGCTGAGGGGTTTCCCGCAGGAAAATTTCCTTGGGGAGGGAAGTTTCCAGGGAGTGAACTTGCCAGGGAAAATAACACACTAGAGAAATTTGCCAGAATTCTTATACAAAATTATTTTATATATCTTGCTATCTCTTTTCCGTCTCAATTTTACTTGTGGAGTGGTTAAGAGTAATTGTCCGGGGTAAGTTTTCACTGGGATTGAATTGTCTAGAGGATATTTCAGTGGAGAGGGGGTTTCTCCGTGAAGGTGGTGCCAGGTTTCCTGGCATTATTTAAAGAACAATCAGAAATTAGATAAAACAAAATTAAGTTTTTCAACTGAAATTAAGGAGCAACATCAAAACTTAAAACGAACAGAAATTATTACGTATATAAAGGGGGGTTGCGCCCTCCTTAACACCTTGCTGTTTACACTAAACTTTGAATTTTGTTCCAATTCTTTAAGAGTGACTCCTTAAACACAAGGGCCGTTTAATTAGAACAATAAGACGCTTTTTAAAAAGCACTAAGAAACTTTAGCGTAAAGAGCGAGGTGTTGAGGAGGGGGAAATTCCCTTTATATACTAATAATTTCTGTTCGTTCTAAGTTTTAATGTTGCTTCTTAATTTCAGTTGAAAAAAAACTTTTTTTTTTCATTTAATCACCATCAAAATCAAATGCTTCTGATAAGTATAGTTGTACAAAAGTTATGTTTAGACTTCTAGCTTTTTGCAGATGTCACCCTTTACTAACATTATGTTACCACAGACTGTTTAACGAAGCCAAAAATCAATTTCTGGTGTCAGACAGATCTTGAAATTTTATGGGTATTTTTGGGGTGCTGAACTCAAACATATTTTTAATTAATTTCCAGTCAGGTCTATTTTTTCGGCACAAAATTAAGATAACTTATGCCATTCCACTGCAAACTCGGCCTATTATACCGAACTTAGTCGAGTCGGCTCAAGTTTATGATCCTGAGAGATATAGAGTAATTTAAGTAGATATACCTTTTATCTTTGCGATGGTTGTTCATTTTTATTTTTGTTTACCACACTTAATAATTGTAGAAATTCGAAAATTGCACAGAACTATCCATGATAAATAATTCCGATAAAAAACAGCCTTTGAAGAGAGATAAGGTGTTAATATATTTTTTTACCGGAAGCCAATCAGGGAAAAATGGCAGCTGTATAATGTTTTCCCAGTAACAGCAAATTCTATTAATATATCTACCACAAAAGAGATTGATAACAAAACTGATCGAAAGATTAAAAAACACCCATAGAAAATGCAGTATCATTCGAACAAAAATGCGGGTTATCTGAAAAGTAAGAAAAACTTTCGATAATTCGATGCTCGAAGTTGGCTATTGTTGCCAAGGCAGTAGCAGTAAAATTGTAATTCTTCCCTTAATAAGTTCTATGAAATCACCCCTCTCTTTTCACCTGAGCTTCTAACACGGTTTCAGAAAATTACTGAGAAATAAAAAGAAAAGTGGCTAAATATTGTCATTACTTTATGTCGTTTAAAATGTCGAACAGTTGTTTTTATTTCAATAGAAATATGCTTTTTTTCAATATCTTCTTCTTCAGTCTAAGTTATTACGGATTAATTGAGAAACAGTCACTGAGCTATTTGCGGGTCAATCGACCATTTTTGGTACCGTAATCAAGATGTTTTGTATGCACAGGATACACATTCCATTTTTTGTGGCATTGTAGCAATCTTTATGAATTAGGAAGCTAAGCTATTTGTTGATGACAAACTCAACGACCAGAGAAAAATTTTCTTTTTGACTTTTTTTTTGGTAAGGCCCTTAAACCTGAATAAAAAAAAATGCTAAATAACTCAACAAAGCAGTACTAACACTGCTGTTGTTTTAGCGCTTCATCACCAATTATTAATCACTAATACTCTGCTGTGATCACAGAGAAAAAGTGTGCAACACAGGTGTCTATGGCCTTATCTTACAATAAGAGGCAACTCTATAGCGTCGCCTATAGTAAAAGCCATACGGCTCCATTGTTTTATTATTTATTCTTTATTATTTTTTTCCCAGAGGCACTTCATATGGAAGGGGTCATCATAGAAACTTCAAAGGGGGCTCATTCTATTGGAAATCGAGAGCTCTAGTGCTCTTTTAAGGGTAAAAAGTGACTGGAAGGCAACTAAGACCCCTTCCAAACCCACCAGCTCCCCAAACACATCCAATCAAAATTTAGAGAGGACCATTTTGTTCAGCGTAGTTGATTTCCGAATAGAAATTATGTTTTTGAGGAGGACACTCCCCCACAGCCCTCGGGGCAAGGGTTGTAAGTTATGCCCTGGGGGCATACAAGGTTTTTATAGAAAGCTTTGTATTACAAACTTCAAAAAGGACTCATTTGATTGGAAATTCCAAGGTCTAGTGCCCTTTTTAATAGTCAAAAGTGATTGGATGGCAACTAATCCCCCTCTAACACCCACCTTTCCCCCAAATACATCCAATCAAAATTTTGAGATAGCCATTTTGTTCAACGTAGTTGAAAATTCAGGAAATTATGTCTTTGAGGATAACCCCCCCCCCACAGCCCTCAGGGCAAGGGTTGTAAGTTACGCCCTGGGGTTACATAAGGTTTTTATAGAAAGCGTTGTCATAGAAACTTCAGAAAAGGGCTAATTCAATTGGAAATTTAAATAGCTAGTTCCCTTTTTAATAGTTAAAAGTGATTGGAAGGCAACTAACACCCCTTTCACGCCCACCATTGCTCCGAACACATCCAATCAAAAATTTTGATATGGCCATCTTGTTTAACGTAGTTGAAAGTTCCGGAAATTATACATTTGAGCAGGACACTCCCCCTACAGTCTTCAAGGCAAGGGTTATAAGTTATGCCCCTGGGGGCATATATGGTTCTTATGGAAGGAATGCTCGTATAAACTTCAGAGAGGGTTCATTTAAATGGAAATTAAAAGTTTCCAACAAATATTTTCCAATTCAAGTATAAATGAAACTTAAAACTAACAGAAATTAAATAAACAATCAATGCAAACAATCATACAATAGATATTAATGTGAACTAATAAATAAATCTTAAAACGAGTGAAACTTAGATTGAATATGCAAATCAAGCTTGAAACGAACAAAAATCATTACAAACAAGTGTTTGGGTATCACCTCCTTCTCTCACTGTAAAAGTCTAAGACCTACTGCTTCATTGGCGCTTTACTGAAAACTATATGCGTCTTGAACAGTCTTGGAAAGTATAAACAATATCAAATTGAATATCTCACGCATAATGATATTAATTGTTATAAGATCCATCAGCTCAAGAATTTCTTTCACTGTAATTTTATTTTAATTTTCAATGATTTTCAAAACTGGTCAAGAAAATATTTGTAATATATTTCGTTTTCGGTTAAGCACCAATGACACAGTGAGCTTTGTGTTTTTATTTACAGTTTAAGAAGGAGGAAGTATCCAAACACTTGTTTGTAGTGAAACTATATTCGTCTTGAACAACTTTAAAAAGAGCTAATAAATTAAACTGAGTATTTGATGTATAATGATATGAATTGCTGAAAGCTCATCAGTTCAAAATGTTACTATAATTTTAATGTTTACTTTCAATATTAAGTACAAAAGAAAATATTTGTCATAAAATTGGTTTTCAGTAAATTGCCATTGACGCAGTAGATTTTAGATTTTTAAAATGAGAGAAGGAGGTGATACTCAAAATCTTGTCTCTATTGATTTTTATTCACTTCAAGCTTGATTTGCATATTCAATTTAAGTTTCACTCGTTTTAAAATTTATTCTTTAATTTATATTAATATCTATTGTAGCGATAAAGATCGTGCCAACAAGGCCTACGCCACCCTCAATTAATGAGAAAAAATAAAATGTGTAGCCATATAAATGTGACCTCTTCTCCTCGAGCTATCTGGAGATCAGATTCCTTGGGAACGTGTCTTGGAGATATGCGAACTAATTACCTGTCGTTAGACTAGATACAGATATATAAAACAAACACAAAATAGAAAAGCAATGGTTTTATTGAGACTTGAATGTTTAGGTGTACAGCAATGGGCCACTTCAAATGACGGCAATAATAACCAAGTCTCTACAATAACTGCATAATAACTTGAATTGCAATGCCTGGACGCCAATATAATTCTGTTCTAAATGATCCTGAATCTGATTTACGAATACTTATAAAAAGCACTTTTACCCCACTATCAAACGTAGTTTTTTTGTCCTGCGCTGTAAGAACTGGCTCACAATTGGCTCAAGTGGCCCAAAGATGCGAACCCTTCGTCCAATAATCTGTCTTAATTATTTCTGATGATTTAGACGTTCACACACTCTTATCACTTAAGACTTCCAGCGAAAATATTGTATTTTATAGTTTTTTTTATTACCACTCTTCTCGGCGAAATTCAAAGCTTGGATAGTGCCGTTCTTTGTCTGAGGCTGACTGCAATTTTTCTCTTTGCTGATTAAGGACTTTTCTTTCTTTTTGAAACTAGATTTAAACTTAATTAGAGGAAGTCGGAATTACCTTTAGAAAGAAGGAACTTTATTTTGGTATTTTAAATATATCGCATTTTACTCACGGTACATATTACCCTTCCCATTAAACAATGACGTCCCGTCATTAGGACTTGCTTGCCTTTGGGCTTTTGAAATGTTCGCAATTTATTAACTATTTATTCTAAATAATTTTGATTGACATTGTATTATTGCATATTTATATTTTGGCTTACTCAGGGGTGCTAAAAATTTTCTCTATTACTTTTCTTATTTTATTCTACAACCCTTTCTAAAATTCGTCTACCGGACTAAGATTATTCATGGTTCTAGGCTAGCTACTATACTAAAGATTTTTTTTCTACATCTAACACTGATTACTCTTACATTTCCAACAAGATTGGGGCTATTCTACCTTTACATAAGATTTTTTTTTAATTCACTTTTTACAAGGCCCCTTTTTTTGTCTATATGGCACATTACTTTCTATCTACGCTACATTAAATGAACAGCTCGACAACGCTACACATAACTCTATCTGGACATCTAACACTACATACAAGAACGATTTAAAACACACAATATTGGGTTTACCATGTTCACTGGTAACATTAAAACACTTTCACTGGGGATATTTGCTACGCAACGTTAATGATAGGATATTGGGATTTTTGAGTTATCAAAGTTATTAAGAAGTAACATATGTAAATTCACATCTATTTCATCACCATTCGAGTCTCTTTAGCGTACTCAATCCTTCTGTTGTAAATCATTGTCCTTCACTCTTTTCGTCTTGGCAAAATTCTTAAAGCACTTACGTTATGGTTTCTTCATGGGAGAGTTCAAGCACGATTGTGTTCACACGACAAGCTTTCTCTAATTGTCAACTGGGAAATGATGCTTCCAACTACAGGTGTGGGAATATGCTATCAGAGTTCATTCTCACCTGCTTTTTGATAGTTCATAGGGTGCCTTATCATTAAGGGGTCGAACACTGGGGGTGCGTTCATTTTCTTCTCAGCATATCATTTTTGGGATATTTTGAGGCACATAGAGAATGTATTCTCGTATAAAATTGTTCATTCGTGCGTTTAAGGATCACAGTTCTCTTATAAAATTCTTAGTTCATGGCTTGCGTCTATTAACCTTTGCGGTGATTCCTAGGTTAATCACGGGGGAATTGAAGTTTGGATTTGGAACAGGTCGACATCGAACTATAGTGACTCCTTCAACATATTGTCTTTAACTTGTGGGAGGGGTATATTGTCACTGAGGGGTTGGTCACTGGGGTTAATTTTGGTTTCTAGGTCCATTTTTCAGAAATTATCTCGTAACATTTATGGGATAACAGAGATATTAACTTTCCAAACAGAGAGGATAGGATGGATTCCGAGAGATGGTCGAAAGGGATTCGACGCGTAAGTCTGTGACACATAAATAGTTTTTGGGGTCATCAAATATCATAACTATACGGTCATATGGTAAGTTCGATAGTGCACTGGATACTGAGATTCAAATATAATGTTACCTGATACGTAATATGGTTCATGGTAGAGGGAACAACGATCATAGGTAACTGTTGTTTTCGTAGACGTAGCTGGGATGAAAATTGCCTGGAGAGTATGGTGAGTACTCTTCGTTGGTTGAGGTATGATGAAAATAGATGCTACTAGGTTGTATATGCGCTGGACTACGCATTGTAATAATCGATTTCCAATATGTCGATCCACTTCCTGTAATAAAAATAACGAGGCAGAGTCACACGTTCTTTAAAGTAAATACTCATAGTACAAATAAGTTACGCATCGATTGGGTACATGAATTTTACGCTACGAGACAGAGTTAAATAAATACACTAATATTAGTACACAAAACGAAATTTTTATCATGTGGGTTGAAATATATATGTAAAGTTCCCATTGGGAAATTCAATACATAGAAGTTTCTTCTAAGTTGTTATAGCCTAACGACGATATAACAGATTAATTCTTTAACTTTAAGTGTGGTCTCTTATTAAGCTTTCTAATATACACTACTACATGCACTTTATTTTAACTTCTTTCAACACTTAGCAAATTTTACATTAGATTTAAAATAATCATTTAAACAGAGTTTATTCTAAATGATTAATTTTAAGGTCTAATTTTACAACATATTTTATGTCTGCATTGTTCACGCACGTCCGTGCTGTTTAAGAAACGCATGTTGCAGCGTCATAGCCACACGGTTTTACGCAAACAACCTTACAATGAGGGAACAAGACATAGCAAGGACGAGTGGAGACCTCTATACCCACTCGTTTTCTAATGTCTTCCCTTTTTCTTGGCTTAGACGTTGTCATGGGGTTCCGGGTTTAACCTCTGCATTTCAGCCGTTTCCCCGTGTTCTTCTCTTGGTTTTCGCCTTCTTAGTCTCAGGATTTTTCCGTAATTACAAGTCAATAGGGTTCTTATGGTCAGGGAAGTTGCGAATATGAAACATACGGCCAGTAGCATGTTCCACCAGAAATTGGTTGAGAACAATCCGTATCTATTATCCACATATGTTAATCTCTGGTCTTCATTTGTAAATAGGGGAATCTGGGAATCTAATGCTTCTCTTATTTTTGTAAGCTTTATTGCCCCTTTATTCTTTTCTATTTTGGACCATATCGAGGTTTTCATTTCCTCGTTTTCTATATTGGGAATAGTTTACGACAGGTTAATTGCCTTGAAGTTGGTTATTTTGGGACTTATTATTTTTGTTCTCGTGGTAATTAACGGCGTTCGAACAGTTGACTCTTTAGTTACTAGTCGACACCCTTGTTTTATGGTTATCGTACCCACATTTTGTAACAGTAATTCTGTTTTGTAACTTGGGTCTATTCTTTCTGTATTATTATAACAAGACAAAGTTCCAACAGTTTCTCTTGGAACAGAAAATAACCAAAGATCATTTCTAAGGTGTATGAATATTTCTCGCTTAGTACTTCCTATTACGGCTTCGCATGAATTCGGTGCTTCTTCCTGTTGGGTGTCTTTCAAAAATATATCTAACATACAGGATCCAGACTTGACATTATAAAGAGGTAACGTAAGTTGGCATACTAAGTATTTGAATAGTACGCACTCTTTTAAATCTTGTGGATTGGCTAGGGCGTATTTTCGTCTATCTTGATCAACAGGCAAATACTCTGCTTCAGGCATGATAGTCATAAATGAATTCGTCTTCTTTATGTTAGCAGGGAAGGTCGAACTTTTGTACAGGTCGTAAGCGGATTGTTGATTTATCAATGGAATTGTTACTACTGCGAATAGCTGTTCATTTATTTCCGTGACATGGACCTTGAATTTAGTATAGTAAAGGAATAAATTTGATATTTCTGGCTCTACGTGTAAATGTAAACCAAACTTTAGGTGCGTTTTTATTTTGTCTAACATATTTTTTAGGCTAGAAGGATCTACTAGGTCGTAGGACAAAGTTCCTCCCGTGAGGGCAAATAATGTAACTCGAACTTGCTAACATCTGTCGCCAAATTTAGTAGTGACATGGTAATTGTATCGAGTGATACCATGGTAAAGGTCGCGTCTATCACCACGCGGTCGACTTCGTTCCTTAAATAATTCATTACGTTTATAGTTTTTGAGATTCTCTTAGATATCATTTCAATTTTATCTCTCTGGTAATTTGCTACACTGGCTTGTATCTCCTGAACGTGTAATGTTACGTTCATGGCATTATTCAACTTTCTTACGCTTTCCCTCAGGCTGTTTAGGTCTTCCTCTGTTGTCAAACCGAAAAGGCGGGAGGCGAGTTCTCCGATTATGGGAATTAGGCCTGTAGACCTACGGTATTTATTTCTTCGAAAGAATACTTCGAAAATCTTCGTTGTACTTTGTTTTAATTCTTGTATTTCCGTATTGAATAATTCAAATAAGGCTTGTA
Source organism: Artemia sinica (assembly GCA_027921565.1). Classification (NCBI taxonomy): domain Eukaryota; kingdom Metazoa; phylum Arthropoda; class Branchiopoda; order Anostraca; family Artemiidae; genus Artemia; species Artemia sinica. The sequence continues at coordinate 60,788,337 of CM051262.1, forward strand.
GTCTTTGTCTATATAGTATTAAGTAGGCTTGATGAGTTGAAACTTTTTGGGCGCTTTTCTCATTTAGATTGGGTAATGGTTGTTCGTCTATCATTGCGTAATTTCCATCATAAGGTTTTCCTTTCCTTGTAGTCAGTAATTTAGGGTTTTGTATTGATTTTGTTTTAGCAATGTCCCTCGATAAGTATTCAATATTATCCGCCAATCTTTTCCTTCTGTCTTCCTTAGTGCTTGTTTCAAGTGCCATGTCAATTTCTGTCCTTTTCTCATCAAAGTCATCTATTACGAATTTTGATTTTAGTTTGGGGACAACTGAAGTTGGAAACTCTTTATTATCTTTACTGTGCATTAGTTTACTGACCTGTAGTCCTTTGTTCGATGTAAGGAATTGAAATATCGATTCTTTGAATCCATTCGTGTTTTTTTCTAGTCTTGTTACTTGTTGAAACAAGGTCTCGAAGGGTTTTGGGTCCAATTTCATAAAGATCTTCCATGCGTCATGGCTAGCTAGCAATGAATTTTCATGCTTGAATATTACTCCATGTTTTACAATATCTTGGGCCACTGCGTGAACAACGAGGATTATGATGATATTCTTAAGCCTCATCTTATTGTTTGTTTCTAGAATTAATTTATCATTAATTTTACCCATTTTTTTGCAAAATTTGTTTGTTTACTTTTTTGTTATTATTATATTTTTTTCCCATTAATATTGACTTGGTTAACTATACTTGCACACTGTTAAATTTATTATGGTGGATCACAAGTTGATTTTCATTAGGGATTTGAAATTTGTCTTTACATTAATTAGGGATATTTCCATCTGTCAGGTTTTTTAACCGTTCTTCCTGACTGTGTCGTTATTTTCTCCTCTGTTTCTTGCGATTTTTTATTTTTTGGTTCTGCCTGCGAAATAAGTTTGAACTTTTTGTATTGTTTTTTCAAAAATTCTTGCCCTTTTAATTTTGTTTCCTTCGCATGTGCGGCTGCTGAAGTCGGTCTTGATTTTCCTATTTCTTTAAGTACTATATGGTCTGATTCGCCGTCAGACTCTTCGGAACTAGTTTCCGACGAATCCGGATTAGAACTTTTAGAGGTGGCACTTTTTGAGGTATCACCTGCCCTTCCTTCGTAAAAAATCTACTCCTTTGGAAGTAGAAGGTTTATTCTCTAAGTCCTCGCTTTGAGTTTTCAACTCGGGAGATTTGAAAGATTCTTGAGAGCTTTGAGAGGAATCAAGAGTTTTTGCGGGGTTCCTCCACTGTTTGAATGCCATGTCTTCAGGGGGATGGGGTATTTTTTGCACTAGGGTTTCCCTCCATGAAGTCCACTGTTTAGGCTTGACCTTGGACACAGTTATATCATGATATTGTCCTTGCTGGTCATCCTTGGGAGTTTTATTCTCGGGCAATGTACTTTGACTCGTTTTTATGGGGAAATTTATTAAATCCATAGCTTCTCGCAGGTTTGTTTTAGTTGAATCTTTGGGGGGATTTTTCTTTAAAGTAATACCGGGGGTTTCTACAGCTCTGTTTAATTCTTTCTGCAATGACAGGGGCCTTTCTATTGGTGTTGCAGGGGAAACCATATCGTCTGGAAATCTTTTGGGGGGACAAGGGGTCAAAATTCTATCGGGGAAAATTGGGTTTTTGGAGATTTTGTATAACCTAGTTCTCCTGCGCTTGCCGATGAATAACTTTTTGGATCTTTTGGTGTTTTTATTCCAGGAAAAAATCCTGGTATTAGGGATTTTTTCTTAGGAATAACTAGATTTTTCATTGCTAAAAATTCTTCAAAGTTTTTCTCATCACTGTCATCTTCAAAATAATCTTGTTTAAAATTAAAGGGTTTTAGCTCTGCCAATCTTGATCTAGGGGGCTCATTTTCTGCATCTGACGAATCTGTAGAGGAGGTATGTGATACCCATCTCTCTTGAAATTTAGCTCTTTTTATTCGGCTAACATGCGCCTTGTACGTTCTTCCACTATCGGGGTTTTCCATTTTAAAAGTATATTCGTTATCGGACTTTTTGACTATTCTGTACGGTCCAGAATATTTGTTGGAAGTTTTTTTGCCTTCCGTTTTTGCTTCGTTCTTTAGATAGACGCAGTCTCCTATCTTAAAATCTATATTCCCCTTTACTTTGGGTTGGTTTCTTAGCTCTTGGTTTATCTTACACCAACTCTTGCCTCACTATTTTATAAGTTTTCCTCATCCTATTTATGAATTCTTGTTTGTAATCCTCCGAGTTAATATAAGACTGCCGAGATTCAATAATCTCATTATACGGGATTCTAAAATCACGACCGAAAAGTAAATAAAATGGATTGTCTTTGGTTGTTTCTAAATAAGCAGTGTTGATTACGTTAGTTAAATAAGGTAAGAATTGATCCCAGTCGCTCCTATTGTCTTTTGTGTAAATACTCAATACGTTCCAAAATATTTTATGCCTATTTTCTTTTTTACCATTAGCTTGTGGGTGGTACGGAGCTGTCACCATTTCCTCTATATTAAGAAAACTCATTAAGTCTTTTGTTACTTTTGAAACAAAATTGCTTCCGTTGTCACTCAAAACCTTATTTGGAATGCCAAATTTTAAAAATAATTTCGCTAACGCTTTACTTTTGGCATAAGCACCTAGATTTTTCAATGCTTTTGCAAAAGTAAATCCTGAAAAGTGAACTATAACCGAAAGAATACAAGCATGGCCTCTGCTGGAAACAGGCAAGTCTCCGCTCGTTCCGTATAAGTCAAATGAGATAATATCAAAGGGGTACTTTGCTACCGGGACTCTTCCCATTGGAGGATTAGCATAAGCCTGGGGGATTTTTCTTAAGTTACACGCTTCGCATGTACTTACAAATTCTTTAAGTTTTGTTATTGCCGACGGCACGTAAAAATATTGTTTTAATTTATGGAAAGTTTTCGTCACACCTTAGTGTCCACCTATATCTGAATGAAAATAGTCAAATGCAGGTACTATTAAGTTTTGTGGTAATACAGGTATTATTGAGGTTTGGTTTCTATTTGTCTCAGCAGTCACGATTCTATATAGTATTTCTTCATCAAGATCATAGTAAAAATTATCTATCTCTTTTCTAAGAGTTTTGAATTTATCCGGTAACGCATCGTTATTCACAAAGTAATTGATAAGCGCTGAACACATTTCGTCCTTTTTTTGCTTTCTTTTTATATTTTCTAAAGACAAGGGACAATAGTTAACCTTATTTTCCTTTACTGTGTCCTTGACGTTTATCTTACGTCCATGTATGCTCTTAGCATTGATAGCGTTAACTTCATTTTCCTCAGCTTCTGACGGAATATTTTCTGGGTATCTACTCAAAAAGTCGCAAGCTGCATTTTGTTTACCTTTTAAATTTTCAAATTCGTAATCTAGGTCTTGGATTTTCATAATACATCTAGCTAGAATGCCCGTGGGGTTTTAAATGTGCGCAGGTACTGCAAGCTTTTATGCTCTGATCGTAGTATAAATTTTCACCAATTAAATAGTGTCTAAATTTGTCCAAGTGGTGGATTATAGATAATAATTCTAGGTTTGTGGCGGAATAACTACTTTCGCCTTTTGATTCTACTCGAATAGCATATAACTTTTTCTATTTTTTTTATTAGAAGATCCTTGTAAAGGATTAGGGTTTCCTATGGTAATTATTTGCGAAAGAATAGCCCCAATGCCTTTTGAACTAGCATCGGTTGTGACCACAAATTGTCCGTTTTTGAAATCAGGAAGTGATAATATTGGTTCAGAAGTGAGCGCCTTTTTGAGACGGGTTAGGGAAGTTTGAGCATCCTGGGACCAGGTATCATTTTGGGAGTTCCCTTTAGTTAATTCCGTGAGGGGTTTCGCAATTTGGGCGTAATTGCGCACGAATTTTCTAAAGTAGCCAGTAAGACCTAAAATTCCCCTTAATTCTTTCATGGTTCTAGGGGGTTTGAGGTTTTCAACACATTTTATTTTATCAGGGTCTGGGGATATCTCTCCTTGTGTTACTACTACTCCTAAGAATTTAATTTTGGGTTGAAATAAATTTACTTTCTCAGGCTGGCATTTTAAATTGCCCTGTCTGAACTTCTCGAAGACCTTAGCTAATGTTTCTAAGTGTTGTTCAGTGTTTTCTCCCACGCATATGACATCATCAACAAAATGAATTATATTCTTTAATCCTCTTAACAGGTGTAATAGGGGTCTACATAGCGCTTGAACTTGTTTTAAGTCCAAAAGGTACCCTTAAGTATTCATATGAACCATATTTAGATGTTGAAAATGCAGTTTTATGGACATCTTTTTCGGCTATTTTCACTTGGTGGTAGCCTTGGGTAAGGTCCAAAGAAGTAAAAATTTTGTTTTTGCTTGAAATAGAGTCAAGAACCTCATCTATTCTTGGTAAAGGAAATTTATCGCTAACTACTTGTTTGTTGATGGCTCTATAATCCACTACAAGTCTAAGATCACCATTCTTTTTTGGTACTAAGATCACTGGTGCACTATACGGACTTATACTTGGGCGTATAATTTCATTTTTTTCTAATTCATGAATTTTATTTTTTAACCATTTTTTGTGCTTATATGGCACACGATATGGCTGTTTTGCTACGGGATTACCAGTCGTTAAAATTGAGTGTTCATAAAATGGTATCAGTCCGATGTCATCTTCAGATGCGGAAAATACATCTTTAAAATTCCATAATAATTCGCATAATTTTTTCTTAAGTTCCAAGTCCGTAATATGATCCATATTAAATTTGTTTAAAAATTGCGATTTAGTTAGAGGATATTTGTTATTAGAGGTTTTAATGCCGTTAACTAGGTTTGTTTTAGAATTTTCCCATCTATTTAAATCATTTTCCGAGATAACTTGGATTTGAACTAAACACGTCCCCTTTTTTATTGTAATTGTATCATTTTCGTGGTTATTAGTTACCCAAATAAGACCTTCTCCTTTGTCATAAGTTATAATCTGTTCCTCACATAGCATATTTTCAGGAATTTCACTTGATGGGGTCGCAAACAATATTTCGGATTTGTTAACCACTGGTTCAATCATCTGTTATATTTGAATTTTTTGCATCGTTTTGGGAGGGACTTTAGTTTTCCTTATCGCAAATCCGTAATATTTCTCTTTATTTTCATTGTTTATTAGATTCATACTGGCGCTATGCTGCGCCATTCCGGCATCTTGTGGCGTCACGCTGGGTTTTACTATGTTTTTCCATAATTCCGCTATTTTCTAGATTTCGTTTGACCTGTACTGTCGCATATCTCCTATTTTTATTTTTGCGGATTCAATACTTTTATTATTTAAACTTACTTCATCTCTGCAATGTCTTTCAGAATAATTGGACAAGTTTCTGATTATTGCTTTTCCTCCTTGCGAGACATGAGGTTCAAAAGATTGCGACATTATACCGTCAGAAATTTTGTTTACTGTTACGTTGTCTTCGTAACCTCTGTTACGATTTCTTAAGGTAGAAATTTTTTTCCCTACCTTAGCCGGGTAGACAAGCCTCTCGTTTGCTACGTCTAATAGTACTCTATTAGACCTTAAAAAATTTGCAACTATAATTGCTTCATACGGAAAGTTATCGCATATTATAAAATTTGTCGAAAAGATCCTATTGTCCCTTTTTACGTTTAGGCAAATTGAACCTCTTACATCCAATTTATGCCCTGTCACACTAGTTAAATTGGGATTATTAAAATTTCTTTGTTGCCTAATATGCAGAGGCAACATATTAACTACGCAGGAGCTTATGATATTGACCGTAGCTCCACTGTCAACTAAGGCCTTAAAGTAAACGTTTTCTACACAAAAATCATTAAATATAGGCAACCTATTATTATTATCACTACAAGACGGCACTACCATTGTTTTGGACCTATTAAATATTCTGGACACCCTCTGGGTCCAATTTATATTTCTGAGGGGCCTGAAAGGTTTCCCTGAGGATTTATTTCATGCGTCGGTGCCTGTAATAGATATTCAGACATATGAGATTCCGTAGGCATATCTAATTGATTTACATCTGTCTGCCTTCGCCATATATTATTATGGTAACTTGGATGTCTTGCCTCAGTGCCGCTTGCTGGCGCTGACTGCTAATGCCGTTGGCTTGCAAAATTTTCATTTCCCATCGGCAAGTTTTCGTGATTTCTATATAGCATTCTCGTATTATATTGGCTTTGTCGATTATTTGGGTTTTCAAATCGGTAATTAATTTGTCTATTGGGGGGAGGGGTATAAAAATTTGGTTTGTACGCGTTGTAAGGTACTGACTGGCGCAATCTTCCCTGGCTATAGCCTAACGCCCCACCGGCGCTAAAACTTGTTCTTCCGAACAAATGGTTGCCATGATTTTTCGTACTACCGTCAGCAATTCTTGGTATGCGATTGGGGACATAACGGCACTCTCTCGCGATATGTCCAGGTCGACTGCAAATATAGCATCTTATTATTGTATGGTTATTTTCATAATTAGATTGTTTGACAGGCTGAAAACGTACTGTTTTCTGCCTAGTGGGTTCTTGCGTTTTATTTCTTTGTGGCACTGTGGAGTTATCCCTTGAAAAGAAATTGGGAGACGCCTGATTGCCCTTGAAGATTGGGTTCGCGTTTGAATCGCCTAGGCTATTTATTTTTGCTTTACTGTGATTTGCGACCATCGTATCAACTTCGACCAATCGCTCTACCTCCTGAACTGCAAGATCCAACGTCTGAATATTTTTGGATATTACCATTCTATATAGTTTTGGGGGTAGCCCTTGCAAAAAGGTATTTAGTATGACTTTTTCATACAGTTGTCCTTAACGTCTTCCGTATTTTGCCTCTACTGAAATGCGTATATTATCAAGATATTCTCTTATATTTTGTGAATAGTCAAAGCACACCATTCCGTGTTTTAATTTATTTATGGAACTGGTTTCGATAAATCTATCTTTAAATGCTTTTAACAATTTGTCCACCGTTTTTATTGGCAAGTTGGCGTCATTGCCTATGGTATGTTCAATCTGTTTTAGAAAGGTTAAGGCCTGGCCTTTTAATCGTAATAGGAGCATGTCGACTAACGCTTCTAGCTCTGTTTTTGTTAGTTGTACAAACTGGGCCAATTGGATATTAAATTCGTCAATATCTGATTGACCATTGTACTCCGGGATAGACTTTGCTATTTCTATATTTTTTGCGACCAACTTCTGCACTATTAATAAATCGTAAAGGTCGTCCGACATTTTTTTTGTTTTTGTTTTTTTTTAGTTTGAATCAACTCAAAATAAATTTATTTTTTCACTTAACCTATTTTGGGGGAGGCTATTATCTCCTATGAGATATCTAAAGGGTTTCCCTGTAGTATCTTAGCGGCAATAGGCCTAATTACTTTACTTATATGTCTCTATCTCTCTAATAATTGAATTCAAATTACAAAGTTGTATAGCCTAATTAGTTCGCAAGTTTTCCTCCAATTTCCGACCGCGCCATTTGTAGCGATAAAGATCGTGCCAACAAGGCCTACGCCACCCTCAATTAATGAGAGAAAATAAAATGTGTAGCCATATAAATGTGACCTCTTCTCCTCGGGCTATCTGGAGATCAGATTCCTTGGGAACGTGCCTTGGAGATATGCGAACTAATTACTTGTCGTTAGACTAGATACAGATATATAAAATAAAACAAACACAAAATAGAAAAGCAATGGTTTTATTGAGACTTACATGTTTAGGTGTACAGCAATGGGTCACTTCAAATGACTGCAATAATAACCAAGTCTCTACAATGACTGCATAATAACTTGAATCGCAATGCCTGGACGCCAATATAATTCTGTTCTAAATGATCCTGAATCTGATTTACGAATACTTTTAAAAACCACTTTAACCCCACTATCAAACGTAGTTTTTTTGTCCTGCGCTGTAAGAACTGGCTCACAATTGGCTCAAGTAACCCAAGGATGCGAACCCTTCGTCCAATAATCTATCTTAATTATTTATGATGATTTAGACGTTCACACACTCTTATCACTTAAGACTTCCTGCGAAAACATTGTATTTTATAGTTTTTTTTTTATTACCACTCTTCTCGGCGAAATTCAAAGCTTGGATAGCGCCGTTCTTTGTCTGAGGCTGACTGCAATTTTTCTCTTTGCTGATTAAGGACTTTTCTTTCTTTTTGAAACTAGATTTAAACTTAATTAGAGGAAGTCGGAATTACCTTTAGAAAGAAGGAACTTTATTTTGGTATTTTAAATATATCGCATTTTACTCACGGTACACTATTGTATGTTTGTTTGCATTGATTGTTTATTTAATTTCTGTTTGTTTTAAGTTTCATTTATATTTGAATAGGATTTTTTTTGTTTTAAGCTTGATTTTCCTATTCAATCGAAGTGTTACTCGCTTTAAGAATTATTTATTCATTTATATTATTACTTGTTGTAAGTTTTTTGCTATGATTGATTATTTAATTTTTTTTTCGTTTTGAGTTTATTGATTCTTTAATAGTAATTTTTGGTGGTTTTGAGTTTGAATTTTAACAGATATTTGTATCTGCTGAGCTTAGGTTTAAAATGACCTTTGCTTTTCTTTGAAAAACTTATTTTTCGGAAAGTTTTTTTTAATTAATGTTAAAAAAAGGGATGGGTATATGGGTGCCTTTAAGATATGTATAATGAAGTTCATGCTTGCTAGAAGCCTGAGAAACTGAGGATAGACCAGCACAAGCACCAAATGGATTTGTATCATAAATTTTTTTCAGTTGATCGTCTGTAATACATACATTTTGTATGTAGTGGGGATACATTCTTATTTTTAAGACAAATGAATTGGCAGAGTATGATGAAAATGCTAGTTCTGCTTTCCCATGTAATCACTGTCAGGCCGAATCCGACATTTTCATAGATCAGAGATAACTGCAAAAAATCATTTGATAAGCTGTTATCAAAGGGAGCATCAACACGTAAATTTATCCAAACTCACTCTGATTCTTCTAAGCTACACTGCCCTGCTGGCCATCCCTTTGAGAACAGCTTGGCAAACGGTTTTTGGTAATTACTTATAGGTTTGAAAGTCACCTCTAAGTGTGACAGCAGTAGAATGCATCTAATGAATTCTATGGAAGCTGTAGGAAAACATTTCTATGGAAGCTCTACACCTTTCAAAGAGAGTGATTAGCCCCTCCCATCTAGGTTCCATTTCTACGGGACATATAGGAACCACTGAAGCGTATCAAGTTGATAGACCTAAAAAGCAATCAAACACGTTTTAAAACTATGGTTGAGATTGTATAATGCAACCAGACTGGTTTATGGGGGAATACCCATTTTTTGGGGCCAATCAGAGAGAGCGAAGGCTACTTCATATACGATAACTTGATTAGTAATTGGATTCAAATAAAAGGAGTGATTTTCATTGTAGTTCATATTATTAAGGGAATAGAATTCAGAGAGAATAATTTATTTGAGACGATATTAGTAGAGAAAATGAGTGGAACATTTACACTATTGGAGCTTGATGGTGGAGCAGGTAGCATTAGCAATGATACAAGAGTACCAAACGTGGCTGTGGAAATAATACGAGGATGTAGACTAAGCCTTGAATGAGACGATATGTATGGTAGATACGTGATATCATTGAGCAAATTTAAAATGGAGGAGCAATTATGCTTTGCTGCAAAACTGAACGTTTTGCATATAAAAAGACTTCAGGCAGCATTAGATGTACTATTGAAATATATTGATGAAAATAAATTGAATCAGTGATTATTATTATTGTTGTAATCATGCTCAATAAAACTGTTTCTAAATCAAAGATATTTTTCTTTCTATAGTAGGTTAGCGTATATTTTTTTAGAGTAGAAAACAATAATCCTGGTTAGTCTGAAGTTGACTTTGAGAGTGTTAGGACTCTAAAAAATGGATAGATTTGAGAAAGAGCGAATCATGGGGAATCTTGTGTTTATGGAAAAAAGTTTGATTCTAGATGATTATTTTCTAGAGCTGTCTATTCAAAGGAAGATATTATCTCAGGGAATGCTTGTTGATATAGTGAAAACTGATTCTCCATCATTAGACTATTGCATGAAGCTTTTACGTTGTGGTTCAAATGCATTTACACAATTTATTGACATATTAATCACGACACAGCAAAATGATATTGTGGATATGCTTTTAAACACTAGTTTAGAAATTTAGGACTTTTTTTTCATGAGAAAGATGGAGTTCAAGGATGATTTACTCCTCTCTCTCTCTCTTTCTACCCCACTCAATTTTTGTTGTTGGTAGCTCAGTTTCATTTTGGTGGTGCGAGTGTCAACACATGAAAAAATGTTCCATACATGTCCACTATGCATGTACACACTTGGCAGCTGGTCATCATGTGAGAATTGTACAATGATTGATTATTATGACGAAAAGGGCAGATTATGCAACCCGTGTAAACTGCATAGAGTATCTGCTGTACAAATTAAATGTTGTAATTCCTATCTTGAAGTGGTGTGTGACTCTCATCCTAGAGGGTACCTATGCTCGAATTGCCACTATGATAAATGTAATCAGTGGGAGAATACATATCCTGGTATGATTGGAAAGAATCCTAAGCGTGATTTTAGTTTATTGCTAAGAGATTGGTATCGTCGTGGTTTTAGATTGTTTTGGGAGGAGGAGCCGGGTCAGCGATTCAACTGTTGGAACAACAAAAGAATTTGGTTTCTACGTCATCGTTATGAAGACAATGGCTACTATGATTATAAACCCCCTGATTTTTATTTGGCTGTGACGGAATGCGATTCGCCACTTGAGGACACTGTTTGCGACATTGCTTCAAATAAGCAAATTGAAACATGTGAATTCTATAAAATGAACGAGAATAGTATCATTGACTATACAAAGAGATATTAAAGAGTGAAGTTACACTCTACTGTAGAAAATGTGACCCTGACATTGCAGTACATCAGGATCAGTATACTGTGAATTCAGATAATCTACCTGCATTAGTTGTTCTCGATAAATACCTATGCCTAGTAGAAGATGAAATCTAAAGAGTAAAAAAGTCGTTTTTATCATGTACATGCATTATTTTTATTAATAAACAATTTCACATACATTTTTAGAACATTTTATTCGTAGGGCACTAAAATCAATATTAAGCACGCTTGTAAGTATATTTTCCACTAGAAAGTCGTTCAATCGAGGAAAGTCAACGTAGATGTCGAGAAACTGCTTGTAGGTATAGCCACGACATCTGAACATGAAAAAGAGTAGTGCATGAAAGCCGCATGTCTTAGTCTTTAAATCCTGTACTCTCCTTTGATTTTGAATAATAGTTTTCCCACTGCTCTCAATAAAGTTGCTGATGTGTGGAGTGTAGAATTTATATGATAGGCCAAGAGGATCAAACAATTCAATATTCTTCGCTGTTTGAAAGATGCATAGCCATTGGCCTGTCTTCAAAGTCGATGGACTGCTATTGACAATGATTAGGGTATTGTTAACACTTGGAATTTTTTCAATGAAGTCCGATGGTATGCAATAGGACTTGTACTGGGACATGTATCGATCCATATTAAACACGTTGATTTTTGGTTTGTGTTCATGGCGCTAGGTCTAGAAGAACACTGCCGTCAGGTGTGATTTTCCAATAGGTTTCCCAATTGATTCAATGATATTATCGTGATACTCTCAGTCAAAGCATCGGCAAATGTAAACTCTAAACGTACATTCCCTGTTCTTACTATGCTCATATCCTGGATCCCCAACAGGTCCAAAACAATTACGCCATAATTTTTTGAAAACATTGAATCGGTTATTTCATTTTCAAATAGTTGGGAGTCATGATCTAGGGATTGCATGGTCAACTCATACAGAGTTCTATGTGATTTTTTGTCAAATGATAGAGTGTAGAATGGAATACCATTCACTTTGCACACAAGAAGAGATAGACCAAAAAAAATTAAATCATGGTGGGATTCAGTCCAGGATCCAACGGCACTGCCACTCTTCACAAAGGCCAAAGCGAGTTTTGATGGGATTTCTCCATTGATAAATGATGAATCGGTATAGCTACGAGACCCTGTGGCAATTTGACGTTGATTGGTGATTGTATGGGGGACAAGAAGTTTAATGTTGTTGCCATTGGTTCTTAGCTTTTCCACTGCCAATGCAGCAGAGCTCATAACCTGTTGTTTTCGGACGTGGAGAATTGCCGATGTGATAATGACATTTGCATCGGGTGTGGCGGGAAGTGTTTTTCTCAAAATGAAATTCGACGGGGCTAGTTGCAACTTTATGAAATCTTGACATTGGGGGGTAACCATTGGGATATATTGAATATCTTACGATTTAATTTTCCAACTAAATGATTCTCCTGGTTCACTGCAGTAGTCAACTCACCGTCAGTATCAACACCTGATCGATATTCATAGCCCAATGACTGTCCTCTCAACTCCTTACATGCCTTTGGTGTCATCATCATAAATTGTATGTAGCTTGCATAGTTGGATAAATTATTGCTATTGTTCACCAATGTTCCATTAATAAATACATTAATTTGTTTGAACAGGTTGTGTAGAATACAGTTTTCGTAGGAGAGACCATCGTCAGCAGTTGGAGTTGTATTATCTGACTTTTTCTTCACCGCAACATTTAAATCAATAAATGTTGATGACAAATCAATGAAATAGTCTTCATTGGAAAATATTTGAAAGTGTATATTTTCCGAGAGGGGTTGCTGGGGATGAAATTGTTCTTAGTAGCCATACTTGACACTGACATCAACATTTTCAGCATTGAACAGATTCAATGAGGAACTGATTGATGGATGTGATTCCTTGTGGGGGGAGATAAATCATCTTAAGAGAAGAAATCATTCTTTGATCTAACAATCTTTTTCTTTTTCTTCTTATTGGTCTTCGTAGTTTTATTCCTCAAAGTCCTTGTTGATGTCCTTCGCTTCCCGCCTGGGTAGAGACTGATGAGTGAATGACGCGCACGCATCCGTTTCAACCCCTTCCCATTTTGCTGAGATTTAATTGCTCACCAACGGCTCTTGCTAAAGATCTAATATTTTCCTTAACACTTTTGTTGAAATTCTTACCCGACCCCAGTCTTGTAGTTTTGAGGCAGCAAAATTTGATGCAGGAGGTACAAGATATTTTCTGGCAAGGGGTAGTGCAGAACGAAATAACCTAGCAAACCAGCTACCAAGACCATAGCCAGACATTGTAGTACGCCCCTTGTAGTAGTCCAATCCATGACCTATTTGACTTGGACTCAGAGCACCAACATAGCAATTGATATCAGGACAGACAAATGGAATTCTTCTGTTTTTCATTTTAGGTGGTGCTGGTGGTGTCAGCGACAATGGGTCGAAAATGACATGTAATCACTGCTAAGCCTTTTGTTATTGCTAGAGGATCACCCAATTCACTTCTTAGTGTTAACTGACCGAGTTCCAAATACGAAGTGTTTACAGGAACACACTGAAGATGCTTTATATTATAGTGATGAACAAGTTCATGAGTTGTTTTTCGTTCAAGAACACGTAGGAGGGGGACATTTGAATTACCAACTCTCGATGTTTCCACAAAGGATGCATAAAGAAATATGCAAGAGTCCGAGGTGAAACCAGGTGGATAATGAGCAAAAATAACTTGATCCATCCCGTTAACAGTGCCAGCGTTTTTCCCATTGATCATATTCTGTTTAAAACCAAGAACGTCTCTCAGATTATCATTGAGATGAATTATTTCAGTGTCAACAGGTGAGGTAATGTGAATCCTATCGTGTTCCATTGAATAAATAAAATGGAATGTACCATTCCTATGATATGAGATTTTTCTATTGATTGTACGACACAAATCTGTCATACTATCATATTCAATATATTTCAATTTGACATGCGGATATTCACTAGATTTAAGTGCTTCGACCCATTCATACTCGACAAAGAGTGACCAATCGAATGGTATAACCTTTATGTCATACACACGATCCTTTCTCAGGATGTCATAGGTATTTTTGAGAATACAGTCGACAAGAGCCACTTCATACGCACCGTCAAATTTGATGGCGGGGAGAGTTTCGTCCAAAAATCACTTGTTTTATTCAAGTTGTTGTTGAGAGGATCGGAAACGTTGGACATAAACGTTACATAGAAATCATTGGGTATTGTCAATATCTTCAACACCGATCCAAGAATCAAAATCAGAGTTGTATCCTAGCAACCGAACAAGTAACTGTTTCTTACCCCTGTGAGTACGAGTCTTTAATATCTTTTCAATTTTATAGATTTCACTATTATTTTTAACTTTTTGTAGTTCATAGTCATAAAAACCGCCGAGAATCTCTTCATCTTTGGTATCGCGCAAACGATAAAATATGGGTTTACTGTTTAGGATTTTTGCCACTTTAAAAAGTTCTGTGGACCACAAGTAATTACCTTTTTCAAAAACATTAGTTGTTCTATTAATTCGAACATTATCACCAACACTGAATTTTTTCTTAACAATCGTTTCGTTGGAACATTGTTTAAGAAAGGGGTCTATTGTATCATGATCAGAATGATGAACTTCCGTTGGGGTTGAATTGGACAATGATCGATGAGGTCGTTGATTATAAATCGACATGATTTTATCTAAATCATGAATAAAAGCTGATGTATTTTTCAATGTACAATATCTTGAAATTAAAAGTCGCATAGTTCTTAACAATCGTTCGACCAATGCAGCATTTATAGGACTATGACTATGATAGAGCAGTATATTATATTTCGCTAGTACTTATGCAACATGGGGATTGGCAAATTCACTACCGCGATCCGTTTGAATTTTTTTATATGAATCATGTTCGAGAATACTTTCTATAGCCTGAGCAACTTCAACACCTCTCTTTGACTGCAATGGAATGGCATATGCATAACGACTAAAACACTGATTGCAAGTAGAATTTACTTCTGCGGTGTATTGTGACGTCTTTGAGTCTCATCTAGAGTTAAGATATCTGCTTGCATTATATGCAATGGGAAAAGGCTTTAGTTTTTCGATAATGATTAGCACGAAGCCTATGATTTCTATGCAGAGTGTAACTTGATTCATTTTGTAGATAGTCTTGTTCACTTTTAATGCGAACACCAGTGACTTTGGAAAGAGTGGTAGGGGAACTTAAACTTCCCACTTCACCAATATTTTCATAAACACGTTTCAGAACTTCAACCATTTTGATTGTAAACACGTAGTGTAACGTCCGCTACCCTTTTGAATACTAGTGGTTGGAGGTGGTTGTGGTAACGTTGACTTGATACGTTTTCGCTTTTGTCTAGCTATCAATGGTGTGCTCCTCCTCCTCATTGTTAAATCAATGTTTCCACTAGGTGTGCTAGTAGTTTCCAAGATTGATTTAAAATCTTCTTCTTCTTCTTCGTGTTCATATTTTAATAGTTC
This sequence comes from Artemia sinica, assembly GCA_027921565.1. NCBI lineage: Eukaryota > Metazoa > Arthropoda > Branchiopoda > Anostraca > Artemiidae > Artemia > Artemia sinica. The sequence continues at coordinate 60,803,777 of CM051262.1, forward strand.
ATATTTAATAGGTGCATGTTCATTTAATTTTTTTAGAATTTGCCTATTGCTAATAAGGCTTTTGGGGAAGTGTAATGTATTTAGAAAGTTGTATAGATGAGCGTCAAATGATAATAGTCCTTTACGATTTGTAACCATGTCATAGATTAAATCAAGCAGATTATAGCTCTTGCCCTGAATTATAATCCCCTTCCCATTGCTATAGACTTGAATATGATCTTGACCGCTTTCCATGAGATATGTTATGAGTCGTTTACTTTGTTCACGATATGAGTGGGTTATTAGATTTCCAAATTTCGACACAATTGAATCCAATTCCTCCTTCTTTAATTTTGTTCCAGCAGCAGCCGCAGCAGTAGCAGAATCCTGAGGGGATGGTTCTTTTTTGTGATCAATACCACTGGCCTTCGCACGATAGGGCTTATGTTTGTCCATTCGGCGAAGTGCATCTTGAAGTAAAAGCAGTTTTTTATCATGCTCAATATTCTCGTTGTCAATGAATTTACTCAGATCGTCCTCAAACTGTTCCACGGGTGAGAGAGCGAGTTCTATTGGAGTCAATTTATAGGGTTTAGCCATCTAGAGAAAACTGTTTACAAGTCCTGCATTTATCGGTAGTAAAAGTGTAAAAAACTTACCGCCCGCCTGAAGAAGACGTTTCCTTTTAAAATTCTTTCCTTTGTTTTTAGAGGCCAATGTGCGTACAATGGAACGATGTTGCTTTGCCTGTTGCTTAACTACTTCTGGCAGTTAAACATTGCCCTCGGTTAAATTTAAACAAAGTTCGGATATTAGATTAATGAAATCATTGTCAATACCATGTTTGAGTATGGCTTTCCTAAGCGAGGGTTTTGAAGTGCTTAGAACTGAAAATAAATGTCTATTTTCATTTAGTTTCTTCAGTGTCATGATAGCAACTAATAGGTCTTTTTACTGTTCACGGGGAGATATACTGTAATTTCATTGTCAAAAATATCTCTGACTACACGCAAATCCTCGGGTGTATTTTGATTAAGATCCAATAGGATATAGCCGTAGGGTTTATCAGTTGCCTGATTGTATGCTGAGAGCAGAAATTTAGGTGGCCCGGGGTATATTTGTTTATTGCGGGTTATTAGCGAGCTAGAATCACGAACAACTCTGTAGATGATATACTAGGTGCAGTTCAATGCAAGTGTTCGCATAAATTTGCTCTGATGAAAGAGGTTGTGTAGAACCAGAGTAATGGAAATATGTTCATGATGAGAGCGAACGGTGAATAATTGTAGCATTTCCTGGGGCCATTGTTCAATAGATTCAGCCAGATCGTCAATAATCAGTCAAGAGTTTGGTTCAATAATGCTGAAAACATCAATTCCCTGTATGAATTGTATCTGCACCAACCCCGATATGCCAATTGCTTTTATTTCATCGTGTGACTCGTGCCAAATACTGTAACAATAGTAGATTTTTTTCGGCTTTTCCACAAACATTTTATCACAATTTTTATTATTTTAGTTAAGAGTGTTGTTTTGCCTGACATTGACGGACCGCAGAGAAACGATCTGAAGAGTGTTTTAAATTGATACATGTTCCCTTCAACAGTTCACCTACAACTAACTGTAGACTATATTTGTCTAATGACTAAATAATTTCCCTATTAGTAATACTAGTCCGTTCAAGAATAATGAGAAGAACAAAACCAATAAAGAACCATATTTCTTGTATTTTTAACATAAAAAAACAGCACTACAAATAATACATTACAGAAAAAAAAACACATTAAACAAGAAAAATACACTTAAGATTTTTTTTTAATTTATTTATAATAAAAATCATAAACATATATTTTAAAAATGCACTAGAAAAAAAGTACTTTAATAAATATACTTTATTTATTTATAAGAAATACAACATTTAATAAAAAAATACACTTTTAATAATATCACCTTTTTTACACCATTTTTTTTTTAATTTGAATGCAACGACATGCATATTTACAAAAGCACAAAAAATCTGCTCTAAGTAAAAAAAAGATTCCGTTGGTGGCGGCGCCCCCCTCTGGCGGCCAGCCGGGTGACCGAAGGCCCCCCAGGCCGAGAGTCCCCCCCCCAAGGTTTGGGAAATTTATTGGACTTTACTCAAACCGAGACTTTCCCTATGACTAACACATTCGGCTCAGTCGGAAGTTAAATAGTGCCCCATAGGGAGGGTAGTCACACCGTCTTGACAAACATAGACTTTGTCGGAAATGTTACTCATGGCAATTTTTTCTATATTTACAGTGAAGTTCCTGTAGTTTAAGGAACGAATTGCCAACAATTTCGCTCGTGGAATTGTATTTACAACAATACAATTCTTATAGATGTCCATGTCGGATTTCTTATCCACATAGCGCGTGGGTACTCCTTTGCAACTTTTTTTGATTTCCTCGTTGTGTGTCAGTATAAAGTACACCTTCGGACTTACAAACATACCACGGGAAATCACGTCACTTCCCGTTTCTGATTTTAAAAATAAAAGTTGATTTGGCGCCCGACGTTTCACTACCTCTGGGAGGACCTCCCCACTCCAGTTGGTGTAGTCCATCCGCGAGCTGATGATTTCACCGTGGGCCAAATCGTCAAGTAGATTTTGAGTTTTTACTTTTAACAGTAGAGAATCTGTGTCCCCGTAGCAGACCTCTACTTGTCCCTTCTCCGGCCACTATACCCTAGCCACATTGTAGTAGAATTCCAACATAAGCTATTTAAAGATCTTCAAGATCCACTGCCTTGCAGCAATATTTTTGTTCAGGACAATGCTTCTTTTTTTGTCTATTCAATAGTACCATGTCCGGGCCAATGATCGTAAAGGAAGTGTAATTTGGATCGGCAATAATTCGAGCACATTGTTCGGGATCGGTCACGACGTCACAACGATTCCTATTGCGAACACTTTCGCACATTTTACCAAAAGCCGAATTTAAAATGAGCTTATAGATTTCTTATTCGGCTTTTGCCTGCGCTTCAGAACGTTTCTTGACAAAAGTGTCAACAAACGTTTTCAGATAGGGTTTTTGACTAAACTGGAGGGCTCTATGAACCTTCGTGACGTTGAAACCGTTGTTGCACATCCATTTTAAAGCCACATGATGTACAACAATATTTTTCTTCGGCAGGAGGTCGGCAATAAGTTTTTGTTTTGAAGGTGACCAATGCAATCCCTCCACCTCGATCAAATGTCTATTGCGGGGACTCAAAGAGTCCCTAGACCCAGGTCTATTGATGCATGGAAAAACAAAATCCTTTACCGAATCGTGAAGCTCAATTCTTCAATTCTCAATTCTCAATTCTGGTATCTCCCCATCAATTTCAAAAAACCATCCAACCGGCCCATTCTCCTCAACACTGTCAGTGTTGGGGGAATTGGAGGTTTGAGGGTCATTGAGCCATTTATAGTCATCGCAGGGTAGCGCATAATGGGACATGGCCGAGGGGTAGAGGGAATTCATATCAAGGAACACTGCATCCGATTTTTTTCCCGTCTTTTCTCCAGTTGCATCGGTTTCCAAGATACGATCCCCGTGAAAAATGTATCCACCCCTCATTGACCTGTCGATGAACAGGTGCTGATCGATGTCAGTGACCAGCCCGATTTTTTCCCCGCTAATTTTTAGGATGAGGTCCATTACCCGATGAGGAGATGAAAAAAAATATCCTAAATCAAGATTAAATTCCTCGTATATTTTGTCCGTATTTTTACACATAATGTCTAACAAAGTTTACACATCACTCGACAAATACAGCTTGCAGTAGTCAAACCCATTTTTACACCCTCCCTCTGCCCACACTTTTTTGGCAAAACTGTATTCTTCAGGGGTGCACCTACGATCGTGTAGACTGTCGTAAAACGATTCGATCGAGGGAATAGTTTCCTCGGCGAATCTCGACATGGAGCAGTAATAATCATAAGGATGTATGTCCTTGACCGTCAACAAATCATATAAATCATTTGGAAATTGTTGCTTGAGAGGGGGAAAGCGTTACAGCCGTAATCGTCTTTCTGCACTTGAATTAGTTTGGTCAAAGATTTGGGGAAAAAACTAAAGGAATCTAAAAAGCAAATTTTATTCGTTTACTCAACGTCGTCTTCAATATATCTCCACATAAATTCCAAAACAAGCAACTTTTCAAACGATTTAGGAATGATTTTGTAGAAAAAGCTGTCTATCACCCATGCATCATCCACAACTCCATTTCTTTGAAGATGTGCCATTGCTGGTAGCACATACTTCAGATCATAGTTAGAATTATGTATAAAAACCGGAAGAAAAAGTTGCTGTTTAATTTTTAAATTACATGAATTGTGAGCCCAGCCTCGAAAGTTACTTTTCCCCGTTGAATTGGGGTCAATAAGGTGATTGTGATCCTTGACAGGTTCTTTTGGGGCAAGAGCACCCCTTCAAACCCAACAAATTGTCCCCTTTTCTAGTGCCCGTTGCACCTTATCTGATAATGACATTGGGTAGTTGGTATGGCGCAATCGTGAAATAGATTTATTTGCTGTTTTTATTAAACGCACCAATAATTTCTCCATGCTACCCTCCTCATCCATAGTAAAAAAAACTCTTCCAATTGCATTTTATTGTTGGAATCGCGTCGGGCATGCGCATAGGAACACCCAACGAATTTATGCTCCTTGACTATATTTGGCATTGATGGGTCCGATACCTCCAACAGTCTTGATTCACAATCTAAAGATACTTTATCAATCTGTAGCAGGGAATTTGGAAGTTTTTAAATTGTAAAGTAGCTTTGCCTCCTGTCTGCATTTCTATTCTTTGATTGCCATGAATTTTGCAATATCTCATGTGACCCGCGAATGTTCGTTCAGATCTAAATGAGGAAAGACACATGGGGCAGTAGTGACATTTCCCATGTTTTTTGCCTTGGGATAAGAGTCGAATTATTGCCGTAACGGGGAAAAATGACCATAGGAGTTTACATCTTTGGGAGGCTCATAGACAATCCAAACCCAATTTTTAACATTATCTACCAATGGTGTCCTAACTGAATATAAAACCCCTTTTTTATTCGGTTTCCTTCCCCATTTACAAATTCTGTGTCATACTGAAGAACAACTACCCCTAACCCGAGATTTTCGTTTGCTTTTTCAAATATAGTTATTTCTTTTAAGGACACTGGATACTTTCCCTCTAAACAAGTAAAATTTACTTTAGGGAAATTGTTTCCACCATTTCGTGCAAGTCTGTCGGGATTTTTTATTGTTGACTCATCTTTCAATGTTTTATGAGCTGCTGCTAAAAATGCATATTTAAAGCATTGCAGCCCTGTGTCAAATTTGAAACCCTGAACCCCTTTGGTAGCCGACAAATCTGGGTGGCATTTTATTTGTCGACTACTACCCACCCCCCTTAAACTAAAGTTTTTTTTTAACTCTATTGAGATTCAGATCCATATATTCAGTGTATAAAATCGTGGACCCACTCCCCTTTCGTTGAATGTGTCCAAAGTTGATATTAATTTATTGACCCAATTGAAAAAGTTACCCTCAAATTCATTTAGACCAGGGTAAAAAGTTTGGTTGCCAGTTGAAAAATGAAAATAAAAATGTCCCCTGATGTCCCCTTTTGTAAATAAACTTTTTGATTAACTGATGCCTTAATCCCCCCTGACCCCCCAATTCTGAATATGAATCTCAATAAGTGCTCGATTTCTGTCGATGTAGGTATGAAGAACATTTACAGGGTCTGTTAAAATGACACTCCCGTCAACCAGGTTTTCCTCAGGAGGATTAAAATCTACCCTATTTGTTTGCAAGTGACCTAGAGCAGATTCTAACAGAAAAATTCACGCAGTTCCGGGGAGGCGACCCTATTTTCATGTCCTGCACCTATTTGCACAGGACCTAATTCACTAATAATAAAGTCATCGTCAAAAATATCCCCGGAAACATTAGATCTAACAATTTCCATAAGATTATTCATTTCTTCCGTTGTAAATTGGAAATCCAGGGGGATACTAAAAGACGTAACTTCACTAACATCATCCGATTGTTCCGGCGACCGTTGACAATTACCCATGATATTCTGAAGTCCTGGGCCAGGGAAGGCAGTCGTTTTTTTAGCTTTCCCCTGAAACTAAAATGAATGGATTGAGCTTTTTTTTCTTCTAGGAAAGTTTTATCACAATAATAACACATTATTTATTTTTCTTAGTCAGATTTGTATTCATATTATTTATCAGACAAATGCAAAATAAATTAAAAATTTTGCTTATAGCATTATTTATGAAACAAATGCATAATAAATTACAAATTTTGTTAATAGCACACACACACACTTTTCCAATGAACCATTTCGTTATAGTACCACTCGCGTATTTACCGGATACTAAATAAGTACCAAAAATCATGTAGCAAAGTTATGGTTTTCTCCCCCCCCCCTTTCTACAAAATCCCTTTATAAAGTTAAAAAACTACCAATTTTTCATCCCCACCCTCAAAACTTAATCCCCTTTCCTAGCATTATATTGAGTAAATAATCGCCCCCCACCCCTCGCCCATATAAAGTACCCAAAATAGAGCTTGATCTATTTTAACTTTCACCATTTTTTAAGATATCATTTTAACTCAAAATATTTGAGCAGAAAAAAGTCCGATACATATTCACTAGTTTCTATGACACGCACACAACACAACACAAACGTTTGGCTAATAGCAATACAATAAAAAAATATCTGTCGATGGGTTAGCATTAGCTCAGCAAGAAGTGGCAACCTATTTTTCCAATGAACCATTTCGTTATAGTACCACTCGTGTGTTTACTGGGTACTAAATAAGTACCAAAAGTCATGTAGCAAAGTTATGGTTTTCTTCCCCACCCTCCTTTTCTACAACACCCCTTTATAAAGATAAAAGACTACCAATTTTTCATCCCCACCCTCAAAACTTAATCCCCCCTCCTAGCATTACATTGAGTAAATACTCGCCCCCACCCCTCGCCCATATAAAGTACCCCAAAATAGAGCTTGATCAATTTTAACTTTCACCATTTTTTAAGATATCATTTTAACTCAAAATATTTGAGCAGAAAAAAGTCCTATACATATTCACTAGTTGCTATGACACGCACACAACACAACACAGCGTTTGGCTAATAGCAATACAATAAAAAAATATCTGTTGAGGGGATAGCATTAGCTCAGCAAGAAGTGGCAACCTATTTTTTCAATGAACCATTTCGTTATAGTACCACTCGTGTGTTTACTGGGTACTATATAAGTACCAAAAGTCATGTAGCAAAGTTATGGTTTTCTTCCCCACCCCCGCCCCTTTTCTACAACACCCCCTTTATAAAGTTAAAAGACTACCAATTTTTCATCCCCACCCTCAAAACTTAATCCCCCCTCCTAGCATTATATTGAGTTAATACTTGCCCCCCACCCCTCGCCCATATAAAGTGCCCAAAATAGAGCTTGATCGATTTTAACTTTCACCATTTTTTAAGATATCATTTCAACTCAAAATATTTGAGCAGAAAAAAGTCCGATACATATTTACTAGTTGCTATGACACACACACAACACACACAGTCACACACACGCACACGCACACGCACACGCTCACACACACGCGCAGACACACGCAGATAAATTTCATTTTGTCTTACGTTTCCAACAGAAGAGCTAGCCAGTGTTTTATACGACGGGTTCTTGTGGGAAGAATTGAATTCTTGAGGGTTTTGAATATTGTCTACCATAGCCAATAAATCGTCTAATATCAATGTATCCAAATTACCAGGAGACGGTATGCCACCTTCCCCTAAAAAACCTTCAAAATTGAACTCTTCCGTGTCATTGAGCTTTAGTCGTTTTTGACTTGACGCTTGAATATCAGAGTCCTGGAAATAAAAATCAATTTCAATCTTTTCTAGTCACATGCTTACCAGCTACTAAATAAGTACCATTTTTACCCCCCTCAAAACTTAATTTCCCCCTCCTAGCATTTTTTTAACTAAATACTTGCCCCCCCCCCCATCACTTCATATAAAGTAGCCAAAATAGAGCTTAGTCAATTCTAAATTTCACCATTTTTTTATGTTATTAATTACAGCGAAAATAATTGAACAGAAAAAAAGCCCCGATAAATATTCACTAGTTTGGTGTGGCATACACAATGCAATGTTTTGACTAATAGCAATAAAGTAAAATAAAAAAAAAACATTTGTCAAGGAGGTATCATTAGCAATAACCTATTTTTCCAATGAACCATTTCGTTATAGTACTACTCGCGTGTTTACTGTATACTAAATAAGTACCAAAAGTCATGTAGCAAAGTTATGGTTTTCTTCCCCACCCCCCACTATGGTTTTCTTCCTGATCTTGTTTGTATTTAAAGGAGACATATTGTTCAATTATACTTTTAAAAAACAAGATATTTCTCTAAAGGTACATAAGAAACATTTGGAACCAAATAGCCTATACCTGTATGGAATTCATAAAACACATTTTTAAATACGATACATGAAAAAATACAAATTTACTTCATCTATTATTTATTCAGAATATTAATGGTGGGCGCCCCTTCCCTCATCTCCTCTTTTTTTCTTCAATAACTACCCCCTTTAGTAAATACACACACGCACGCATACAAGTAGCTGATTATAATTTGTTAGCCGAACAAACGATGATCGCTTAAGTTTGCTTAATTAAGATCGCAAATGAAATATGACCAAAATTTCACGAGAAGCGGCTAAGAACCCTTTTACTCAAAATACCTGAACAGCTGTTACAAAAGCATGTAAATTTTGCTGTAATCCGCTGTCAACCCGAAAGCCATATGGCAGATAGCTATACGAAAAAAAACCTTTGCACACTGTTTAAAGTAAAAGCCAGATTTAAATATCACTAAATACTAATCACCAAATCCGAATGACATATTTGCAGATATCTATAGGAAAAAAAGGAGGGTTATGTTCAAATAATGTATATTTACTTACCCTTGCAATCCTTTTGTTCTCCATTAGAAAAAACAGGTAAATTTGATTCCAATAGGCTTATTACAACTTCTATTAATCAACTGATACAGATAGACCAATTTGCTCTATATATATACCGGAAAAACACGTGTATAAGCCCTCTAGCTGTAAACAACTATTTCTGAATACGCAATATAAAGAATTTTGAATATTGAACCAGGAAAGAAAAAAAACGTGTTATGGTGAATGTACTTGGTAAAGCATGCATCGTCTAAACCAGTCTGATGGCATTATACAATCTCAACCATAGTTTTAAAACGTGTTTGATCGCTTTGTAGGCCTATCAAATTGATACGCTTCAGTGGTTCCTATATGTCCCGTAGAAATGAAACCTAGATGCGAGTGGCTACTCACTCTCCTTCAAAAGTTGTAGAGCTTCCATAGAAATGTTTTCATATAGCTTCCATAGAATTCATTAGATGCATTCTACTGACAGCAACGATGTGTCAATTGGTGTCGCATATGCACTGATCGATAAATAGGGGACAAATAGGCTTATCGCTCAACCGAAAAAATCCAGTTCAGACCACTGAGATATTTGAACTAGACCCTGATTAAAAGCTCCTAAGCCTTTGCCACTTCTGATGTTCATTTTTTTTGCAAGCTTAGATGGTCACACGCAATTCAAAAGGAAGTGTATCTGATGTTTTTGTAACTGTATACGAAAGTAAGAGGGGAAAAGATTGCAAGTTTCTTGCGGAAAAAAATTGTGCAAGGATTTAAGTGAGAAAAGTATGTGAAATTACAATGTAGCTAAGTGAAGTTAAAGCTTAGAAATGTTTTTTAGTGTTTAGTGTGTATTCAGATAAACAAATAGTTTGTTTTAAAAAATCTTATGACTCTCACACTTTTCTTTTTTGTATTAAATTTTTATAACGAAAACAAGTCAAGTAGAATTGAATATTTCTTTTTTTGCTTGCTTAAAATTTCTCACGTGAGGTTTTCCAAAATAACCGTGTGATCAGAACAAAATAACCATGTGATTAGGGCTCGAAAATATACAACAGATGTAAACTCATTGAAATAAACCAATTAGATTAGGATACGAAAATAATGCATCTTTTCCTCTTTGGAACAAATAATTAAATTAGGTGTTCTTTAAGCTAACTATAATCATGGAATTTAAAATGAAAATAAAGAAATTCTCTATATTTACAGACAATTATTCGTTGCTCAAGAAGGGATGCAACTGAAGTAGAATTATTAGGAATCAATGGAGCTCTTCTATCATTTATGGTGCTGGGAGGAGCTTATGTTTTTTCAAGAAATGAAGCTTGGACTTATGCTGATGCGTTATATTATTGTGTTGTTACTTTAACTACAATAGGATTTGGCGATTTAGTAACTTTACAGGTGAGATTTCGGCTTCACCGTGGTCTTCTTAACAAATCTGATATTATTCATAAGCCATACATCTTGCCCTTCCAGCCTTCCCCCTCCTCTTTCTGAAATGCTCTTGAAATTACAAGTTTTTAGTAATGATTATTGTTTTCGTAGCATTGTTGAGCAAAAGCTAAATTTTAAGGGGTTGGTAGCTCTTTTCACATTCATTGCAGCCTTCTGTATAATAATAAAATGGATAGAAATTGAAAGAAGAATAGCTATATGGTTTAACTGAGAGTAAAGAACAATATTAAAACTTAAAACAAACACAAGTTATCTTACAAATAAAAGGGTATATTTTCTTTTCGCGACACAAAACAGGAAAAATTGTCATTTAGCAGCGATACGATCTCTTTTGTTACTTTAGAAAGGGTGCTTGAACTTTATATTCATTCCTATTTAAATAAGTAATTTCCTCACATTCTATGACGACTGTTTAATACGATCACTCCTGTTAAAAAACGTAAACCAAAAGTGAAACACAAATAGATACATATATAGAAACACAATGGATAAATAGATAGAAACACAATAGATGTGTAATGATCCTTTTCGGAGATAAATAAAAAGAACAAGTTTTTATTAACTGAAAGTAAGGAACGACGTTGAAACTTAAAACGAACAGAAATTATTCTGTATGTTACGGAATATTTCTGTATGTATGTTACGGACAGCCCCGTATGTTAAAAGGGGCTTTCCCCTCCTCAACGCTTTGCTCTTTATGCTAAAGTTTTTCATTGTTTATAAAAAAAAGTTGTGAGAAAGTAAAACTTTAGCGTAAAGAGCGAGGCATTGAGAAGGGGACAGCCCCTTTCATGTACGGAATAATTTCTGTTCGTTTTAAATTTCAACGTCGTTCCTTACTTTCAGTTAAAAAAACTTGTTTTTTTTAATTTAATTTTTGAATGTTTTTGAATTAATGCAGGTTTTGATTTTGGGTCACCGCACATGAATAATTAAAATAAAATTTGAATATTAATTTTACTTTTATTTGGTTAAATGGCTTTCTCGAAACTTGTTTAATTTTATTTACGAAAGTTTTTATTAGTAATAAATATACGTAACTTACGAATTAACTTACGTAACGAACTTCTATATTTATATATTTTTTAAATACGTATATTAGAGGGTTCACCCCCTAGTCAATACCTTGCTCTTTAAGCTAAAGTTCGAATTTTATTCCAATTCTTTGAAAATGACCCCTTAATCACAAATGCCGTTAATTAGAATAAATAGCTCTTATGAAAGTTCTAAAAATTCTTTGGCTTAAAGAGCGAGGTATTGACTAGGGAGTGAACCTAATCCTATGTGTAATGTTTTCTGTCGTTTTAAGTATTGATGTTGCTCCTTACTTTCAGTTGAAAAACTTTTTTTTGTATATAATTTCAGATATTTTTTTTAAATAATATTGGGAAATCCGGCACCCCTTTCATAGCAATGTCCCTTCTCCCATGAAAACTTCCTTCATGGAAAGATCCTCCCACATAACCCCTGACCCCGCCCTCACTACCAGAAAAAATCCCCCTGCAAACGTCTGTATACTTCCCAATAACCAATACTATATGTTAACATTGGGTAAAGTTCATAACTTTCAGTCCTCCCCCCGGGGACTTTTGGGGATTAAGTCATGCTAAAGGACATAGTTATCATATTTTCAACCATGCTGAACAAAATGGCTATCTCAAAATTTTGATCGAGTGACTTTGGGAAAAAATGAGCGTGGGAGGGAGCCTAGTTGCCCTCCATTTTTTTAGTCACTTAAAAAGGGCACTAGAACTTTAATTTCCGTTCCAATGAGGCCTCCCACGACATTCTAGGACCAATGGGTCAATACAATCACCCATTAAAAAAAAAAAAAAAAAAAAAAAAAAAAAAAAAAAAAAAAAAAAAAAAAAAAAAAAAAAAACACGCATCCGTGATCTTTCTTCTGGCAAAAAATGCAAAATTCCACATTTTTGTAGATAGGAACTTGAAACCTCTGCAGTGGGTCCTCTGATACGCTGAATATGATGGTGTGATTTTCATTAAGGTTCTATAGCTATTAGGGGGTCTTTTCCCCTTTTTTCGAAAATCAGCCAAATTTGTTCTGGCGCTTAACTTTTGATGGGTACAATTAAACTTAATGAAAATTATATATTTGAATTTAGCATTAAAATCTGATTCTTTTGATGTATCTATTGGTATCAAAATTCCGTTTTCTCGAGTTTCGGTTACCATTGAGCCGGGTCGCTTCTTACTTACAGTTCGTTACCACGAACGGTTTGAAATGCACGATTTAGTAGTTTTGTAGCTATAGGCTTGAAACCACAGCTTTAGGGCTCCCTGACATATTGGATTTTATTGTTTATTTGGAATAAGTAATCAACAATTCAATGAGCCTTACTTATTTGAGATCACCATGAAATCTCGTTGATTTCATATGTATTCTTATCAAAATCTTTTTTTTTAAAGAGTATTGGTATCTATTGACAAGGTTTGTTGTTTGCTTGAGAGGGTTGAAAAATATGAAATTTCATATTTTTCAAGAAGAGTGTTTTAAATACCTACACGGCAATTTTCTCAGAAATTTTTAATTTAACTGGTTCATTTTAACAAGATTTTGACGCTCTTGGGGCTCTTTTCTCATTTTTAAAAGTTAATGCAAAATTTTCGACGATTAAATTTGATTAGTAAATGTTACCTTAAAATTTATAAATATTAGAAATCAACATAAATTGTAGATACTTTTAATATATTTATTGTTTTAAAACTTCCTGTTTTTGGAGTTTTGGTGGCTACTAAAAAGAGCCGCTCTCTATTTTCCATTCTTTACCATAAACAATTTGAAAACAAAACATTTTGAAATTTAGACAACTTAGACTTGAGAGAGGACAAATATTTTCCAAATTTTGATTCGTTCATTTTTCAAAATGGTGAAAAGTGTCTCTTTTAATTACGATTCGAAACATACCCTTTATTAGGTTCAAACTACCCAGTCAAAAGGAATCATAGGCAGCGCGCTAGCGCTGCCTAAGTAAAGAACGATGTGGGCACAATATGTTTTTGATTTTTTTTTTCTCCATACCTGGGCACTTTGTATCGAATTAGTTGTCGTAGAAACTTCAAAAAGGGCTCATTCGATTAGAAATTGGAGTGGCTAGTGCCCTTTTTAATAGTCAAAAGTGATTTGAAGGCAACTAGCCCCCCACGCCCACCTTTTCCCCAAACACATCCAATAAAATTTTTAGATAGCCATTTTGTTCAGCGTAGTTGATTTCCAGATAGAAAATATTTTTTGAGGAGGACACTCCCCCTAAACCCTCGGGGCAAGGGTTTTAAGTTATGCCCTGGGGTCATATAAGGTTTTTATAGAAGGTGTTGTCGTAGAAACTTCAAAAAAAGCTCCTTCAACTGGAAATTCAAAGGTCTAGTGCCCTCTTTAATAGTCAAAAGTGATTGGAGGGCAACTAACCCCCCACACCCATCATTCCCCCAAACATATCCAATAAAATTTTTAGATAGCCATTTTGTTCAGCGTAGTTGATTTCCAGATAGAAAACATATTTTTGAGGAGGACACTCCCTCAAAACTCTCAGGGCAAGGATTATAAGTTATGCCCTGGGGGCATATAAGGTTTTTATTGAAATCTTTTTCGTAGAAACTTGAAAAAGGGCTCATTCGATTTGAAATTCCCAGGGCTAGTACCCTTTATAATAGTCAAAAGTGATTTGAAGGCAACTAGCCCCCCTCTCACGCCCACCTTTTCCCCAAACACATCCAATCAAAATTTTTAGATAGCCATTTTACTCAACCTAGTGAAAAGTTTTGGAAATTAGGTCTTTGAGGATGACAACCCCTCCCCCCACAGCTCTCAGGGAAAGGGTTGTAAGTTATGCTCTGGGGGAATATAAAGTTTTTATTGAAAACTTTGTCGTAGAAACTTCAAAAAGGCTCATTCAATTGGAAATTGAAAGGGCTAGTGCCTTTTTTAATCATAGGCAGCGCGCTAGCACTGCCTAAGTAAAGAACGATGTGGGCAAAATGTGTTTTTTTTTGTTTTTGTTTGTTTTTCTCCATACCCGAGCACTTTGTATCGATGGATTTGTCGTGCAAACTTCGAAAAGGCTCCTTCGATTGGAAATCGGAGTGGCTAGTGCCCTTTCCAATAGCCGAAAAAGATTGGAGGGCAACTAGCCCCCCGCCATGCCCATCAATCCTCAAAACACATCCAATCAAAATTCTGCGATAGTCATTTTGGAGAGCGTAGTTTATTTCCAGATAGAAAATATGTTTTTGAGGAGGACACTCCCCCACAACCCTCAGGGAAAGGGTTTTAAGTTATGCCCTGGGAACATATAAGGTTTTTATAGAAGGCGTTGTCGTAGAAACTTCAAAACAGGCTCATTCGATTGGAAATTCAAAGGTCTAGTACCCTATTTAATAGTCGAAAGTGATTGGAGGGCAACTAGCCCCCCTCCCCCACGCCCATCATTCCCCCAAACACATCCTATCAACATTTTGAGATGGCCATTTTGTTCAGCGTGGTTGATTTCCAGATAGAAAATATGTTTTTGAGAGAGGACACTCCCCCACAACCCTCAGGGCAAGGGTTTTAGATTATTCCCTGGGGGCATATAAGGTTTTTATAGAAGGCGTTGTCGTAGAAACTTCAAATAATGCCAATTTGATTGGAAATTCAAAGAGCTAGTGCCCCTTTTAATAGTCAAAAGTGATTGGAGGGCAAATAGCCCCCCCTCCAAGCTTATCATTTCCCCAAACACATCCAATCAAAAGTTTGAGATAGCCATTTTGTTCAGCGTTGTTAATTTCCCGATATAAAATATATTTTTGAAGAGGACAATCCTCCACAGCCCTCAGGGCAAGGGTTTTAAGTTATGCCCAGAGGGCATATAAGGTTTTTAAAGAAGGTGCTGTGGTAGAAACTTCAAAAAAAGCTCATTCGATTGGAAATTCAAAGGGCTAGTGCCCTTTTTAATAGTCGAAAGTGATTGGAGGGCAACTAGGCCCCCCGCACCCATCTTACCCCAAAACACGTCCAATAAATTTTTTTAGATCAGCGTAGCCATTTTGTTCAGCGTAGTTGATTTCTTGATAGAAAACAATTTTTGAGGTGGACACTCCCCCACAACCCTCAGGAAAAGGATTATAAGTTTGCTCTGGGGGTATATAAGGTTTTTATTGAAATCTGTGTCGTAGAAACTTGAAAAAGGGCTCATTCGATTTGAAATTCAAATGGCTAGTACTCTTTTTAATAGTCCAAAGTGATTTGAGGACAAATCACTAACCCCGCTCTCACGCCCACCTTTTCCCAAGACACTCCCCCACAACCCTCAGTGCAAGGATTATAAGTTATGCACTGGGGGCATATAAGGTTTTCATTGAAATCTTTGTCGTAGAAACTTGAAAAAGGGCTCATTAGATCTGAAATTCAAAGGGCTAGTACCATTTTTGATAGTCGAAAGTGTTTGAGGGCAAATGGCCCCCCCTCTCACACCCACCTTTTCTCCAAATACATCCAATCAAAATTTTTAGATAACCATTTTATTCAACGTAGTTGAAAGTTTTGGAAATTAGGTCTTTAAGGATGACAACCCCTTCCCCCACAGTCCTCAGGGCAAGGGTCGTAAGTTATGCCCTGGGGGCATACAAAGTTTTTATTGAAAGCGTTGTCATAGAAACTTGCAAAGGGCCTATTCAAATGGAAATTGAAAGGGCTAGTGCCTTTTATAATAGTTGCAAGTGATTGGATAGCGACTAACGTCCCTCTCACACCCACCATTTTCCCAAACACATCCAATCAAAATTTTGAGACATCCATGTAGTTCAACGTAGTTTAGAGTTCCGGAAATTAGGTCTTTTAGGATGATAACTCCCTCAGAGCCCCCAGTGCGAGGGTTCCAAGTTATGCCCTGGGGGTATTAAAGTTTATACCGAAAGTTGTAATAGAAATTTCAAAAAGGGCTCATTTGATTAGAAATTGAAATTGCCCTTTTTAATAGTCGAAAGTGAGTGGAGAGTAATAAATCCCCTCTTACGTCCACCATTTCAGCAAAAATATTCAATCAAAGTTTAGAGATAGTCGTTTTGTTCAACATAGCTGAAAGTTCTGGAAATTACGTTTTTAAAGACGATAAACCCGCGAGAGCCCCGAGGGCAAAGGTTGCAGTTTTTGCCCTGGAAGCATTTAAGATTTTATAGATAGATTTGTCGTAAAACTTCAAAAGGGGCTCATTAAATTTGAAATTGAGAGGGCTAATGCTCTTTGTCATAGTCGAAAGTGATTTGAGCGTAACTAACCTTCCTCTCACGCCCACCATTCCTCCAAACACATCCAATCAAAATTTTCAGATAGTCATTTTGTTCAACGTAGTAGAAAGTTCTGGAAATTAGGTCTTTGAGAATGACCTTAGGGTAAGGGTTGTTTTTATGCTCTGGGGGCATATAAGGTGTTTAGAGAAAGTGTTGTCGTTTCCAAAAGGGCTCATTCGATTGGAAATCGAAAGGTCTAGTGCCCTTTTTAATAGTCGAAAGTGATTGGTGGGCTTGACATTTTTATAGCAAAGATCGATGTGGGTATAATGTGTTATTTTTTGTTGTTGTTGTTGTTGTTTAAACCAGAGCACTTCGTATCGAAGGAGTTGTCGTGGGAACTCCGAAAAGGGCTTATTTCATTGAAAATAGAAAGAGCTGATGCCCTTTTTAATAGTCGACAGTGATTGGAGGGCAACTAGTCCCCCTCTCACGCCCATCCTCACATTTGCCCATTATGTTTAAAAACTAAATGTTGCCTTAAGGCTAAATAAAAATGCACTGTGATAATGATAATTCCTAATAAGGCATATCAGCAGTATCCCAAGAACGACTGAGGGTATTATGTTCAAACTTTCGGGGCTACTTCTGCTCTAAAAATTTAACCAAATCAAAATAGTGTAAGTGTATCCAAGCTATCAAAGAAAGTAAACAGATTTTTTTTTTGCGAATGGTATCAAGTTTTCTATTTCAGGTCAACTAGAGGAGGTATAAAACTAAATTAAACAGTACTATTTGTGTCCAGATTTTTAAAAGGGTGTATGTTGTTAAAAATTGCTGAAAAATTTTCTCCAGCTTTCAAATAGCAAGCCAAACTATAAAGTCTTAAAAGACGAAAAGATTTAAAGTATTATTTTCTTTTTCCCTGAAAAGACTATGTCAATATAAAACGAAAAAAAAATTAATTAAAAAAACTTTTTCTACAAAATAAGTTTTTCAAAAAAAAGTAAAGAGCTCCATTAAACAAAAAAAGAGCAAAAATAAAATCAAATAATCTACCAAGCGTGAAACTACCACAAATCAGCATCGATAAATAAATGAAACCCAAAACGAACAGAAATTACAATAAATTACCAAGTCAAACTCAAAACGAGTAGAAATTAACATAAGTCTGGCGCAAAACCCGTATGCCATCCCAAGGCCAGAACAAAATTTGCACTCTACTGAAAAACACATATGAATGTGCATTGTCAGTTTAATATACATATAATGATATTTAGTAATCAAAATGTTAATATTATTTGATTTATTAAAGTTATAAAAGTAAAAACATTTATGTTTTTTCAGTAAAGTGCAAATTTTGTTCTGGCCTTGGGAAGGCATAGGGGTTTTGCGCCCAAATTATGCTAATTTCTGCTCGTTTTGAGTTTGACCCGGTTATTTATTGTAATTTCTGTTCGTTTTCGGTTTCATTTATTTATCGATGCTGACTTGTGGTAGTTTCACGCTTGGTAGATTGTTTGATTTTATTTTTGCTCTTTTTTTGTTTAATGGAATTCTTTACTTTTCTTTGAAAAGCTTATTTTGTAGAAAAAGTTTTTTTTTAAATTAATCTATGTTAAAAAAGATTATTCCAGGAATCCTAACATAAAAATATTTTCCAACACTAATTGCTTCTGGCCGACGTCCTTGATGTTAAAAATTATATATCCAAAATCGTGCAAAAATTTTCAACTATTCCCAAATTAAAATAAAATCTCGAAAAAAACTATTTTTTGAATAAGTCAGTACAAGAAAGCTTGCACGGCTAGACACACCATAATTTACGTCTCTTTTAGTTGGAAATTGAAAAAAACAAAAACTTGAAACTAAATTTCTGTTTAAAGAAAAAAAGCTGTTCTAGATGTCTTAATTCAATCCTTAAGAAGCTTGAGCTATCATTTTTTCTCAAACTTTTTTATCCAATGCATCTTTTCAAGAAAACCAAAACTCGATGTGTTAGATGCACTCCAAAACCAAATTAAATACACTCCACACAAAAATAGACTCATAGCTTTTCATTGTTTTACATTATCAGTAAAAAAAGAAAAAAAAAATGTAACTAATAAACAGGTTTTCCTTGAATATATTCAAAATTATGAATTTTCATCAACAGTTTTCGAGATTCTATTTCTATTTTGTTTTTAATAGTACAAAAACTTCTTTTTTTGTTCTAAAGTTCTAGCTGTGCTTGTGAAGCTTGTAGTTGAAACAATGGGCATTGACAGTTTTTTGAATAATAGGATTTCCCTAATAATCTTTTATATGAGATTTTTTTTGTGATGACACGCGCAGAATCGATGCAGTGTTGTAACTTTATCAGTTTCAAAATAAGTAAAGTTCATCACCGTTAAGAAAAAAAGTTTCCCACTAAATTTTAGTAACTTTAAAGTACTACAGGCAAGTCCTTTCTTTAACATAAGGCATTCAAACTTCCAGCAATTAATTTTTGACTGATTGGATTGGGAAAACATCCAAGAAGTTTAAATTAAAGAAAAGAACTGTTATAGACACCTAACTTTTCTGAACTGGTGTTTCGTTTTCAAACTGTATTATTATCTGGTTCACCTACGCATTTCCACACGATTATGAAATTTCTCCCTTGTTTCATTTATTGATTTTATTTATGTAAGAAATTGGCTTGAGCATTTTTTCTTTTTTTTGTCATTTTTAAGCAGAAGCAGACAGTGGGCGATTAATCAGAAAATCTGATCTTGTTTGTGGGAATTGAACTTAGAGATAAGTAAGCCAACTAGTATGCCATTCTTCTTCAATTAAAAAAGGAGGTTATGTGCAATAACAAATATTGCCGCATAATGGGATGTATTATTTTGCATTATGTGTATTATAAGTAATAACTTCAAATCCTATTTCTAATTGAAGCTCTAGGAAATCAATCATACTTGGACTTACTTGAAGGTATTTAAACAGAATTTTGCTCCAAGAATTTGGCTTTTTTATTGAGTTTTTCGTTAACACTTCTGACTAATAAGATGTACAGCTAGAGTTAAAATTTTTTGGATGTTTTGTTCCCCTTTCTTGGCTGGACCTGTTATCAAAAAGGTTTTTCTTGCATATCACACACCTTAACAGGACCAAATTTTGTCGAAAGAACCAACATTCTGTATTCTGTTAGCAGAACCTCCTTATGCTGACTATGTCAATTGTTTGAGCAAATATTTTAAGAGCTGGTGCTGATGTCGATTTTCCTGGAGGAATTGGCATAGACTCTCACAGCTGCCTAAAGTATACAGTTAAAGATAAATGTGCAAAAATAATTCCTAATAAGAACATACTACTTACTACTACTTAGCCTTCATCTCATACCAGCACAAAGCCATGTAAGGCCAGCTGTGCGTGCAGTCGTGCAATTTTTTTGGCTATTTTTACTTATGGGGGCCCCTCATTGAAAGAAATTGCATTGCAACAGACAGGTTTAGGCCACAATCGTAAGAGTTTCAAGGTGTGTTTACAGAGAATGTAAAAACTTTGAAAAATGATGAAGATATATTTTGACCACTACCAATAAGCGTAATACAATTACTACTGTTACCATGAAAACAATAAATTAATAACAAAAAAAACATATATTTTTTATCGGGTTTAACTAACTGCGAAAAACTTTTTATGAAACAAAGAGGAATTGAAGGTTTTAAAGTATATCTGTGGGATTAAAGATCTCTTTGACCACTAGTTTCTACTATCAAATCCCAATATCTCTGGCATTCCTCCAGTCCCAACAGAAAAATTTGTACACCAAGAGAAGAAGGAGTTGGAGGCTTTAAAATATAATGCCGGGATTAAGTCTGATTTGTGTAATAAATTTTATCCGATTGGTTACTCTTCACCTTTATTGTATGGTCTATTTAACTCTGTATTATTAAAAATCGGCTAAATGGTTTTCGAACTTTACTAAAAACTAAAAAAAAAAACGCATAAAAGTTCTGCTGAGTTTCTTGGGAAAATGAAGAGCGTTAGCATTACCAGTAGTTTCATCCCTTGCTGTACTAGAATAATTGCGACTTAAAAATTCAATAGATTGAGAACGAAATTATGCTCTCAAAACATACGCTGGGGAGGGTGAGTTGCTACACTCAGTTGTTGCACATGGTAAGGGCGAGGTGAGGAGAAATACGCTGGTGAGTTGCTACAAGCGTGTAATCCCCTCACTTTGAAGTTAGATAAGGTTTCTTTTGTTCATCGTTTTGGAATGATTAATTAAAAAAAAAAAATTCCGAAAAATAAGTTTTTCAAAGAAAAGTAAAGGCCGTTTTAAACTTAAGCTCAGCAGATACAAATACCTGTTAAAATTAAAACTCAAAACGGCGAGAAATTATTATTGAAGAACAAATGAAACCCAAAACGAAAATAAATTAAATAAACAATCATAGCAAAAAATATACAACAAGTAATAGTATAAATGAAAAAATAGATCTTAAAGCGAGTAATCTTAAAGCGAGTAAATAGATCTTAAAGCGAGTAATATTTTCCTATTGAAGTATAAATGAAACTTAAAACGAAGAGAAATTTTAACAAACAATCAATGCAAACAAACATACACTATATTCTAATGTAAAATAATAAATAAATCTTAAAACGAGTGAAACTTAAGTTGAATAGGCAAATCAAGTTTGAAACTAAGAAAAATCATAGGCAGCGCGCTAGCGCTGCCTATGTAAAGAACGATGTGGGCTCAATCTGTGTTTTTTCTCCATACCCGGGCACTTCGTATCGAAGGAGTTGTCGTAGAAACTTGGAAAAGGGCTCATTCAATTGAAAATTGGAGGGGCTAGTGCACTTTTTAATATTCGAAAGTGCTTGGAGGGCAACTAGCCCCTCCCCCAATGCCCATCATTCCCCCAAACACATCCAATCAAAATTTTGACATAGCCATTTTGTTCAGCGTTGTTGATTTCCAGATAGACTTCATATGGTAGGGGTCGTCGTAGAAACTTCAAAGGGGGCTCATTCGATTGGAAATCGAGAGTTCTTGTGCCCTTTTTAATAGTCGAAAGTGATTGGAGGGCAACTATCCCCCCAAGCCCATCATTCCCCCAAACACATGCAATCAAAATTTTGAGATATCCATTTTGTTTAGCGTAGTTGATTTCCAGATAGAAAATATGTTTTTGAGGAAGACACTCCCCCACAACCGTCAGGGCAAGGGTTTTAAGTTATGCCCTGGGGGCATATAAGGTTTTTATAGAAGGCGTTGTCGTAGAAAATTCAAAACAGGCTCATTCGATTTAAAATTCAAAGGGCTAGTGCCATTTTTAATAGTCGAAAGTGATTCGAGGGCAACTAGCCCACCCCCACGCCCATCATTCCCCCAAACACATCCAATTAAAATTTTGAGATATCCATCATGTTCAGCGTATTTGCTTTTCTGATATAAAATATGTTTTTGAGGAGTACACTCCCCCACAACCCTCAGGGCAAGGGTTTTAAGTTATGCCCTTGGGGGTTTATAAGGTTTTTATAGAAGCCGTTGTCGTAGAAACTTCAAAACAGGCTCATCCCATTGAAAATTCAAAGGGCTAGTGCCATTTTTAATAGTCGAAAGTGATTCGAGGGCAACTAGCCCACCCCCACGCCCATCATTCCCCCAAACACATCCAATTAACATTTTGAGATATCCATTTTGTTTAGCGTAGTTGATTTCCAGATAGAAAATATGTTTTTGAGGAAGACACTCCCCCACAACCGTCAGGGAAAGGGTTATAAGTTATGCCCTTGGGGCATATAAGGTTTTTATTGAAATCTTTGTCGTAGTAACTTGAAAAAGGGCTCATTCGATTTGAAATTCAAAGAGCTAGTGTCCTTTTTAATATTCAAACGTGACTGGAGGGCAACTAATCCCCCTTCCACTCCCACCCTCCCACGCCCACCCTTTCGTTCGCCCATTATGTTTAAAAACTAAATGTTGCCTTAAGATTAAATCAAAATGCACTTTGATACTGCTAATTCCCAATAAGGCATCTCAGCAGTATCCCAAAAACGACGGAGGGTATTATGTTAAAACTTTTGGGGCTACATCTGCTCTTAAAATTTAACCAAATCAAAATAGCGTAACTGTATCCAAGCTATCAAAGAAAGTAAACAGATTTTTTTTGCGAATGGTACCAAGTTTTCCATTTCAGGTCAACTAGAGGAGGTATGAAACAGAATTAAACAGTACTATTTTTGTCCAGATTTTTAAAAGGGTGTATGTTGTTAAAAATTGCTGAAAATTTTTCTCCAGCATACACAAAGCAGGCCAAACTATAAAGTCTTAAAAAGCGAAAAGATTTAAAGCATTATTTTCTTTTTCCCTGAAAAGACTATTTCAATATAAAACGAACAGAAATTAATTAAAGAACTTTTTCCACAAAATAAGTTTTTCAAAGAAAAGTAAAGAACTCCATTAAACAAAACATGAGCAAAAATAAAATCAAATAATCTACGAAGCCTTGAAACTACCACAAATCACTATCGATAAATAAATGAAACCAAAAACGAACAGAAATTACAATAAATAACCGAGGCAAACTCAGAACCAGCAGAAATTAACATAAGTTGGGCGCAAAACCCCTATGGCTTCCCATGGCCAGAACGAAATTTGTACTTTACTGAAAAAAATACAAACGAATGTGCATTGTCAGTTTAATATACATATACTGATATTTAGTATCAAAATGTTAATATTATTTGATTTATTAAAGTTATAAAAGTAAAAACATTTATATTTTTTTCAGTAAAGTGCAAATTTTGTACACCCGAGACTTTGACTGACGCATACCACAAAAAAAATTTCAGTATCTAGGCTGATGAAGGAATCCAAGAATCAATGGAAGCCAAAGCTTCTAGACTTGGAAAAAGATCCAGGTTTTAAGACCCACCATGACAAAATAGTTTAGAATCTAAAAAAATTGGAAGAAAACGAATGTTACTATCCTTGAAAAAAGAAAGATGCTTTAGGTGTTCAGGAAGGATTGCACAAGTTATAAATTTAAAACCCATGATGGTAGAAAATTTGAGATTCAGAATGGCTGTAAACTGCAGAGTAATTAGAGAATACAATATGAGAAGTCCTGAAGAGGCTTTTTTGGGGCTGATCTATGACAGAGTAGACCAAAAGTTGCAACAGCAGTGCCTGGAATCATTGATAGAAAAGCAGGCTCCAAAGGGTTCAAGAAGCAGAGGAGATAGCTGTAGGAATAATCGATGATTTAGGTATTTTTTTTTGCCAGATAACCAAGGTGAAAACAAAAGGTTTACAAATTGTGTTTTATGAAAACTTTTTGCTTGACAAGCGACGAGTTGAAATCTATAAAATACAAGAACTCAGAAAGAAGCATTATTGCTCCAAAAGCTCCAAATAGAAGTTTTTTGCACATGCAAACTGCTTGTGGTTAAAGAACCCAGTGGTAGGCTTTTGATTACCACCTCTGACGGTGCCAAAGGCACGGTCAGAACACAATAAGCTGTCAATAAATCTTCTTTGAATAAAATTTACAATTCAAGACGGGCAGACATAGCGTCAGAAGAAGTTAGTGAAACATTAATGGACAATTGATGATTTGACACAGAGCAGTGCATACAAGCACCAGATCTTAAAAAAAAACTTATTTTCTCTAAGCGGAAGCTTTCGACCTACCATCCCAAGATACGTGTTATCTGTTATACAGAAACACAACCCAGTAGCTACTACTGAAATAAAGCAACGGGGGACAAAAACGTCATGCTTGTTTCTCAACCTCTCTGATCCTGATCCTGAACACCTGAGACACTCTGATCAGAAATTCATTTTTCCACGTCACATCCACTAAGGGTGTGACTGTGGCCATGACATAGTTTAACAGACAAAGAAAATGTCCAACATGCTTGTCAGAATACAGGAGGCTTGGCAAATGGTGCAGGGTGTAAAAGAGGTAAAATACCAATGTTTGCACAGTAAATGAAGAAAGAAAAACTTCTTTCTGGGGGCAAAACTTATCAAACGACTTTTTACGAAGCGATGCATCGTTATAGACAAGTGTATTTCTTAGTGTTTAGACATTTGTTGGGAAAGTGAACTTGTGTAAAGTTGAAAGAACAGTAACAAAATGCTGACACCTGGTAGAACAAATAAAACATCTGGTAGAATAATGTCCAGCAAGAAGTCGATATCGGCTGGGATTTTTCTTAGGGTTTGAATGCTAAACTGGAGGACATGGTAGATGTAGGAAGAGTCTGGCAGCTGACAAAGTATATGATAAGGTTGGAGGGGGTAGGGGCTGGGTAAATCAGTCTTCGATTTTGCTAGCCAATAGTTAGTGCTGTTTTTTTGCAGCGTGGGGGAAATGGTCCAGTGAGGCCAGAGCCTAAACCCAGAGTGTATTGGCCGCCCCGCCATTAAATTAAAATAACAAGTACTTATGTCTTATAGCCAGCTCAATCAAGAAGTGAAGTTAGGTTAATCCTAATGAGATATAACCTTTATATAACCTTTAGTTTATATAATAGTATAATTTGGGGTATATATTTGCACGTTAATGGGGGAGTGGTGGTAAAGTAACCTAACCTAACTTAATCTAACCACCCCCTAATTTGCAAATATATAGCCCAAATTATACAAGTCTAATGCATTCTGTCTAAAGGGCACCCTAGACAGTCAATCATTTTGATCAAAAGTATCCGTCAATCAATTGATTAAAGCATGATTGACCATCTAGGAACCTGTTTGATGCTTGAGTCAAGCGTTGACGGTGATTGATAGAAAGTTTGAATGACTCAATCGGTTCCTAGACGGTTAATCATGCTTTAATCAATTGATTGACGGAAACTTTTGATCAAAATAATTGACTGTCTAGGGTGTCCTTAAGTTCAATACATTGTATCATCCGTTACTTGTACTTGTACTTGTGGCGGGAATCAAGGGTTTCCACCTCGTCCGGCATCGATGATCTTGGA
The DNA here is from genome assembly GCA_027921565.1 of Artemia sinica. Classification (NCBI taxonomy): domain Eukaryota; kingdom Metazoa; phylum Arthropoda; class Branchiopoda; order Anostraca; family Artemiidae; genus Artemia; species Artemia sinica. The sequence goes on from CM051262.1 coordinate 60,829,398, forward strand.
GACCTTCTTGGACCATGTTGAGTGATCTTCTGCCAGCTGCTCTGCAAAAGCGAGCCACTGAGTAGACCATCTATTTCCGAACTTTCTGAAACCCCCGGTAGGTTCAAGGTCTGACTTGGCCAGGTTCCACCAGTTCTTCCTCTGTCCTCCTTGGCGTCTCTTCCAGGAGCTAATAGGCTCGACTAGAAGTATTTGGCGAGGCAGGTACTCTGGCGGCTTCCGTAATACATGGCCCAACCATTTCAAACGGCGTTTTTTAATAGTGAGCGCAACATATCATCCGTTACCTACTTTTGTAGCTATGACACCGGTTTTCTGAGATGTAACCTAAAGGTAATTCTCGGATGAAGAAATTGAGTGGGGTGCCTGTAAGACATAAGTAACAAATAACAAAATGCCGAATTCCATGTATCCCAATTAGGAATCAAATAGAAAATCAAAATAAGACGACTCTTTGTCCTGCTGATTCTATTTCATGAAGGGTGTGTTTAGAGCTCTTCCTCATTGTATTTTGACTGAGTAATCACAGCCCCTTAACACTGTGGAAGAAGAGCAAGGAACAAGATACGTCTCGTTACTGTACTTTCTAGGTTTACCATATTTTACTTGATGTGTATTCCTGATGTGTATTCCTGATGAGTTGGCAAAGTATTTTACTTTTCTTTGTCAAAAAGAATTGAGTATTATGTTTAAAATATTTAATAAAAGTCTTAAAAGTTTAATAATTGTAGTTTTATTTGACTAAACATGTTTGTGAATTCTTTTTTCTTCCTCTGGCAAAATCCTATTACGCTCAAAAGTGCTAAATGTATAAGCAATATACTAATTACAACTTTACCACTGAAAAATAAATCAGAAAAAATGTCTCTAAACTATTTTGAACTCCCAATTTCTGTCACATTTCAATTTGTAGTATTTTAGTTTTATGTTTGGGGAACTTAATGGCTACTAATGTATCCTGGCTAGTAGTAAAATTGATTCACACTCTTATAATGCTTTCCATTCATCCGTTCTTATCTAAGGTATGCAACTCATGATTGTAGAATATGATTATTTTCTCTAGTATTTTGTAAATGTTTATTTTTTACAATTATGTTTTTTAGAAAGTATTTATTTTAGTAAAGTGCTCAAGAGAGGCCGCAATTATCAGTATGACACATTTGCTACTTTCAGCGTTTCTTTTTACGTTGACCTAGCTCAATCCGTTTCTTCTGACACTTTACTTTGTCACATCTGGCCAACTGAGTCTGAAAATTTAGATTTTTATGTACAAGGTATATCGTATACACAAATCGATAGAAAAATAAATCTAATTAAAATAGCTCAAAAGGGTCACATACAAAACTTAAAAACGAACGATCATATTCTAGTACTCTTTCTCACAACTCTATTTTTTTAAACAACATAAAACTTTAGCGTAAAGAGCGAGGTGTTGAGGAGGGGACAGCCCCTTTCATATACGGAATAATTTCTGTTCGTGTTAAGTTTTAATGTTGCCCCTTACTTTCAATTAAAAAAACTTGTTTTTTTTTATTTAATAGCCTTCAAAAATGACTTTTGATTGAAATAAAAGTATGCCTTTGGAATCACCATGGCTGGAAGTCCTTAACTGGAGGTTTTCAACCTTTCTTTTGAAAACCCAAGGAAATCAGATTTTAGCCTGTATACCACTGATGTGCTTCCTTTTTTCCCGGTGCCAGTCAGGATTTTAGCTAGTCTTATAAAAAGCATGTTATTGTAGCTTTAAAACGGAACTGAATCTTCTGGAATCGTTTATTTTATCAAATTAAAAACAAATGAATCATCTATTAAATAGAATTTACAGTTTAAATGTGTTGTTATTTAACAACCAATATCTCACCCCACTCAATACGTTTTTGGGAATCCAAATCTTTTTACAAAGCTGTATTTGTACTTTTAAAGACTTTTGTATTCACTTTTAATAGAAATATTCAAGAAAGAAAATGTTACGTTTTTCATATCAGATACACACTGAAAGGTAATACACTATTAATTTCTAAGTAAAATTGTTTCTATCCCTCCTTTAAAATACCGACGTGTAGCTTAGTTAAATATTTTCTTAGTCTATGAAACACTCCAAGAAAAGCATTGGAATCCGTGAATGGTTCATTTTAGGAAATACTTGAGGAGTTAAATTAAAAGTGTTTCTATGGAAATTATATGCTATTTGGTTATACCACGCATGCCTAGAGAATGCTGAACAAATTTGACCTCCCAATTCTAAAGAATAACAAAAAGAGTTTTAACTCAATAAAGTTTTCTGCGGAGGGGGGGGGGGGCTAAGAAGGTGCACTTTAATAACAATAAAGCTTGATCGAAGATGATATTCATTAAATATGAGTAAAATCACCAGCCAAAGTAAATGGCATACAAAATACAATTGCAGCAAACCGAACGAAGAGTTGTTTGTTTGATGTACTCCTGGGCAGGCTGCCCATTGTGCACGTCTCCTCGAAGAACGAAGAGTCAGGTAGACAAAATGAACTAAATGTCTATCATTTATCAGTTGACTACATTCATTTGCTATGAGATAGCCAACCATGTAATTTTTCATCCCGCAAATCTTTGTCTTCAGGATCATGGCACAAAAATACACGTCATAAAAATTTCCTTAATATCCCATTGTCACAAACTGCCAAAATATTCAATTTTAATTATGAGGAATCCCAGCCCTTTCAGACCCAATCTAAGAAAAAAATCATAGGAAATGACGAATAAAGCTTAAGTTATATTCTTGAGGACAAATTGAGTAAACAGTCTCTGAGATTAATTTTTCTTCCCTAAATATGATTGAAGTTATAGCTGAAAATTTGATTTATATGTAAAGCATGAAATATTAAACTAAGCTGTAGAAACCAGTCAACTTATAAAAATTCTTAGTTATTATAACTTAAATTCTTTTGTCAGAAATGAGCTTTTGAATAAGCATGAGTGTTTGGAGATTGTCATGGAGAAAACGATAACAAGGGGGTTCACAAAAATAATTGCAAGGTAAACGATCAAAAATTAAAAATATTTTAATGGCTAGTTGAAAAAAAACTTCTGATGGGGGAGGCTATTGAGCCGAAAAACCAAGATGAATACCCTTGAACCGTTGATGTGGGCTGATACTTCATCTTAACCAACTTTAGTCGGCAAATTTTTGGAAATGCTTACAAGGATTTAATTTAAGCTAAATTAAAAAAAAAACAATGAAGTTGTTTATTTGTGTTCAATTTTACCACTTTAATTTTAATTTTTCCTTTCCCGTTTAATTTTTCCTTTCCCAGAATAAAGTACCTCGTATGATTTTGATACAGTTTGGAATGAGCTTTTGTTATTTTCTCATAAGATTCTAAGTTGTTTGCAGACGAATTTAATTTCCTTGGTCCTATAAAATTTTAAAGCTCACCTTTTTTACCCGGAAGTAACAGACTTCAGTTTGTTGTTTTTTGCATCATTCAATAAGCTCCTAATCCTTGGCCTCTTCTTAGGAAATAGCTGATAAGAATTAATCAGTCTACTGACCTCCAAATATAGTTCCTAAGGTCAGGCATCACTCTCAAATGTCGAAAGTTTCGTAATAAGTTCCAGACTTTAGTGTTTTCATGGAAAATAACCAGATAACTTGGCGAACCAAATTGGGTTTCCTCAAAAAACAAAACTGTTGGAACTAGATTATTGGAGAATATAGAAACCTTCTTCTTAAGATAATATGGTTAGTGTTTTGTAATTAAAAGGGTAAATTTTACCTATATTTACTTAGAAAATACAACCATTCCACGACATAATTGATGGACATTCTAGATTAGATAACAAAATGGTTTTACTGAAAATAAAGGAGAATAAGTAGATAAATATTAATGAAATTACCCTACCAGAGCTTGGTCTTGTTCATAAATTCATTTATAAAATCTTTTTCCGTAAAATTCGTTTTTCAAAGAAAAGTAAAGAACTCCATTAAACCAAAAATGAGCAAAAATAAAATCAAATAACCTACCAAGCGCGAAACTACCGCAAATCAGCATCGATAAATAAATAAAACCCGAAACGAACAGAAATTACAATAAATAATCAAGTCAAAGTCAAAACGAGCTTAAATTAACATGAGCAGGGCTCAAAACGCCTATGCCTTCCCAAGGCCAGAACATAATTTGCACTTTACTGAAAAAATATAAATGTTTTTACTTTTATAACTTTAATAAATCAAAATAGTATTAACATTTTGATTACTAAATATCAGTATCAAAACAGTTCGTGATAACGAACTGCAAGTAAGGAGCGACCCGGCTCAATGGTAACCGAAACTCTAAAAAACGGAATTTTGATACAAATAGATACATCAAAAGAATCAGATTTTAATTCTGATTTCAAATATATAAGTTCCATCAAGTTCAAGTTTACCGCCTGGAGTTGAAGCCGCAAGTTCAAGGCGCGTAAATTTTTATCAAAAGATACGCGCCTGAAAAAATTTGGCTGATTTTCGAAAAAAGGGGGAAAGACCCCCTAAAAGCTATAGAACCTTAATGAAAATCACACCATCATATTCAGCGTATCAGAGAACCCTACTGTAGAGGTTTGAAGCTCTTATCTACAAAAATGTGGAATTTTCCATTTTTTGCCAGAAGAAAGATCACGGACGCGTGTTTATTTTTTTTTTTTGTTTTTTTGTTGTTGTTTTTTTTCCAGGGGTGATTGTATCGACCCAGTGGTCCTAGAATATCGTGGGATGACTCATTGGAACGGAAATTAAAATTTCTAGTGCCCTTTTTAAGTGACCAAAAAAAATGGAGGGCAACTATGCCCCCTCCCACGCTCATTTCTTTCCCAAAGTCACCCGATCAAAATTTTGAGATAGCCATTTTGTTCAGCATGGTCGAAAATATTATAACTATGTCTTTTAGAATGACTTAATTCCTCGAAGCCCCCAGGAGGAGGGCTGAAAGTTATGAACTTTACCCAATGTTAACATATAGTATTGGTTATTGGGACCCGGCTCAATGGTAACCGAAACTCTAGAAAACAGTATTTTGATACAAATAGATACATCAAAAGAATCAGATTTTAATGCTGATTTCAAATATATAAGTTTCATCAAGTTTAATCAAACCCATAAAAAGTTACGCACCTGAGAAAATTTGGCTGATTTTCGAAAAAAGGGGGAAAGACCCCCTAAAAGTTATAGAACCTTAATGAAAATCACACCATCATATTCCGCGTATCAGAGAACCCTACTGTAGAGGTTTCAAGCTCCTATCTACAAAAATGTGGAATTTTGCATTTTTTGCCAGAAGAAAGATCACGGGTGCGTGTTTAGTTTTATTTTTTTTCCCCAGGGGTGATCGTACCGACCCAGCGGTCCTAGAATATCGTGAGAGGGCTCATTGGAATGGAAATTAAAAGTTCTAGTGCCCTTTTTAAGTCACCAAAAAAAATGGAGGGCAACTAGGCCCCCTACCACGCTCATTGTTTTCCCAAAGTCACCTGATCAAAATTTTGAGATAGCCATTTTGTTCAGCATGTTCGAAAATATTATAAGTATTTTTTTTAGGATGACTTAATCCCCCGAAGTTCCCGGGAGGAGGGCTGAAAGTTATGAACTTTACCCAATGTTAACATATAGCATTGGTTATTGGGAAGTATACAGCAAAGACGTTTTCAGGGGAGATTTTTCCTGTTAGTGGGGGGGGGGGGGGGGTCGGGCAGGGGCTTACGCAGGAGGGAGGGGGCCTCCGGTCCTGGGCCCCCTGGAATATCACGATTTTTTTCATTTTTCCATAATTTTCTGATTTTTTCACAGAATAATGGGTTTGAAGGATTTGCCCTCCCCCCCCCCCCGAAACAAATTGGGTCTCCCCGAAAAAAATTCCTGCGTACGTGCCTGGGGTCGGGGGTTATGTAGGAGGATCTTTCCATGAAGGAAGTTTTCATGGGGGAAGGGACATTGCTATGAAGGGGACCCCGGACTTCCCAGCATTATTTAAAGAAAGATCAGAAATTAAATATAAAAAAACAAGTTTTTCAACTGCAACAGCAGCAACATCAAAACTTTAAACGAACAGAGAATATTACATATATTATTGGATATATGATTGGAAAATATTACCCTAATATACGTATTAAAAATATATGAATATAGAAGTTCGTTACGTAATCCGTGATCTTTCTTCTGGCAAAAAATGGAAAATTCCACATTTTTGTAGATAGGAGCTTGAAACCTCTACAGTAGGGTTTTCTGATGCGCTGAATATGATGATGTGATTGTCATTAAGGTTCTATAGCTTTTAGGGGGTCTTTCCCCCTTTTTTCGAAAATCAGCCAAATGTTCTCAGGCAAGTTACTTTTGATAGGTAAGATTAAACTTGATGAAACTTATATATTTGAAATCAGAATTAAAATCTGATTCTTTTGATGTATCTATTGGTATCAAAATTCCGTTTTTAGAGTTTTGGTTACCATTGAGCCGGGTCACTCCTTACTTACAGTTCGTTACCACGAACTGTTTGATAACTTAAATTCTTTTGTCAAAAATAAACTTTGGAATAATCATAAATCTTTGGAGATTGTCACGGAGAAGACGATAACAGGGGGGTTCATAAAAATAATTGATAGGGAAAAGATCAAAAATTAAAAATATTTTATTGGCTAGTTGAAAGAAACTTCGGATAGGGGGAGGGGGGCTATTGAGTCAAAAAACAAGATGAATCTCCCTGAACCGTTGGTGTGGGCTGAAACTTCATCTTAACCAACTGTAGTCGGTGAATTTTTCGAAATGCCTACAAGGATTTTGTTTCAGCTAAATTAAAAAACAATGAAGTCGTTTATTTGTATTCAATTTTACCACTTACCGTTTAATTTTTCCTTTCCCAGAAGAAAGTACTTCGTATTATTTTGAAATAGTTTGGAATGAGCTTTTGTAATAATCTCATAAGATTCTAAGCTGTTTGCAGACGAAAATCCGTTCCTTAGTCCTATTAAAAAAAAAAGTTTTTTCAACTGAAAGTAAGGAGCAACATCAAAACTTAAAACGAACAGAAGTTGTTAAATATATGAGGAATTCTCCCCCTAGTCAATACCTCGTTCTTTACGCTAAAGTTTGAATTTTGTTCCAATTCTTTAAGAATGAACCGTGAATCAAGTAGGCCATTTAATTAAAATAGATAGCTTTTTTGAAAGTAATAAAAAAAATTAGCGTAAAGAAAGAGGTATTGACTAGGGAAAGAGCCCCCTAATATACGTAATAATTTCTGCTCGCTTTAAGTTTTAATGTTGCTCCTTACTTTCAGCTCAAAAAACTTGTTTTTATTTAATTTCTTATCGTTTTTTAAATAAAGCTGGGAAATCCTGCACCCCCTTCATACAAATGTCCCTTCCTATATGGAAACATCCGCCATGAAAAGATCCTCCCGTGTAGCCCACTCCTCCGACTTTCCCCCCCACAAGAAAAAATCCTTCCTGAAAACGTCTGTATACTTCCCAATAACCACTACTATATGTAAACATTCGGCAAGGTTCACAGCTTGCAGCCCTTCCCCTAGGGACAGTTGGTGATTAAGTCATCCTCAAAGACATATTTATTAGACTTTGACTATGTTGAACACAATGGATATCTCAAAATTTTGATCGGGTGACTTTGGGAAAAATTTGAGGGTGGGAGGGGGCCTTGTTTTCCTCCAGTGTTTTTTGGTTAATTAAAAAGGGCACTAGAACTTTTAATTTTCGTTCGAATGAGCTCTCTAGCAATACGATAGGACCACTGGATCGATACGATCACACCCTGGGAAAAAAAAAATAAAAATAAACACGCATCCGTGATCATTCTTCTGGCAAAAAAAAAATACAAAATTCTACATTTTTGCCGATAAGAGTTTGAAACCTATACAGTAGGGTTTTCTGATACGCTGAATGTGATTGTTTGATTTTTATTAAGATTCTATCATTTTTAGGGGGTGTTTCCCCCTTTGTTCGAAAAAAGACAAATTTTTCAGGCTCGTAATTTCTGATGGGTAAGACTAAACTTGATGAAACTGACAAATTTGAAATCAGTATAAAAATCAGATTCTTTTGATGTATCTACTAGTATCAAAATTCCGTTTTTTAGAGTTTTGGTTACTATTGAGCCGGGTCACTCCTTACTTACAGTTCGTTACCACAAACTTTTTGAAAGGTCAGGCATCGCTCTCAAATGTCAAAAGTTTCGTAATAAGTTCCAGACTTCAGTGTTTTCATGTAAAATAACCAAATAATTTGGCAAACCAAATTTGGTTCCCTTAAAAAACAAAACTGTTGGAACTAGATTATTGGAGAATACAGAAACCTTCTTCTTAAGCTAATATGATTAGTCTTTTGTAATTAAAAGGGTAAACTTTACCTATATTTTCTTAGAAAATTCAACCATTCCAAGACATAATTGATGGAGTATTCTAGATTAGATAACAAATTGATTTAATGAAAATAAAGGAGAACAAGTAGATAAGGATTAATGGTATTACCCTACCAAAGCTTGGTCTTGTTCATAAATTAAATAAAAAACAAACAAACTAAAACAATTTTTTTTCACCTGAAAGTAAGGAGCACCATTAAAACTTGAAACAAGTAGAAATTATTCCGTATATGAGGAGGGCTGTCCCTTCCTCAGCCCTTAAGCTTTACGAAAATATTTTAGAGGTCTTTAAAGATACGTCTCATTCAAATTCAACGGCCCATGTGATTGAGCAATCTTTTTAAAAAACTGTGACAAAAAGCCAAACTTTAGCACAAAGAGTGAGGTTTGAGGAAGGGACTCTCCCCCCCTATATGGAGTAATTTTTGTTGGTTTCAATTTTTAATGTTCCTCTTTTTTTTCAGTTGGAAAAATCGTTTTTCTTATTAAGTTTCACACCAATTTTTTAAATCATGACACTAAATGCCCTGCCCTCCATGTGAAATTTTCCCAGGAAAGTTGTTCCAGGAAATTTTACATTTCTTTATATTTCTCAATAACAACTAGCCTACTAGACTATAGGTGAACAATTGGTAAATTGCGTAATCTAAAGCCCGTTTCCCCCCAACTTGACGGTTATTTCATCCCCAAAGGCATAATTATTGGGCCTTTGAGCTATGCTGAACCAAATGGCTGTCTCAAAATTTTTATCAGACGCCATTGATGAAAAAGGGCCTTAGGCTGGATGCCCTCCAATCTCTTTGATCACTTAAAATGGACACAGAAGCTTTTATTTTGTTGAAATACGCCCTCTCCGGATCTTCTAGGACCATTGGTTCGACACGATCACTCCTGAAAAAAAAATTAAGCATTTCCGTGATCTTTTTTTGGAAAAAATACGAATTTCCACATTTTGTAGATAGCAGCTTGAACGTAGAATTCTCTAATATGCTGAATCTGATGGTTTGATTTCAATAAGGATCCCTTGATTTTCTGTGACCGTTTCAACAAAAAACAAAACAAAAACAAATAGCCTTGTTCTAGCTGATCTATTGTAACAGTTTTTTTGCTCACTTGAGCAAAGAAATTCATATGATGTAAGACTAAAGCATCCATCAACAGTTTGTTGAAAAGAACTTGAAGTAAGGTAAGACTCTGTCCAATAGTAACAAAAACAAAAAAACGCTGGTCTTAATCCTCGTTACCGATCAATTTTATGCATTGCTGTTTTTCTCATTCTCTTAGTTTATTTTCGGTTTTGTATTTTTTTTGTGCTAATTAAATAAATTCAGTTGGTATAATTTTTATTCTAAGTGCTATAGCCCGTACTACGCTCTTTCTCTTTATTTTTATTACATTAAATTCGAAACTCATTAACTTAGTGTTTTTCTTTCAGAATGATAATGCCTTAATGACCCGGCCTGGCTATGTTGCCTTCTGCTTATTTTTCATCTTGTTTGGCTTAGCCGTGATAAATGGTTCTACAAACTTATTAATCCTGCGGTTCATGACAATGTAAGTGAAAGCAATTTATTTTCTTAGATAATAAATAGGAAAAGCCTTAATTTCCAGCCTAAAATTGCAAGATTCTGATATATTGGAACAACTAAAAAAATGCTGTTTAGGGCAAAATTTTATGGGAAAATTGTAATGAAAAACTTAGCTTTTAATCGTAGCAAATAAAAAAGAAGATATCCAGAGGTTTGTCAGAACTCAAGTCCTCCAGCATGACTTACGCAGCGACTTATCGGTATTATTTTTAGATATATATTCTTTTTCTGAAGGAAAATCCAGACAGACTTAAACTACTTTTCAAGACTGAAAAGACGCATGACTTTTCAGGACTTTTCAGGTTGGTTGATCTTTGCCCATGGCTAGTTCCAATTTTTTACTGGCTGTTCATGGGTGATAACTGATCTGGCTGCCGAAGCATCCTGACATACTTGTCAGAACTTAACTTTTCTTGATGAACAGTTCAGAAAGTGACATAAACTTACAGAGCCGTCCTGTCAATATAGCATGATAAACAAAGCAAATATATATTTTTTAGGTATTTTCGAAGACCACACTGCCTTTCCATGAAGTACAAATAACAATTTAATAGGGATAAATCCTTTTATCTGACAGCGAAACAACAAAAAATCTTTGGATATTTTGGTCACATATATAGTGGCCGTCATCAGCAGATAAACTTTTTTTTGTACAACTTTGTTCAAACTTTTCTTCTTTGGTAGTGCCTAAATGTAAATTGAATTTTATTCAAGGTGGCACAATCTTCTTTCTCTTACATGGCAAAAGAAAGTGTTGTTGATTTATGATGTTTGCTTGTCTCTTATCGGTTTTTGTATATCTATATACTGTTTGGTGACATTATCCCGATACATACGATGTAGGTGCTTTCGAAGACCACACCTTTCCATGAATTACAAATTTAGTTCAATATGGACAAATTATTTTATTTGACAGTGAAACAATAAAACATCTCTGGATATTTCGATCACATATACAGTGGCCGCCATAAAAAAATATACTGATGATGGCCTTTAGGCCTATCGTCTATCTCTCGATAGACGAGAGTTTATCTGCTGATGACGGCCAGTGCTATGTGTGCCCAAAATATCCAGAGATTTTTTGTTTTTTCACTGTTAAGTAAAAGGATTTGTCCCTTATTGAACTGTTATTTGTACGTAAAGTATTTTGCTGTTCTTTTAAGTCAGGAATTAACTTGATCAACAGAGAGGTTGGATCAACCTTGTCGAAGATCAGATCCAAAACCTTCAATGTTAAAGAAAAATGAAAAACAGGCAATGGTAAGGCGTAAGTTCAAAATTTATGCAAAAAAATATGAAGTATCTTTATTTTGAAGACGGATACATGACAAAAAAAGATCTTGTAGTTGTTCAGCTGTTTTCTATTGAAACAACTAGGCCATATCTTAAATGAAACAGAAATTTATTATTTGAAACAGTTAACAGTTTTTGTGATGAAAGTAAATTTTTATTTTCTAAGGCTTTCTTTAATGATTTATTTGGTCTTATGGGGGGATGTTTAACCATGATTTACAAATACAAATAAAATGTTCTGAGATTATATTTAGAAGCTAATTTGCTCTAATACATGCTTTGCGGTACTGACTTAATCACTCCCTTTTCTACAAGAATACAAACACTTTTGAAATGCCTTACCTGTAAAGAATATGAAGTTTTTATGGCAAAACTATTTTTTAACGTTTGGTCTCTTTCAAATTTTTTTTTTTCAGGCTCGTTCCCCGTGTCCAAAAACACTTACAAGATGTTTTTTTTTTTGTTTAGTTTTGTTTATTTATCATAAAAACTCTTAACATAGTTTCTTGGTTTTAGTGGAAAATTTCTTTTATTTGCATTGATGAATCGGACAACCTCCAGACGTTACTTAAGCTTGAGTTGTTTCGTTAAACGTTGCTTTAAAATGAGTAATCAAAAATGAATAATTAAAAATAACTGTATTCTGGAAAAGGCTGTTTACCCAGAAATGAAACATGAGATAGATGGAAAGACAAAGAAAAAACCAGCAAATTGATCTGATAATAA